>JASANP010001136.1:13800-207918 GCA_030849625.1 Wallacemonas sp. TrypX | reverse complement strand
GCCTGCTTGTAAGGCGCGGCCTGCTTGGCGGCCACCTTGGTGTTCTTCTTCACTTCCTTGCCGGGCATCGTTCTGCTTGGAGGATACGGGTGCAACACACTTAGAGTTGGTGTCAATCAGAAGGACAGAAGGTAAAAAAAAAAAGGTAATCGGAAGACGGCACGGAAAAGCGAGAGAGAGAGAGAGAGAGAGAGAGAAATGTGGTGAAAGAAGTGCACGGAGTCGAGTAGAGTGGGGAGCTGTCCGAAATGTGCCGCGGTATTGCGAGGTGCACCACACGATTCAAAGTGGCTCGCATGAGGGAGGCGCGCCTCACCGGTGTTGAGTGTGTACGTGTGTGTGTGGGGGGGGGGCCATGGTGTAGTGGTGACCCACACGCACACATACACACACATTGTTTGTTTGGCGATCGCCGATGCTAACACGAAACCGTGTGTGAGAGACAGATTTTTGCGAGATGTGTGGAAGCGTGCGGACACGCGAATCCCGCGGTCACGGTGTAGCGCGCGCTGCTGGTGCGTCGTGTGTGTCCCTCTTGTTCACGTGCTGTGATTGACTCAATTTCCTCACGGATGTAGCGGTCTTTCTTTTCATTCCCCAGTTTGCGCTTCTGCTCGAACCTGCACAGCAGAGACGTTCACCGGCTCACCGCAGCGTGTGTGTCGTGCAAGTGAATGGGGGAAAAAAGGAAGGAGGAGGATGGGTACCACGCGAGAAGCGCTCAACACACCGTGGTGAGGCGCGTGTGGGCACACAACACGATCGACACGTGCACCACGTGGCGGCGTGCCGCACACAACTTGTTTGGGCTCCACACGCGAAAAATGAATGCCGATCGCAAACAAAACAAAACAAAACACTTTGAGGAGAGGAAGAAAGAGTCTCGTGTGTAGCAAACAAAGGGATGCCACACACGCGGCAACCCTTCTGCGCACGCTACTGGCACACGGTGTTCCTACCTTTCATCCCTGCTCACCGCGAAGACTCGCCGCCCTCTCTCTCTCTCTCCAAAGTGTGCCCGCGCGCAGGTTCGATATTTTCTTGTACACCCACACACGCGCGCATACACGCACGCGCTTCGCCTGGTCAGCGGATGTGGCCGGGCTTAGCGAGACCCGCGGATGTGACTAGACGACACAACGCGGTCCTGTGCTTGGCGCAAACTGCGTGACGCGCCGCCGTCGGCACCAGCCCCGCCGCCGCCCGCAGCGCTGCCTCGCGGCGTGACCGGCGGTGCACCGCCGTAGGCGGTGGAGACGTTGTTGCTGTTGCTCTGTGTGGCCCCTGCATTGCCGCGAGAGCGTGCCACTTCGTTCTGGATTTTTCGCTGTTCACGCTCGAGAAAGTAGCTGAACATGCGGTTGAAGGTGCTGCTCTGGGTTTCGTCGACTGAGCCACCCTCGTCGTCGCCGTCGTCGGCACCAAAGTACAGGTTGCTCGACGGCCCAGTTGTGCTGGCCCCAGCGTTTCCGGACACACCTCGTGAGGACGTCGGTGACTGCCCGCCAACGGAGTCGTCATCGTATGAAAAGTTATACTTGCTCTCCACGGCTTGGCGGTTGCGACGCGCCAGTTCACCGTCAATCAATTGCTTTTCCTTGCGCTTGTTTGGAGGAAAGAAGGCAAGCTCCTGCGTGTTCAAGTTCAAGAAGCGAATGATGCCAGCGGTGGTGCGGTAGAGTGCCCAGCCGTCTGGGATCGGGTCGACCATCAACATTTTTTCCACAATGGAAAGCAGGTCCTCATCGCGGGGCAGGCGAATGCCAAGGCTGCTACGGAACTCGTCCACGTCACGCATGGACACGGCCGTCTCGTCATCCTCCTCCTCGTCTTCTTCATCGCCGTCGTCGTCACCGAGCGCCTGGATGGAGGCACCCGTGTCAATGACGGCACCGCGCAGGTTGTCGAGGAGCTCGTACCGCCTTTCCGCCTTTCGTCGCTCCGCGATGGACCACTTCGCCAAAAACAACCGAACACGAAACACAAAGTAGTAGCCACCGACAGCAGCCAAAAGACCCACCGCGGGGACCCAGTGGGGCACCACGCGGAAGAAGACCCGCGAGCCCTCGCTCAAGGTTTCTGCCTCGTAGAGGTCATGCCACCACGACCCCGACCCGTCCGCAGACCCACTAGTGGCAGTGGAGCCGCCTGTCCCCTCGTTGCGTGCACTGCCGACGGAAGACCAGCTGAAAACGCTCGAGGCAGTTCCGCTACCTTCGCCAGCACTCTCACCACCATCGCCCGTCGGGCGCGAGATAGAGAAGGAGAAGCTCATCGCGTCAAGCTAGCTCCCTTCACGTTCACCTGCGGTAGTCACGAGGCACGCCAGTAGTAGATCCGAGTCGGCTGAGGGTAGCGAGGACACCACAGGCTGACTACTAGACTCACCAAAACGCACCGGAAAAAGCACGTACGTACGCTCCTAACAATGATGTGAAGTTTGCAGACTGTGCGAAGAGACCAAGAGTCGGGATGCAGTCAGGTGATGCTAGAAGGCAAGGAAGGAAGGAAAGAGAGACAAGTAAGGAAGGTGGAAGAGGGAGTAGCGACCACGGACTTGCACGGTACGTGAAGAGCACAAGATTTGCAAAAAAAAAAAAAGGAACGAGGGTGAGGAGAAGGCTCGCTGCCACCAATCGCCTCCACAATCACCGCGTCTGCCTTGACAAGTAGTGTTTTCATGGCACTGTGCCTTCTTCGATTCAGCTTCCTCTATGTGCGTGTGCGTGTGCGTGTGTGTGTGTGTGTGTGTGCACTTCCGCTGAGAGCATGTATGCCCTCCGGCAAAGGTTGATGTGCTTTTGCTTTGTGTTGTCGTCGACTGGCACCTGTCTGCGGTGTGTCGAGTGATTGCATTGTCTTCTTGTGTTACATCTGTTTGAAGTGGTCGCGGTGATTCCTCTGGTGGTGACGAAATTGGGGGTGGGGAACAGAATCTTCGGGGTCGTGGCTCCCTTCACCCACAGAACTTGACCTACTCAATGTAGACGAAATGAGCCGACCCGGCGTACGGGGGAAAGTGAGCCGTGGGCCTGAGGCCGTCCTGCCTGTTCGCGTCCTTGGTCTCTGTGCTCACTGCCGAGTCAGGGACAAACTCAAGCAGGCCGTAAACCTCCGCGGAGGCACAGTGCCATTGCTGCTGGATGGTGTCGCCGCCGCCGGTCCTGTCGTCACTCGGCTGGGCCACCGTCATCGTCTTTGTGTAGACGGAGAGGGGTGCCGGCGTCATGATCTGGGACCGCTCAGCGCGAGGGACAGCCGGGAGGTTGGCGACGCTGGGTGCCGACGTGAGGCTCACCTCAGTCACGAAAACAGGCTCGGTCTCCTGGGCTGGGCGTGCGGTGTGGGGTCGCATGACAGACAACGACGACACCATGGACAGCCGGCCGCCACCACCACCGCTACCAAGAACATCTGTGGCTCGCTGGGTTGGCGGGGTGACGCACCAGAGTAGTCGCTTCCCTGTGTTCGAGACATCCTCCTTGGTTTGGGTGGGGGGCTGGGCTGCGTTGCCGCGAAGCACACGTGCGGCCACCACGACTGGCGACGGTGTCATCGGTGCGTGTGCGTCGGTGTCCCCTGGGAAGCCGCTGCCAAAGCATGCGGACGGCCAGTTTGTCAGCCGCTGCACCTCTGCTTGGAGCAGCGGTGACAGTCGCGCGCCGACCAGCACGACGTCCGCCGCGTGAAGCAGCTCGCGCCGCGTGATGACGAGCACGACCTTGGTGCCGTCTGTGTCGCTGTCTCCCGCCGAGTGTGTCTCCGCTTTGCCATCCTCCCTGCTGCCGAGTGCGCGCTGAGAGTAGTGCGCTGCAAAGTAGAAGGCGAGGCTGGGGTTCTTCAGGCAAGGCAGCCAGAGGGAGGGCACCGTGTCGGCCGTGCCGTCGAGGGCGTGACAGGTGTTGAGCATATGCGTCGCCACGCGTGCGTAGCTCTCCTGGCTCATCAGCGGTGGTGCATCTCTGACAGACGGGGACGACCCATCGATAGCGCAGCCATCCTCCCCCTCAGCTGGAACCGCGCCTTTTGTCTGCGCACCCGTAGTGGCCGGTGCGTCGTCAGTAAAGGCGGCGCGGCCGCACGCCCGACGCACAGCTGCATGCAGGCGGGCCAGGTGTGACTTTTCCAAAGCCCAGCCAAGACGCTCATCTTCGGGTGCCGTGGTGTTTGCCAGCATCGAGGTGTGAGTGGCATGGGCAGGCACGTCATCTTTCAGGGCAAAGAGGGCTGCCAGTGCGGACTCCACCACCTCGACGTCGTCAAGCTCCCCCTCCTTCGTCACCTCCTCGGAGAGTGCAGCTGCGAGGACAAGACACGCTGAGGGTGGCGTTGACACCACCAACGAGCCGGTGGACGCTAGGCCTCGTGAGTCCCTCTTCGCCAGCCCAAAGAGAAGAGATTGCGCCAGTGTCTTGTGGCGCGCCTCGTAGTGTGCGACCGCAGCGGGGTACTGGCACAGGCCGAGAAGCTGTGAGTGTAGTCGCGTAATGTCCGCCCGCATCTCAGCGAGGCTGGTGTCCGCGTCAAGCCGTAGTAGCTCCGGCTCCGTGTCGATGTTGAGCCGTTCGGCGGTGAGGTCCGCTGAACGGCTGGGTAGGAGGCGGTCGACGTTCACGAACACGGCTGTGTGCTCCGGCGAGGGCCCGCAGATTCTGTGACGGATGACATGAAGCACCGAAACGTGCTCAGAGAGCCTTTCGGCTAAGTGTGTCACGAACAGGTACGCAATCTTTTGGAAAAGCAAGTAGACAGCGTGGATGCAGTAGCGTTTCATCATCTCCCCTTGCGAAGGCGGTCGCCGCGACGCACGTGTTGCCTTCTCCTCTTCCACAAACGCTTCCGAAAACACGTTGGTCACCTGTGCTTCGCGTCCCTCGGCCGTGGTGAGTTGCCATGCAAGACGCCGTTGGCGATAAAGGTTCAGCGCGTGGCGATGAGCGTGGCGAGAGCTTCCTGAATCAGCGGGCACAGGGTCCATAGTACTGCCGCCACTGCCACGTGCAGCCGAGATCGCTTCCAGGTGTCGGCGGTTGAGCGAGGTGCCAGTGCTCGATGGGGCAATGGCAGGGGTGAGAAGCGCGTGATCCTCCAGAGGCACCCACGCATCGCCGTCGATACCGTGCACTCGCCGCGCCCAGCCGCGCACCACGCGGAGAAAAGTCACCAAGTTGTCGTCATCTCCCTCCACGTCGAGGCTGGGCTGGAGCTTCTGCGAGAACGAGGCACCAACCGCGTCCCACTCGGAACGAAGGTAGCGGGTGTGCTCAGCGACGCCAACATGTAATAGAGCGAGCTCCTTGAACAGCAGCACACACGACCGCTCGAGGAGCTCTGCGTCCACCTCGCGTGTACTGAGAGGTTTGCGTAAGGAGGAACGGCCTTCGTCATCGGGGTCGGCGCGCCGCTTCTTCACTGGGTTGAGCTCACAGCCGCGCTGCACCTCTTCCTTCTCAAGCAGACTCAGCAGGTGATACCGCGGAGTCACAAAACCTCTTGAGATAATTAAGCACGGTGCCGCCAAATTCTCTCGCTCATCAAGGCCGCTCACCGTGGTGTCGGCCACTGTCGCAGCGACCGCGGAGAGCAGAGCCCACATGCTGTGAGTACAGACAACCGTGAGACGAACGGGAATGATGGGTTCGACATCGCCTCCGAGAGCGCTGTGTGCTGCACGGCTGTGGAACAGTGCGAGGGTGTGCAGCAACGCCTCAATGAACTCTCGTAGTGCAGTTGACCCGGGCACCGCTTCCAGCGGAGCCACCTCCACAATGGCCCAGTGGCCCTTCTTGGTCATCTCGCGACTCTGAAAGTACGACATCACCGCCGCGCTTGTCGTCTCCACCTCGGCCGTGCAGGTCACTGTATGCCAGTGATGCGACAGCTGGGCGTCGGTTGCGCGGAGGCGTATCTCCTTCAGTACCTCATCGACGTGGTTCGTCGGAATGCACATGGCAATTGATTCACGCGTGCACAGCGTCGTCAGCTCGAGGTGTGAATGTACCTTGACCTCCCCCTGCGCCGCCAGCTCGAGTATGTCGCCGCGCACGCCACCCGCAGTCACGCTCTCCGCCGCAACAGACGAGGCGGCGATGGAGTTTGCGCGGTGTTTTGACAAGACGTGCGTTGCGTCGCTGGTGCTCGCCACCGATTTGCCGCGAAGGCGACGGCCGCGGCTTCGGGCGGTGGGTGATGCAGACTCGCTTTCCACACTGCTCAGCGTGCGGCTATCCAACACCGAGTGACTGAACGTGGCGCAAAGAGTCAGCGCAATGTCCTCAGCAGCCTTTATGTCGAGCACCAGCAGGGCCCGGAAGAGGTCGGCGCAGAGCGACACGTCCTCTGTAAACTGAAATGAAAATGGTACTCCGGTCGGGCTGAAAGAGGCTGGAGGAACGAGAAGACTCATCTCATCCTTGAGTGATTCGCCGCTGCTGTGCTCACTCCTGGCAATGCGCATGAGGAGGTCATCATGGGACTTCTCGTAGATGCGCAGGATAGCGTTCGTGCGCCGCTCCGCGAGGTCGCCATCGGTATCGTCACCGCTCGCAGAGCCCATTGAACCCAACACACCAGCTGAGCGAGTACCATCGATGGTCAGAATTGCGCGCAACGACTTGAGCTGCTCCCTTGTCAAGAGCTCGACGGACTGGCTGTACCCCGTGCCACGCTGCTTCTGGATGTCATCCGACGCCAGCACAACAGTGTTCAAGACAACCAGCGCGTACAGTCCCCGGAGTGGTCGAGGCCACCCACACGCAAAGCACTGTATTGCCTTCTGCAGGCAATTGAACAAGGCGTAGAAGCGTTGCTGCTCTTTGGAAAGATCTTCGAAGCGCTGCGGTGACAGACGCGACACCAGGTCGGGCGACAACTGCGGCATGCGGCGGATGAACACATCAAGTACGGACTCGCTCCACAGGCGGCCCATTTTTTCTTGCTCGAAGAAGCCAATCACCTCAGTCAACGCACCTAGCGGCTCAGCGACAGCCGCCCAGTCATCATTCTGGCGCTTCCACAAGTTGTGTGACTGGCTTTGCAGCTGAGCAATTTGATTGAAGTGGAATTCGAAGTCGAGAATCGTGGCCTCCAGCCCGTCAATGGCTGCGTCTCCGTTGGATGCTATCTGCTCCAGCGGTAGCGCCACCACCTCTGACGCCTCGGCGTACTTGGCCTTGTACTCTGCCATCTCGCGGTGGAGTCGTGTGCGGATGTCTTGCAGCTCGTCGGTGACGTTCTTCGGTGCAGGCATGCGAAACAGCAGTTGCTCGCAGCGCGTGTTGCGCGGCACAGGGTCGTAAAAGTTGAACACAGTCAACCACTTTGTCGGGGTAGGCATCAAGGTACGCCTATCACTGTCGCGCACCGGAACGGGGGCACCCGAGGTGGCAAGTACGTAGAAGTTGGGGTGGACCTCCACGTCGCGTCCAAAGATGTGAAATGGCATGCGCACTGTTTTGCTGCTTTGCTGACCGCTACCCGCGCTGTTCGTCTGCTGGTGGCCACGATCGCGGGATTGAGCTTCCTTCCACGCGCGCAGCTTCAACCATAGTGGGTTCAGCTGGTGCAGCAAGAACAGGCCAGTCGGAGTGAACACATCGCGCAGAAGGACGCCCTCGCCATCCCGCATCGCCTGGCACAGTCGGTCCGGCAAATACCCTTCAAATGCGGAAAGTACCGCGCAGCCGTGGCACTGCAAGCGGAGCACTTCCACCAGACTCCGTTCGAACGTGGGGCACACGCCACCGAGAAGCATCCACGACGGCGACGCGCGGTGGTACAGCATGGCCAACGCAAACTGCTGTCGCCGTGGCAACGACGCCAACGAAAGGAACGTGCTCATGTGCGCGGGGTTACCTGCTGCCAAAAAGGAGGCGAAAGGACGCTTGTCGACGGCGGAGTAGGGGACGCCACACTGGTCAAGCAGCGCCTGAATGCGCGGCAGCGCAGCCAGCGACTGACGGTGAGGAGCCAGCAGGGTGGAAAAGGCGGCGATGATAATGGCGTCCCCTTCCGCTGCCGCCGCCAACGTGCTCTTGTCTGCCGATTCATCCTTCGTCAGGAGACCCGAGAGGCGGTCCACGGCGCCGACGTAGCGCGACAACCGCTTCACGCGTTGGTCAAGTGACGCCTGCAGTTTCGTCAGCGTCACAACACGAGCCTCCAGCTCTTTGATGCTCTCCTGAGTCTCAGACGCCGTCTCCAGTACGCCCCTCGCCTTGGTGTACAGGCCTTCCACGTCTCTGCGCATTTCCTCAAACGAGGCGCGCTCCTCTTGCAGGTCTTCGAGCAACGGGGCATTCACGATGAGACGTGTGCGGGCACTCTCAATGTACGCCACTACAAAGTCAGCCAGCAGCTGGCCATACGGAAACACCTGATCGTATCGCACCTCGCCGAGCTCGCGCAGGGTTCCCAGCAAAGGGCCCACGTCTGTGATGCGACCTGGGTCGAGAGCTGCAACAGCGCTCACGAACGACGACTCACTCATTATGTTGGCCGCCGTGAACCAGAGATCGGTAAGCCCGTTGTGTTTGGGCAGCTCTTGTCCCAGTACCTTGTACACACTGCGAATGAGCAGAATGCCCTTCTCTGGCAAGCGCATGGACTTCATACTACGGAGCTGAGTGCCCTTGACACGACGTAGTCGCGCGGCCGCCGTCCCCACAGCCTCGTCAGCGCGTTTCTGCGCCTCATGAATGGCAGTCTCCTTCTCCTTCAACTGAGCCTCCTCTTGTTGAAGTTGCAGTTCCGCCTCTTTGGCACTTCTTTGGAAGGTCTGGTTCGCTTCCTCCTCGTTGGAGAGACGGCTCTTCAGCTTCTTCACCTGGTTCTGTGTATCTGTGCACTCCTTCGCAGCAGACTTGCGCTGCTCCACAGAAACATTCATCTCCACCGTCGCCGTGTCGCCTCTGGTGGAGATCGCACGCGTGCCGAAGACGACCCGCTGCATATTCACTTGCTCAAAAGCCCGGAAGCGGTGCACCTGCTGCGCAAAGCACGTCAACTGCTCCAACACGACAGGGTAGTCTTGGGCAACAACGTGGTACACGTCACACATGAGCTTCACGAGTGTCTTTCCACGAAGTTTCAGCTTACCGCCGTATCGACGAAGCTCGGCGTCAAGTGGACCCTCTACTGTTGCCGGGTCGACATCGTCCCCGTACAGGGCACCGGACACCAGCTCCTCCTCGCACCTTCTCCGGAGAGAGGCAGATGTCGTGCGCACCACGGAAGCTTGCTGCAGAGCGGGGTAGCCCTCGGTGAGCTCCGCCATGGTCAGCATCGAGTCAACCTGCAAGATGAAACTGATACCGCGTCGCACACGGCGGCGCAGTTCGGCGTCCTCGGTGAGCGTGAGCGTGCGAAGTGACTTGGTGTTGTTGACAGAAAACCTGCGATGCAGCGCCAGGCGCTCCTCCTTGTTGAACAGATCGGAGATGTCGCCGTGTGCCACAATCCCATCCATAAGACGGGCAGCGCCTGCCATGTGCAAGATGGACTCGGGTACGTACACAACGGTGCGCGTGTCGTTCAGGCAGGCAAACGTGACGATGGTCCGCATATCCTGCAAGAAGCTGCCACTGTTGTAGTCCGGTGACGCGTGCAAGAGCGCGAGAGGCAGACGTGTGTGGTTGCAGAGAACGCGCAGAAGCCGCCGGTAGCCGAACTTGTCGGCGCCGACCAGTGCGACATGGGATTCCGAGCGCTGAAGCAAACGCGAGAGGGTGAGCAGCAACCTCGTGAGCCACCCTGTCTGCACTGTTGGGCTCAACAAAGCAGAGTTGCTTTGGGTGATCGTGCCTGTGTCTATCTGCATCGATCCCCGCAATGAGCGAGAGCTGGTGCGACGTGAGAACGATCCACGCCGGCTTACGGAGCCCCGTCTACCCACGGTGGAGGTACGGCGGCTCAAACCAAGTCTGCCGTTCGCCCCAACAGAGCCGCTGCGTGTGGTTGCACTGTGGATCACTGAGTTGTTGCGGGAGTTGCTTCGGCTTTCACCATCGTTGCCGGTTGTCACGACTGTGCTACGGACAAACAGGAGCAGCGATGTCGTGATCTCCGCACGAGAGAGCGCAGCGAGAGGTGCGGGCGTCGTGCGCGTGTACATTGTGTCCAGTCTTGTTTCGCAAAGAGCATTTCCAGGCAACTCGAACTCGGCAATCCAATCAGCAACCTCGTTCGTCTCTTCTTTCGTCGGCAGCTCATCGGAGTGGTCATGCGCAGCCGCCTCGAGATTCGCCTTGATGATGGTCGCCGTCGTGCGGAGGACATCGCCAAGCGACTGTGTGGTGCACTGAGTCAGATCAAGCACAAGCTGTGGTGTAGCCTCCGGCCGGTGAACGCGAAGCAAGGTGGTGTACATGTCTGTGGTCGCAGTGGCAATGTTCATCGCTACAGTGACGTCTGGCGCTGAGGTGAGAAGATGGTGGCGGATAATGTCGGCTCCTACCAGAGCGTCCTTGAAGTGCCGCGGCAGGCACTCCTCCGCAGCCGCAGCAAACTGGTCGAGAACATCGCTCCCCTTCAACGCGGTGGCCGTAGTCGTCCTCACCGCCGTTGCGCTCGCATCAAGCTTCGCACCTGTGGTCTGGCGTAACGCGCGCAAAAAGGCGGCGTGTGCGGACACAAGAAACGAGTTGCAGGCACGCGGCATTTCCGCGACACGTTTTTTCTGGCACGCCGCATCGAACAGCCGCCACAGGCCCCCAGACAACTCAGAAGGGGTAAGAAGAGGCAAGTACACGTTGATGCAAGAGCGTATGGGTGCAGTGAGTCGCGACGAAGACGACGGTTGCGTCATGGAGGCGAGGAAGCCGACATCTGTGACAGGTACGAAGCCTGCCTCTGGGTCACAAATGGCGCCATGGCTGCTGCAGTACGCGATGAGCTGGCTGGCCGCCGGTGTGGCGGATCCGACGAGAGGGGACAGGTGGACGTCGTCGATACAGATCACCAGACGGCGGCCAGGTTGAGGACCGTAGGCGCCACTGCTCCGCGGAAGAAGGCGATCTGCCATGCCACGTTGGACGGAGGCCGCGCTGAAGCCGTGGTTGGCGCTCACTGGTAGCGTCACCCACCGCTCTCGCAGACCTGTCAACGAAAGCACAGTCGACTTGCCGCATCCCTGCGGTCCTGTGAGGACGACGTTCTGGCCACAGTCCACCAAGCACTGCAGCGCAGCCAGAGTCGGTTGTCTCGACGGTGTAGCGAAGACGGGTGAGCTGATGCAAGAATGCAGGGAGCTCATCTGGGAGTAAGCCGACCACTGAAACCCAAAGCCACACTCACTTGCCTCCTCGAATGTTTTCCATCCTCGTGGTGTGCAAAGGAGGTGCAACACGTTTGGGTCTTGCTCGCCCAGTTGGGGCAGCACGCGGTCAAGCACGTCGATGTCTGCCATAGCCTCTGTGACGGCATCCTCTGCCTCGCGCAAGGCGGCTTTGAGGCGCATCTGCTCCTCCGGCGGGAGACACAGACCGATATTCCAGCAAACCGCAAACACGGCGCACTGCGCGGCAAAGAGGCGCGGGTCAGCGAGTAGGTCATCGAAGTAGCTCTCAACAATGGTCTGCTCTCGTGTGTATGTGTACCAACGGCTGTACAGACTCGCGCAGTGCTGGCAGGTCGCCAGGAAAGATGGGTCCGCAAAGTTTTGGTAGGGCTCGCCACCGCTGCCCGCGCCTGTGCGCGTCCAGAGTGCTGTGTACAGGGCAGGCAGCAGCGTGGAGATGAGCTTCACAGCGACATCTGCGTGCGGGGCACTCCGCAGGCTGTACTCCAGGAAATGTTGCCACTCACTGGTTTGAGGGAGGCAAAACACAACATAGTCGCACGCCACGTTTGGTGTTACATGGGCGACTGACTGCGTCGTGACTATGAGACGGATAGACCGGCTGACGAGATAATCCGATTCCGCGCTCAACACACGTGTGCCGTTCACCCAGGTCAGCCACCACTCGCAATGAGAAATCTCCGCGTCTGTCATGATCACGAACTGCCGCTCGCTCCCTTTAAGGAGCTGACGCTTGGCAATCGCAGTCAGCAGACCTGGGCGGTCGGTGGTACCGTAGAACTCCGCGGCAGACGTGAGGCTTGGGCAGACCGCAATGTACGGGCTGCTCCCCACGCGACGTCGCCACAGCGTCGACTTCCCAGAAAAGGGCGGCCCCACCAAAATGACGCTGCGGCACGACTCCATCAAGGTGTCAAGGCGTGAGGGTGGGTCTTGCGGATTGCTCGTCAAGATGGTGGATGCACGCCATGAGAGAACACCTGCAGTATGGGGCACGAGTCGCTGGAAACTGTGGCGCAAGTGCCACTCGAACAGCGCGCGGAGTTCCGCGTCCCTGTGAAGGGATGAGTAAAAAACGTGGCCAAAAGCGCAGCACAGGCGTTCAATGGGCTCACCGGGCTCCTTCAGGGAACAGGCGTGCGTGAGAACCATGCAGAGGTTGCGATGACTGAACGTGGACGGATCTAGCTCGCCACAGTGGTCGTACATAGTTGCGAACTCCCGACAGGCCTCTTCGGTGGTTTCTGCCAGTCCAAAGGCATCCACGTAAGCTCGCACCACCTCGGCCGTCCGGAGAGACGGCACGTAGACCGGCCTAAAGTAAAACGAAAGGGAGCGGGGAAGTGACCCATAGTCATTGGTGCAGAAGACAAGTCCGTAATGAGTGCTGAGTGGAACAGTCACCATGGAGCCACCTGGGCCGACGGGAATGGTGGCGGTTGGGTCAGGCTTTTCGAGAAGAAGTGTGTGGCCTACCTTCTCGCTGCACTCACGGAGAAGCGCGGACACGTCGTGCGAGAGTGTCTCGCATGCAAGCACGTTCAGTAATGCTCCGTGTTGCATGCAGCCGCGCAACAGGGATAACGCCGCGCTCAACGAGAGGTTGCCGTTTCCTTGAATTGTCAGCACGAAACGACCGAGAAAGGCCGAGATCAAGGAAAGAACACTCTCCTTCTGAAGCTGCCCACTAAGCACGGGTGCGGTGCGGCCGAGCCAAATCTGTGTCATGACCGACAGTGCCGTCTCCACAACAGTACCCATCACGGAATGAACAAGGTTACCGGTGAATTCGAATCCGTACGTGCAGGTGATCCCGAGGAAGCGAACGTGAATGGTGTCTTCGCCAAGAAACGTCTGCAGCATCGCAGTGGTGTCCAAGTCGGACACGGTGGAGACACGGTTAGCAACGGCACATTCGACCTCTGACACAGCGTGTTTGAGGTAGATCACTCCAGCTGCAATCGCCGTCTGTCGCGCTTTGGGCAAGCCGGGTATCTGAGAGAGTCGTACGAACTCGTCGAGCAAATCCTTGGTCTGGGTGCGGTAAGCGGTGAGACCGTCGCCGCCACAGAGGCGGAGTGCCTCGCGGATGCCTCTCGTATGCTCAATGCGAAGTGCCATCTCAACCACCTGAGCACAAAACCGCGCCACCCACACGCTTACCTCCGTGGTTGCCCTAGCCTCCAAGCACTGCCTGATCGACGACAGCAGCGAATCTCGGAGGGCAGCCTCAAATTCTTGCATCCACACTTCAACGGGTGCATCGGTGATGAGCACGGGATGGGTAGCTACCAGGCATGCCTCGTTGTCAGTGACAAACGCCACAACAGCACCGTCTTCAACGTGCACGCCGCACACGTTGGAAAACATGAAAGGCAGCAACCGCTCTAGACTGGTGACGTTGTTGGGTGACAAGAACGTGACGAGCTGGCTGTCGGTGAGAAAATGGAAGCGTGGATACGCGACGCGTTTTTGCTCCAGAGCGTCCGGTAGCATTCTGTTAACATCGGCCATAATGTTCTTAGCCGACAGAAGATAGTCAGAGATGGACTCTTGCACAACTGCTGTGTAGAGTGAGAACTGCGGTTTGCGCACCATTTGGTACAAACAGTCGAACGCGTCTCCGGCTAGCGACAGCTTCTTCTCCACTGCTGGCCACACAGTGCTCACATCTTTTTCCTTCACGGCAGATAGGTTCTGCAGCAGCGGAAACATGAGATCCCACTGGTCCTCTACGCGCAGCCACACAAGAAGGACGTCACGGGTTTTCTCAGTCGCCGCCTCCCACTCCGTCAGCACGCCCACGACGAGTGAGCTCACGCCACTCTTCTGTCTCATGATGTGGCACTGAGTCACGAAGTCTTCGATCATGGAGAGGACGGTTTTGAAGCTGTCGGGTGAAACGCGCGACCGTGACAGAAGCCCGACCTGCCAGTTCACCACTTGAAAATGCGTCTTCTTCGCCACGCTCTTCATCGTTTCGAGCGCATTTTCGACGTCGTAGTCATTTCGTGCTTGCGCGGCGACGCGCGCAATTTCAGGCAAGTAGTTTGCGATTCCGGCATCGATAAGCTTCTGCAATGGGAGGCCCATGTTCACGGCCAGTGTGCTATCATCCTTTAGCTTCGAGGCAATGTGGCGGACGATCTCCTTCCAGTGTGATTTCTTGAGGCCCGGAGTCGTGACGAGACGAAGCAGATCCTCCAGCTCTTCAAATTTTGCGAGGCTCAGCTCCTGTTGCCTACCAAGGCGAGTCAACGCTGGGTAAGCCCTGACTTGGCGAGTGGCAGCGTGGATTTGTCGTCGCCATTCGCGCACGCTCTCTATCATCTTATTCGCATCGATGCTGCGCACCGGACTGTTGTAGTACTCACGCAACGTGGTACTCCGGTACACCCCTGACCAGTACTGTTCGATGGTCTCAAATGCAGTCAGCAGCGGTTCCAGATCTTCAAATGCGTCCACTGTCTTGACATTCAGCGCCTTCTCCTGGTAGAAAATACTCTTCACGGTCGCATTAATCTGTTCAACAAGCTCGCGCAGTTCACCACACGTCTGTGCAGCAATGTCGCAAATATCGAAATTGAACATGTTGTACAGCTCTGTGATGCCTGTGGACAACGTTTGCATGTTGTCACGGGTTTCCTTGCGGAGCTTCTTGAGCTTCTCCAAAAGCAAAGGACGACAGTCTTCGCGAGCACTTCCTGCTTTCGCAACCACTTTCTCGAGACGAGCAGGAAAGTGCATCAGCTTCAGTGCCATTTCGTACAGCTCGGGGTCGATGGGTATCTGCGTTCGTTCCATGCAGTCGAAAACCTGGATCACCTCTGCACACTCCTTTTTCCGCAGTGAACAGGCCAGCACTGCGGTGTCGGCGGTGTCGGCCAGAAACTGTTCCAATTCCTTCACTGTAGTTGGGGCCTTCTCCACTTTTGCCAGAGCGCTGATGACTCTCTCTTCGGCGTCTGCGACCGATTGTTTCACTGCCGCATACAGACGGCTGTAAAATGCGCTGAGGGTTCGCTGCCAGTTTGCGCAGTATTCTTCCTTGATGGCAGTGCTGTCAATTACGACACATCCACAGTAGACGCGATCCGGCGCGGCGCACCTTACAGCGCTGTAACTCTCGCGCAACTCCATGGCATAGCACTCAATCGCGTCAGCGCTGGCCAAAAAAGAAGTCGTCAGCTCTTGCACAGGCAGTACAGAGTACGAAGAGTATGCGGACGAAATAATATCCACTGTGGCAGTCATCTCATCAAGAATAGCCACCAGAGAAGTTTTCAATTGGGCAACATCACCTTGGTCAAGGACGGTCAGCCGCCGATTCTCCAGCGCCAGCGTTCGCAGTATGGAGGAGTCCAGCTGTGGCAACTGATTTGCATATTCAATAGCCTCGTCAAACAGCTCAAGGAGACCGAGTGACAGTCTGGAAAACTGTGGGGACCGTGGCAAGTAGTTTTCACCAACGACCAAATCTACTTTTAACAGGGGGTGCTTCAACGCGATCCGCTCCGATGTCTGCGACCCCCTCAATCCGTCGCAGTCGAAAAAGGCAACCAGCTCAGAAAGTCCTTGCAAAAGGCTGGTCCGCAGATTGTTTTGCAGAAAAATGCGCATCGCTGTGAACACAGTGTTGAAACGACTTGCGCGCACCTCTTCCTCATTCATGAACAGTACTCTTTTGGAATCTGCAATGTAGCTAAAGAAAAAGTCTTCCGCCTGTGCATAAAACTCCAATCGAAGACGTGTAAACGCAGCACGCATAGAGCCCATCACCTGCGCGACAAAGTCTTCGGCATTCGTCAGTGGTTCATCCAGAGACAGGTTGAAAAACGCAAGAGGAGCAAACCGACTGTCCCAAAGAATTTTCAGCGCCGTGAATAAACCTGTGGAATTCTTGCCCCATCGCAGACTCTCCAAAAGGCTCTGACGTGCTTTCAAGGATCTTTCACGAGCGGCAGCCCGGTCAGGTGCTTCTAGAACAAGCATTCTGTAAGGGATTCTGTCGGCTTCGGTTCGTGCCTGCAGGGGCTCCAACACTCGGCGGAAGAGCGGGTTCATGCACATGTAGTAATAAATACTTTGACTCATCCAGCGCGTGGTCTCATCGGTCAGGACGGCTACCTCGTTCACGATCCATTCTTTGGACTCCAGGCCCAGTCCGCTCGTGGCAGCGATGATGATGCGGCGCAAAGAGCTTCGAGAATGCGGAAAATGCTCCCTCACGAGAGGTTCGTACAATTCCACCACTTTTTCCATCCGCAGAAATTCCCTGTACGATGTGAATTTGTCGGGGGCCGTGTATTCCTCACAGCACTCCAGTGGAATACGTGCATTGTTGTGGTTCAACTCGTCCGTTTTACCCGCCGGAATCTGTTCACTCTTTTGTTTGAGGCCCGCAAATGAAAAAGTGCCGACGTATGGTGAATAGTGATTTCCTATGCGTGTGCTGGGTGTGGAATTGACGGCCACAGACGACAGTGCACAGAAATCTGAACTAGACACAGGGGTAAATGCGACCTCTCTTGTTTCCCCATGATAATCCGGTGAGTACCCGAGAAGCCTCAGCACAAAAGTGAGGTGTGAGTTGTTGACAGAAGGATCAACTACGAACAGCGGTGTCGGCACGCCATCCCAGTAGGTGCGAAGCACTTTTTCAAACCGTCCCAAGGTTTTGCTTTCGATGCTACCGTCTAGATCCTCATTCATGGACTGTGGTCAACGCAAGAATTCAAAAAAAGAAGAAAAAGGGTTGCAGTGAAATCCAAAGATCACGCAGTGGTACTTATACCGTACCAATTGAAATGGTAACTAGTGAATCAACGTGATCCCCGCTTCTTTCTCTCTCTCGCGTTACAACAACGTTGAGATGACCATAGAAAGAGTGGAGCGAAAGGTTGAGGGTTGAAATTGGCGCAGGGCACATGGGTGGTACCCTTTTCGTGTACACATGCATTCTTGCCACACGTGCACAGGCAGCAGTGATGACGTGTTCGAGCGGCTGGCAAGCGCATGATAAAAGCTGGTGTGCCTGAGGAAGCCAAAGCGATGCGAATACACGCGGGCAGAAAAAGGGCCCTGGGTGGTAAAGTAACAGCCCGTTTTTAAGAGCTTCTGTAATGCACGTCTTCGGATTTGTGACAAACTCCGTCGCAGCCAACTGAAAGCAAACAAAGTGACGGAGTCCAGTTGCAAATGCTCCAAGGCACCAACGTGCGAACGGTGCCCAAATGCAACAATTTCCTTGAGCAAAACGATTGTGCAACCGCATCTGGGCTTTAGCGTATGGCCGAGCCTTTCAGTTTCTGAAAATCAAAACGCTGCTCTGACCCTTGCTTCACCTGGTCCTCAACGAACTGCAACCAGGCAAGTTGATCGACACCCTCCTCACAGTGATGGCCTTTGATGCGCTTCAGTTCGTATTCATAATCCTCGATCATGACGCAGATGCGGTTGCGCATGAGCATTCCTCTGCACGTGTAGAGCAGTCCGTACAGGACAATACCCATGCAGATCGCAGGTGGAAGCGGTCTAGCATAATACATGCTGTTTTTGAACATGTGGCGTGGGCCCCAAAGCTTGAACACTACCATCACTGTCGCTGTAGAAGCCGTGACGCATCCGACGAAGTAGTACCAACCGCGCTGGTGATGCATAGCCAGCTTTTCAACGCGGTCTGCCACGACGCGCCGCTGAACCTGAGAGATCTCCTCGACATACTTGGAGAACAGAGCCCTCTGCGAATCGGTCATGATCAACAAGAAAAAAAAAAAAAGGAATACGCCAAAGCAACAGCCAGACACGTCCACGCAATTGTGGAGAAAAACAGTTCTCGCTGTTGTGTAATCGCGAGTCGACGACGCAATAGAGCAAACGCATCACGAAAAGTCAGATGAGTTGGAGCATTGGGAGACGTTTGTGAATACGTGAGGGACGGATTTGAAGTGCCAGAGTGTCAGTGACTACAAGGCCAAGCTTGGACGGGCTGTCACACACGACAATACATAACGCCCCGTCACAGCGAAGCGTGACCCAAAAAGAGTAAGTAAGACATACGTGTACTACATGCAGTTACCACTTCCACACATTCTACGCTGGGGCATTTGCCACCAATGACAAGTTGATTAGGCGCCCACACTACACCTGTGCCTTTTCGTACGCGTGTTTGCGCCGCCTCACGTTTGCCTTCACTTGTGAGCGACTGTCTCCAGTAACAAACGCCATCCGCCCGCCCTGAAAGGCGAAGACTTCGTCGTCGTCGGCCTTCACTTTTACGACACTGACACCGTGTACAGCCTCGGGGAACAACCGGGGAATCACAAACTTGTAGAGCACGGCCAGCGCCACAACAAGCACAGCAAACTTTACTGCGTCGGCTAGTTCAAGGACCATCACTCTTGCGACACGTGACCTGATGGCAACAACACTTAGAGACATTGGCGGTTTGGGGTGAGTGGTGGGGGTGCGGTGGGGTGTGGACGGTTCTGGCGCCCCGGGGTCAGCCCCGGCGGCTCGGCGTGCGGGGTCGGGAGGCGGGTTGCCCCGGCGCGCGTGCATCCCGCGGAGGCCCCCGCCCCCGCGTGAAGGAAAGCATGCCGCCGCGGTGACTGCCGCTTGCGGGGCGGGCGCGGGCTTCTTCTGGCACTGCGCCCGGCCCCTGTGGCGCCGTTGGTTGGCGCGCCGCTTTTCCGCCGGCCGGTGGCCGCGCGGGTCCCCTGGCCCTGCGTGCGGGCAAACGGGACTGCCGGAGGGCGCGCCGGTCTCGCTGCGGCGGTGGGTGGCGCGCTGGTTGGCGGTGTTCGTTGCCACGGCCCCGTTGCCGCCGCCGGCGCGGTTTGGCCTTTGGGTGCCGACCCACGCCTTGCCGCGCCGCCAGCGCCCGCGCGCCCCCACCCCGCCACCCCGGGAGCCAACGCCAAAAAACGCCCCACTTTCTTCTCATCACGCCCCTTCTTCTTGCTTTTGTGCATTCTCTTTCCCTCTCACTTTCCCTGTCTCACACTTTCACTCTAAGGTGAATCTCTACTGATAGGAGGTCTGTAGCGATGGCTCGCAATAAGGCTCACAAGTCGCGCTTCAAGTCCAAGCATGCGCTGAACGACGACAACAAAGGAAGGCAGGTCACGAGCGGTGCTCGTGGTGCCAAGTCCGCTCTCGTTTCTGGCAGTAAGGAACGTAGCAAACAGGCCGCAGTTGCGCTGAGGGAGAAGCGTGCCAAGGCTGTGATGGAGAAAAAGCGTGTAGGCAGTTTTGGCGGCGCGCCGAAGATCGTAGGTGTTGTGCCAGCAAACGAGTCTGGGTACGCAGAGGAGGTTGTCCGTGGCTTCTGCCGTGTCTTAGGCTGTGAAGACGCCTTTGTGGACCACCCTTTCACGGTGGGATCAAAGGAGCGAAAGGGGTCGTTCACTTTCATAAGTGAGAAGCACTGCATCGACCAGGACAGTCTTGACGCCGTCAAGGTTTCTGACGTTGTTGTGCTCGCACTTGACGCGTCCCAGAGCGTTCAGGAGACTATCCGACAGATGCAGGCTGTGCACCTCGATGGTGGTGACGAAACACGCTCTGTCGCGTCAATTTGGCACGATGATGTGGGTCTATGCATCACCGATTACACACGTGACTTGGTCGCGATGATCAACGCACAGGGATCCCCCAGTATTGTTGTTGTTCTGCAGAATTTGGACACATTCACAGAAAGCCAGGCAAAGAAAGTGATCAAGGTACACGAACGGTACTTTCTCTCTGTTCTCAACGACACGACCAAGGTCTTTGCTGTGCGCGATGAGAGCGACTACGACAGTGCGCTGCGGCACATTCAGGTCACTAAGGTCCGCGAGCTGAAGTGGCGTGATCAACACCCTTACTTCCCAGTCGAGGAGGGTGTATATGATGCCGAAAACAGGCGCCTAACGATCGTCGGTCATCTCCGTGGCATGCCCCTCGCTGCAACGCAACTGATGCACCTCACGAACCACGGGACATTTCAAATCTCCAGCATCGCGGTTGAAATGCCCCGAGGCGACCTCGAGGTGATCGATGCCTCCACGGAGGAGCAGCGCGAACCTCTTCAACAGGTGCAAGCAAACTCGACCTTGGAGGAGGCTGATGGCATGCCCACAGAAGCTGATGTCGCGTACCTGCGCGAAATGGGTGATAGCGATCAACCGGGCAATCAAGATCTTGGAGACGCTCCGCAGGACGGTGTCGACCTGAGTCCCCAGCACGACAACAGAGTCAAATACCAGGTGTCGGTCCGAGGTGACGAGAACGAAGATGCTTTTGGTGGCGACGCCGTCTCGTTCCGCACAGCACAAACGGATGTTGATTTCCTGAAGGCCGAGGACATCATCCGTCTAGAGCGCATGACCGACGAGGAGCGTGCGTTGGAGATACAAAAGCTGAAGGACATGAGCGAGGAGGAAATGTGGAACAGCGACATGGTTGACACTCCAGTGAACATCCCCGCACGCCAGCGTTTCGCTAAATATCGCGGCCTGAAGAGTTTCCACACCGGCAAGTGGGATCCGGCAGAGAATTTGCCGCCACAGTACGCGTACATCTACAAGCTGCAGGGGTACAGCCGCATTCGCAGCGCAGCCCTGCAAAAGTGCGCGGAGGGTCCTGCTCTGGTGGGCCAGACTGTGCACGTGACACTGGAAGGCGTGCCACCAGAGGTGTGGGAGAACAAGAGCGAATGCGTGATGATAGCCTCTGGTCAGCTTGAACATGAGCAGAAATGGTCAGTGCTTCACTTCCATCTTCAGCGTGCCGGCGAGCACGATGAACCGCTCAAGTCAAAGACACCCATGCTTGCCCACATTGGCTTTCGAAAGTTCTACGTGTCGCCTTTGTTCAGTGATGTCACATCTGGCGATCGCTCCAAATTTGCAAGGTTCTTCCATGAAACTGAAAAATTCAGGATGGCAACATTCTTTGGACCGATCACCTACAATCCGTGCCCAATTCTTCTCTTCCAGGTGCCCTCGTTGGAGGAACAGAACGAGGGGAACACGCTTCGTCTTGCCTGCTACGGCAGTGGTTTGCCACCCAACCCCGACACACTCCTTCTGAAGCGCGCGGTCCTAACTGGTCGCGTTGCTGTCATTCACAAGAAGCAGATTGTGGTCAAGTACATGTTCTTCAACGAAGACGACGTGAAGTGGTTCCAACCAGTGGACCTCTACACAAAGCTTGGTCGACGTGGTAAGATCATTAAGGCTGTGGGTACACACGGCCTTTTCAAGGCTGCGCTGAATGATCAAGTGATGCAGCACGATGTCGTGTGCATGGATCTCTACAAACGTGTGTTCCCGAAGTGGACTACGGTGGCTTTCAACGTCGCTGACGTGGCCGCAGAACACCAAGACGACGACGACGAAGAGGACTACGGTGCTGACAACGAGGAAGAGGCTTAATGAGCGCCATTTGCACCACAACAAATCGACTAAGGAACAACACAAACAGATAACAACTACGAAGAATGATAACTGAACCTAACGGCGCGTGAAATACGCAACTGTCACTTACAAAAACACACCACCCTCATTCAGAAATACTGTTTTCGGAGGTCAGGCTTCTTGGTCCATGCGGTGTACAGATGCCAGTACGTCGAAGGGGGGTGCGGAAGGAGCAGTGAGTGGTCCGTAACCCGCACACGGCGGCAACAGAGACAACACGGCGCCACTGCTCACCCCCTTTCCTTCGGCGCATGCAGCTACTCAAAGACGCAATGCCGCAGCGGCGCTGACAACAAGCTACACAGGCAAGAGCGACTGCAGCCGCCTTTGGCTTTGCGGAGCAGCTCATCCCGAGAAGGTAATGCTGTCTTGACCGGTCAGATAGTGATTCTCCTCCGCCGCTTTCCTTACTCCCCTCCCCTCTTTCTCTTTCCCCTGGTCCTTGCTTTGGTTTCGTGCTCTGCGTCAGTAAGCACGAGAGTCGCTGACGTTGCCACTAGCCACTCCAGTTTACCTGTCACCCCCAGCGCAAGAGTGTAATACCGATGCGACGCCTGACTTCCAAGCTGAGCCGCCCGATTGGGTGCAACCTTCGCCACAGCTCTTTTGTTGCTGGGCTCTTCAACTTTAAGGTCGTACCTGGTGAGCTATTCCCATACCCGACACACAAGCTGGACGGAGATGAATCAGACAACCTGCAGACTCTCATCGAGCAGGTGCGCAGCAACGACAAGGAGCTGAACACGGCTGGCGCACGCATTGCCTTTGAGTACGGTGGACTTGGTCTCGGTCACACGGCACACGCGCTGATGTGCGAGGAAATCGGCACAAGCGCGGAGGGCCGCCACTTGGCCACGATTCAACACTCTAGCATGGCTTCCTACTTGTTGTCCACGGTTGGCACCAAGGAGGTGAAAGGCAAGTACCTCACGGGCATGTCTGACGGCTCTGTCATCATGGGCTGGGCAACACAAGAAGACTGTGGCACTGACATTAGCATGAACACCAGCAGCGCTGCGCTGCACGCGAATACCTACAAGATCACTGGCTTTAAGCACTGCACGTACGCATCGAATGCGACACACTTCCTTGTACTCGCCAAGGCCAAAACCCAGACCCTTACCGAGGGTGGCCCTACAGAGGTTGAACGTAACTCTTTCTTCGTGGTAGATCGAAAGGCCGACGGCGTCACGGTGAGCGGTGACACTGTCGCATTCAAGGATACACCTGCGGAGGACATCGTTGGCGCTGTTGGCGAGGGCTTCAAGGACCACATGATCACGGTATTTACCGAGCAGTACGTGTATGGCGCAGCGCTTCTTGGCACGCTGAAGCGCGTTGTGCAGGAACTGCGGGACACGGTGCCAGACAAGTGGGCTACCCAGACCATTGCCTCATGCGCGTGCATCATGTACGCGATGGAGTCGGCACTGTATGCGCTGACTGCTAACCTTGACCGGCCGACTGAAGATAGCCTGCTTGAGGCGGTGCTTGTCAGCGCGTTTATTCAGTCCGGGACCAATGAGTGGCTGAGCCTTTTCTCGACTGCCGTCCCAACAACTGAGGTACTGGATAGGTGCTTCTCTACGGCCCGAAAGCTGCTGTGCATGATGGAGCCGGTCGACTTTTTGTATTCGACAGCCGTGTGCTGTGGTGCAGAGGACTACGGTCTCTTCTTCCAGAAGGCCTCCACATTGCAGATCGCGCAACTTCGTACCATGCGGTCCCTCGGCGCCAAGGACCACCTACCTGTGCGTGACTTCGACTGTTCCCACCTTGATGCGGCCATCCTCAACTTCGCAACAGCAGTGGAGTCGTCGTTTGTACGCAATACGTCACGCCTGCCCTATCAGCAGCTGCTCATCAACCGACTTGGCGAGTCTGCAGCTCTCCTGTACGCCGCCTCCGCCGCCGCCTCGCGTGCGTCGTCTTGCAGCAGCAAGCGTCTGCCCACTGCCAAGACGGAGAAACAACTCGCCACGATCTTCGTGAATGCCGCTGCTCAACGCGTCAACAGCTTGGCTAGCGAGTGCCGCAACAACGGGCTGACTGCGGACGACTCTTACAAGCGCATTGCCCTGGAGCTCTGTGAGGATGCACTGCAATGAGAACAATCGCGCATTCTGTGTATGGGAGAAAAAACAACAACAACAACTAACACACCGACTGCGGCCCGCCGGGACGCAACCAACAGGAGGAATACACACACGTACACACAAAGACAGACACATTGTGTTGAAAGAGCCGTTATCTGGTCTCCTGTGAACCTATTTGGCAGGTGAGCAACAAAATGACAACTGTAACCGTCTTCCTTCTAGTATTAATGCGTCGAGTACTTTTTGGTGTCGAATGCGCGACTCAGTGGCATGCGTTGCCTTCCTTTTGCGCCACTGTTTCACACACATTTACAAGCGATTCACCTAACAGCGGAACACCACACGCACCTTCACTCCCCTGTGACACCATGAAGCGAGAGGAGTGAAGAGGCGCGGGGGGGGGGGGACGAGGTGCTGCGAAATTACACAGTGGGTCTAACCCAATCGCTTGCACTGTCCCATCGCACATGGGATCTCGCGGACTGTCCAGGCGCGGAGCGACAACGCGCGACTGTTGCCCGTTTTCTCCGCCAGTGACGTGGAAAAGATGGTCGACACTGCCGCACGCCACCAGCTCTTATCATGCTGAACCATCACATCTCCTTTCCTCACATTCTCACCTTTGAACACTTCGTTGACGCTCCACCCCACAATACCTAGTTGTCGTTTTCTTGAGCCGCGCGCTTGGTAGTCCACGTGGCCAGCCAAGTCTCTGCTTTGACCTCAATATCGGTCTTCCTCTTCTGTCTCCTCACACCTTCTCACTGATCGTGTCGCCTTCCCCTTTGATCGATGCTGAACCGCACGTGTCTGCAGCGCATGCGCCACATCGGCCAGGATGTGCCAAAACGGCACACACACTTCGTCCTGGAGTCACGCCTCATGTACGAGAAGTCGTTTCGGGACGAGTGGTTGCGCTCTGTGTGCCAGGCGGTTTCCACACTAGATGAGCCCCTTGCCAAGTCGCTTTCCGGGACACAGCAGCAAATGCTTCAACGGAAGGTTACGTGCTTCCGCTACAACCAGTTTGGCCTCTTCGACGTACCCTATCATCGTCTCGCCAACGTGGATCGTTACTACGCCACACAGGGAACACCTGGCACACGCGAGTGGGTGCCGTATGCAAACGTATCATCGTGGACGATGAATAAGCTTGTGCGCAGCGGCAATTTGCTTGTGCACCGTGTGCACTACCGCGGCTGGGGCACCGACAAGCACCTCAAGCAGGGTGGCTGGGAACACCGCTGGAATAAGGTTATGCAGCGCAACACCCTTCAGTACACGCGCACGTAGTGAAGAGCGCTTGTTCACTACCTCGCAGCATTGCCGTCTGCTCACGCGCACTTGTGTTGTTGATATGTGATGAGAGTCCGTTGGTGACAGCAGTTTCTTTGTGTCTGTCCAATAAGAAAAAATAATAAATGAAGCCCGTCGTGTCTTCCATGCCGTGGCTTCCGTGTGTCAGTGGTTTCTGTCACATTCGTCGTTGCTGTCCACATGGTGCATTGCTGATGTGCTGGTCAGGAAACCTGGGAAACCTGTTTCCACGTGTCTTTCGGCTTGCACACCAACCTCCGTGGTGATGAGCAGGGCGTGATGAGCTCAGCCTCGGCCCTGCTTCGGTGCCAACATCTGCACGCATTTTCACGACTGCTGATTCTTTCCTGTTCCTCTACCTCCTTCTCGCGTGCGTGGGTGTACGCGCGCAACTCAAAACCAGCAACATTCGTTCAGACTACGCCAAAGCGCATCTCCCCAGGACACAGGTCGCCTAACTACACTCAACACACACACACATCCAACGACGTTCACTATGCAGCCAAAGGTTATTCGTGTGGGTCAGCGCGTTACCAAGACACGGAAAATATCCGCCGCCGACATCAAGACGTTCGGTGACCTTGTTGGCGATCACAACCCAATTCACTCTGACCCCGCTGCCGCCAAGGCGGCTGGCTTTCCGGCTCCTATTTGCTACGGCGCGCTGGCTGGCTCCTTCTTCTCGGGTGTCATGGCGACGGACCTTCCTGGACCGCACACTGTCTACCTCTCACAGACCTACCAGTTCGTGGCGCCTGTTTTCGCAGAGGACGAAGTTGAGATCGCCGTGGAGATGAAGCAGTTTCGTGAAAGCAAGGGGCTCATGGCGATGCGCACCACTCTCTCGCGTATTGATCCTGGGACGAAGCAGAAAATCCTTTGCATCGACGGCACAGCCGTTGGCCTCAACAAGTCGGTGTCGTTTGAGGGTGGGAGTGAGTGGACCATCAGCAAGTGAGCGGGAAACACTTCTCACGCCTCGGCAATCTGTGTGCGAACCACCACCCACCACTTTTTTTCTTTGAGCCCAACAGGCCTTTTCCTTTTTCCCTTTTTCCCTTTTTCCCCCTTTATTTTATAACGCACGCGTTTTTTTCTTTTCTCTTCCATTTCTTGTCTCAGCAATACCGTTTTCTCATGCTCACGTAGCATGCGATCCACTAACCTGATCTGCGTGAAGTGAAATCGTTGCAAATACGCAGTCTGCCACAGTCATCCTGGAAAGTGTGTCGACAGAGCACTTTGTGGGGTGTTGAACCGCTCAATACAGAATGACTCCTTTGTCGACGAGTAGGCGCCGCGCGGCGCGGCTGATCCGGTGTTCTTACCGGCCCCGTGTCCACACTCACATCCTACCTCGACTCGCTTCTTATCCGCACTCACGGCGCTCGCCCCTCTCTTCTTCCCCGGACCGAAAACTAGCTTGCGACGTGCTCGCTGTCCTGCTTCCCTAGCGGCAACTGCGGCGAACAAAAGCGAAGAAAACACACGTAGAGTGCACCGAATCAGCACGGCAAGTCAGCTTATCCAGAATGCAGCGAAGGACGTGCCTGCTCTTGTGCAGCTCATTTGAGCGCAGCTGGAAGAGCAAAACTGTGTTTCCGGACGATCGTCGTGGCCGCTTCAACCTAGACGAGGCTGCTGCTGAGCTTCAGTTGGATGAAAACTATGTTGCCTCTCTGTACAAGCCCATGCACTTCACGTACTCGGTGAAGGGCCAGCATTACCCGGCCGAGCAGGGCCGCACTAGCCGCCCCGGGTCTCTGGCATCGTCGCGCAGTCGTATGTTTCCTCTTTACCGACGCAACGGTAAACTGGACAAGGAGCTGCGCCAGCTGGATTGGCGCCGCATCACGACGGAGTAGTAACACTAGGGCACCGACCGTCTTTCCCACTGAAAGAGAGAGGGAAGTGCTACCACGGCAAGGAATGACTGGCGCCGGTGAAGTCCACCCACTTTCCGTATCACACGAAGCACACTGACAAACAAAGAAAAAATAAAACAGCAACAGAGATGTTCTCACAAGAGAGTGGGGCCGCAACCACGCGCCCCTCACCCCCCCTTTCCATGCACTGGCGCGACACAATGCCGCGTGACATGCAGTGCTGTGTTCCAGTCCTGTGCCCTGCCGGCTGAACAGGCTGGGAGGGAGTCTCTCACTTGTCAGCCTCAACTCACAAACAGCACTCCGCTGTCAGAAGGTGCAGCACACATCTTGACGTGTGGTTGCCTTCAATTCTGTATGCGCGTCAGACACAGTGACCCTCACGGGTCATAGCAGCCCTCTTCTCCCTTGCTGTGACTTCTCCGATAAATCCCTCGGCTCCTCCTTACCCCCTTTCCCTTCCCCACACTTGTTCTTCTTCTGATCTTTGTCATCTCGTGTCTTCCCACAACGTGCATTTGCTGCTGCTGTTTCACTGCTAGGGCACGCACTTGTTTTCTTTGTACGTGTTGTTGCGAGATGAACTACGAGGAACTGCAAGCAAAGAAGCAGGAGGAGGTCCGGGAGGCCAAGGCGGCGACTGTCATTCAGTCACGGTGGCGAAACTATGTCGCGCGGCGAATAGAGGAGCGGGAGACTGCCCAGGCGTTGAAGAGTGCCCGTGATGCCGTCATGGCCGCTGAGGCGGAGGCTTTGCGGCAGGCTGACACCGCCGAAGAAGAGGAGGAAATCGCCATGCTGTCCCCAGAAGAAAAGCAAGAGGCGCTAATCGAGGAGTACCGCCGTCTGCTGATGGAGCGCGACACGATCATGGAGCAGAACGCCGCGCTGCAACGGTTCTTAGCGCAGTACTTCAATGAGCAGCGTGCGCGCTACGGTGATGACGGCGAAGACAGCGCACCGCTGACGTCTCCGCAAGCTGAACAACAGTACTGGTTTGCAGTGCGCCAACTGCGTGAAGAAAAGCAGCGCGCAGCGTCTCGTCGTGCGGCCGCGGAGAGTGAGCTTGACGCTCTCCAGACACAGTACCGCAGCGCCATTGAGGACGCCCGCATGCAGGAATTCAACTTCAAAGAGTATCTGGCAGAGATGGCGCGCACCAGCAGCTTCCTGCGCTCGAGCAAGCCTGTTTCCGAGGAGGAGGTACAAAAATTCCTGGAGACCGAGGAATCGCAGCGCGCCAAAATCCAGTCCGCGCGTATTCGCTACCTTCAGCTGCAGAATCAACTGGGCCGTATCAAGCGCAGCGCGGTGGAGTCAGAGAACCAACACGCTGACCCCCGCTTAGGCGGGGCGACGGATGGCATCACAAGCAGCGCACCCACAACGGGCATGTACCTCATTGATTTTGAGCAGCTCAAGATTGAAAACAGCAACCTCAACGAGAAGATCGAGGAGCGCAACGAAGACTTGATGAAACTGCGGCGAAAGGTCACCACCACCATCCACGTCCTCACTCATGTCAAGGAAAAGCTCGAGTTCATGCGTGGCGAGAATAGCCAGCTGCGGCAGCAGGTGTCCTCGACTGAGGGAGAGTTGAACGGGGTGCGCGACAGCCTCGCACAGACTAAGAGACGACGCGACGGCCTCTCGCGAGCCAACCTGCGTATGCGAGAGCAAATGCCGTTGGTCGGTTCAGAAGACCTCTTGTTAGACTACAGCAAGCGCAAGGAGGCCATCAACCAAGCCCGCATTCAAGTGGTCGATCTGACGGAACGCCACAAGGAGCTCACTGCGTACATCGAGACTCAACAGCCTGTGATCGATGGTCTCAAGCGTGCTCTTAGCCACTATCCGTCCTAGACACACAAGTCAAGCGTGTCGAGTGGGAGTTGATGAGTTGGCGACGACGCCGGGAGATATGGAGAAGACAGCATTACATCGCCTTCTCTTTTTCGCTTCTCTCTCCCTCTCTCAGCTGTTACGGTGCTGCTTCACTGCTTTTGTGGTCACTCTTTCCACCTTTTCTTCTTCTTCCGATGGCTTAATGCTGTCTCATGTATATACTGGCGACACCGGCAGGTTTTTTTTTTTTTGCCGACCACTCAATACCACTTCTATTTTCATGCTCCATAGCATGAACGAGAACGAAAAACCTGTTGACAACCACTTTCCCACCCGTGGAAGAGTGGTGGCGGAGCGCGCTGCCTCTTGGCACGGTCAGTTTTTGTCGTGCCAACTCTCCAGCGGTGTCTGCGCTGCTCTCTGATGTCACTTTCCCCTCTCAGCGCTGCGCTCCCCTCTCTTTTTTTTCTAGTGCACCACCAGCCATCTCTCACGGCGCTCGAGAAGGCGGCACTTTCACGCTTCTTTGTTTTCCGCGCGTTCTGTGCACAGCATGTGACAACCACACTTCAATGCTCGTCACACCGACACACTCCCTCTCCACTTTCATTTTCTCTGGGTTCCCTCCCACATTTTCTTTCTTCTCTTGATCACGTGGATGTGCAGTACACCCACACGCGCGCACGCCGAAGGCCCGCCTTTTTTTTTTTTGTTCCCATCGCTTCGATCAGGGATCTCCTAACAAACAAGGCCTTTCCTACTCTTCTCTTTTTTCCTTCGCAAAAATGATGCGTTGGGCGGTAGACATCACAGGCATTGACCTGGAAAATGACCTGAAGCGCGAAAAGGAGAAACAAGAGTACTATCAACCTTCTCTACGCGCTCGGTGGATTGAGGAGTCTGCGACCAAACCGGAACCCGATCCGCTTGGGGCGGTGTGGACACTTCACGAAGATGAGCTGCAAGAGATGAAGGAGACACAGTTTTACTGGCCCCCAGGCTACGGCGCGCTCGGCGCGTTGTCGGCCATGCGGAGTGGCAGCCCTCAGAACGGGGCCTCCCTCGACCGCGGCGGCAGTCTCATGCAAAGCCGCAGCACATCTTTGTCCATTGGAGAGCCCGAACCACAACCACGGGAGTTGCGCATCTTTTGCACCTTCTTGAACCCACAAGGCAAGCGGACCTCCACCAACGTGACAATGACCACCGCCAACTTTCACGGCGTGGAGATCGTCAACACGTTTTTAAAGCAGAACGTGGCGACAGACGAGGTGCTGTCGCAGCGGTACAGCACCAACGCGCGGCACTATCGTTTATACATTGCCGATGAGTTTACCGGCGAAGAGGAGATGGCGGTGCAACTTGATCTACCCGCACAAAACTTCTCGTGCTACGCTGTCACACCACAACCGGCCGCAAAGCTGTATTTGTTCCCGCAGCGGACTCAGCTACTGCCGACAACACCACATGATGTGTCTCTGACAGTCATTGTTCGCCCTCTCGATCCACAGGCCAAGCCAGCCTCACGACTGTGCGGGGTGCCCGCGGATATGCTCGCAGAGGCATTGGACGCGTGCATCACGCGGCGGCTTCCGGGCAGCGAAATCGTGCAAGGCTCGCTTCGCATCAAATACGGCCCGTTGGAGTTGAACATCAATGAGTTCTACAACTTCGGTGCGGGCTGTGGCCAACTTAGTATCCCCATTGCCGAGATGACGGTGCTGTCTCTGTATCGCTTTGGCGTGACAGAGGTGGTGGTGACCGGTCGTGGCGCGGAGGAACAGTACAACACCCTGACGAACCCCCTTCCCGCCGAGGAAATCGAGATCGACATGGACACTGAGGAGGCCATCTCCTTCCAGCAATTCGAAGTCATTAGCATCAACATGTACGGCGCGCGTCAGCAGCGCGTGTTGTGTGTCGACGGCGAGCACCTCTACACCATGCGCCCCACCGCGGAGGCCATCCTCACGACAACTGAGCGCAATATTAGCGACATTGAGGAGGTGAAGCTCTTCCCAAACAAGCCCAAGTACATGGAAATCGTCTACACCAAGTCCTCCAAGTTTGACACTGACCACTTCGAGTGCACCACAGTGTACAACTGTGCACTTCTCGATGAGAAGCTGCGCATTTGCCGACGTGAGCTGCGTAAGAAGGCGGACCAGGCGGCCGCAGCGGCAGCCAAGCAAAGCGAGCAAGGACCTAAGTGGTTCTTTCAAGGGTTCTCTCGTCTTTTCCGCGACTGAGAGAGAGAGAGGCGGAGCGAGTCTCGGTGCTGCGTGAACGTTGTTCACATGATCTGGGATGGCGGTTCATCTTGCTGCATGTTGAATCGGCCTGTGTACACTTATTATTTTTTTTGCGTACCTCATCGTGCTAGAGCTGTTTTGTTTGCTTGACCCGTTTTGCTTTCTGACGATTTCGTATCGACAACAGCCCCTCTTACCCAGTGGTTGGGAACTAAAGACATCGGCACAAAAGCATCATCAAAAACAACAGCACTCACTTCTTTGCTTGTGTGAGTGGGAGCGCCTTTAAAGGCAAGTTACAAGGCAGAGCACTCATTCGTAGCCACCTCTGCCTTTTACTTTTTTTTTTTGGTCACCGGGGCGGAACACGAAGCAAAGCACTCGCACCACGGGTGACAGCTTTGTCGAGAGCCAAACACACTTTGCCTCTGGTGGTGCGCCACGCGCACGGGCAAATGTGTTGCCCGCCACCAAAGCACTTAGCGTGTCACCCATCCCGTCCGCCGACCTCCGTGCCACTTGCCCATTTTCTCCTCCGACCCATCGTCTCTGTCTCTTTTTTCCTTTCTGTTCTACTCACTATGCACAGGGGTGCGGAAGCGAGTGCACTTTCCTCTGCCGTCGGTGAAACGAAACCAAAAAAAAAAAACAGCGCTTGATTTTCCTGTTTTTTTTTTAGCTTGCTTTTCTCGCCACTATATCTCGTTTTCTCTCCCTGTGGGATACTTTGCTTTGCTGCCTTTGTCTCTGTGCCGCCATCGCGCACGTGCCTCTGCCAACCTCTCTCCCCCTCTTTGCTTCTCTGTCCGGTGACGTCCGGGCTCGTGGTTTTTGTGCGTTTTTTTCTTTGTCTACTTTCGTTATCGACTCGATCCCTTTATCTGCTTCCGGTGCGTGGGTGGCTGGTGATCTTGGAAAGGCTCTTTTCCCTCTCTCTTTCTCTCACCCGTTTCGCACTCACATGGAGAGTCGCGACGACTACGACGATGAGCCCATCACGGTCGTCACAACTTCGTCCTCTCACCCGGCGGTGGGCTCTATCCACGTCGCACCTACCGGCTTGCATTCGGTAGCCGATCGCGGCACTGCACCGGACGGCGAGACAGTGATTGCCGAGCAGGCAGATCAGCAAGAGTCGACTTCGTGGAGGATCCTGCGGCGCTGCCGGGCAGCGCTTCAGTTCTCCAAGTATGGACTCGGCATCCTTCTCATTCTGTGTGTGACGGTGATATGGGTGGCATCCTCCGAGTGGATTCAGTACATCTTTGGCGAACTTGAGTTCAGCAAGCCGTACTTCCTCACCTACTTCAACACGGCGGGCTTCAGCTTTTGGAACTTAGGCTTCCTTTTGTCTCGTAATTGGCAAAAACTGCGACTTGACGAAGACAAGCGGGACCAGCCCATCTTTGTCGACTCCCCTGATCTTGTCGTGCAGCACGAGTACGAGTACGCGTGCGCGGCTCGAGAGTCACGAGGTGACAGCAACGAGGACGGTCGGGCACCGCGTGCGATCAGCCGTGCCACAGATGCCGACGCACCGACGGCGCCCAATGCACAGTCGACGGGATCACCTTCACTCGAGTTTGATGATGAGGACCTCTCCCAAGCCTTGCAGATGCACCGCGACGCGTGTTTTGACTACGAGGTGCAATCCTCGAGCGGCGAGAGCGCCTGCAGCGAGGAAGAGCACAGAGACGTGAGAACACACAACGCCAACGGCACTGAGTCGGTTGTTCGGCTGCGTGTCGATCGGGTACGGCCGTATTCGCTGAGGCGCATCTGGTACTGCGCCGCCCTCTTCTGCCCCTTCTGGTTTTTGGCGAACTACCTGTTCAACGCCTCGCTGTCCATCACATCTGTGGCGTCGAATACCGTGCTCAGCTCTACCTCCTCTGTGTGGACACTGCTGATGTCGGTGGTGCTGCTCAACCAGTCTGTCGGCCCTGTGCGGCTGTGTGCGGTGGCGCTGTGCATGGCAGGGAGCATCATGGTTGGCCTCGCAGACAACGGAAGCAGCGGTGACGGCCGGAAAAACACGGTGTTCGGTGATGTCATTGCTCTAGCGTCAGCTTTCTTTTATGCGACGTACACATCCATCCTCAAATGGGGCCTACCGGATGATGAGCGCTACCCGATGGGGGCCGTCTTTGGTGCGGTCGGCGTCATTAACTTGGTCGTGCTGTGGCCAGGGCTGATTCTTCTGCACGGCCTTGGCGTCGAGTCCTTTGCCCTACCGTCTGCGGCCCAGTTCTGGCCTTTGCTGCTCAATGCGTTGATCGGCACCAACCTTAGTGATGTGCTGTGGGCGCGTAGCGTTGTGCTGACGTCACCAGTGGTGGCGACGCTAGGTCTGTCCTTGACGACACCGCTGGCGATGGTTTGCGATGCCATTCTCCGGGGACAACGATACAGCGCGGTCTATATTGTTGGTGCGGTCATGGTGATGGTTGGATTCATTGTTGTGAATCTGCCCGTACGCGATCGGTGGTGTTGGAGCTGGCGAAAGCTCCTGACACGCCTTCGTTCTCGCTTCTAATTTGGTGTTGCGCTCATTTCGCAAGAAAACAAACAAACGAGCAAAGAAAAACACACAACCCTTCCCATCTCCCGCGTCTCTAGGACAACCACTTGCGGATACAGCCGCCCACCGCCGGTGCGAGACGATGCCGGAGATGGGTGAGAGGCCGAGGAGGGAGGAGACGGGCATAGAAGATCCCCACGGCGCCCGCGAGGTACCGCGCGAAGAAAATAGGAAAAAGGAGAAGGGATAACTCCGTTTTTTTCTTCTTCTCTCTCCTCCATTCAAATATGCGTCTCACCACAACATCATGCCTTCGCACTCCGATGCCCATACCTCTCCCTTTTTTGCCCCTTGCCTGTCTCACCTCACGCACTCCGTGACTAAGCCACAGCAGGCCAGTACACACACGCACACCGGCTTCAACCTTTTCTTTCGGGCTCTTCTTCTTTTCCGTCTGTCTCACAGCCGTATTTCTCTCTTTTTTTTTACCCGTTCCCACCGCTACCGCTATCTCTGTGCAGCTGTGAGCTCGGTTTGAGCGTCGACGTACACTCAGCCATCCACAACAATACTTCGCGGCTTTGAACAGCGTTCACTGGGAGAACGCACCGAAGTGGAAAAATAGAGGCCAAAAAAACGGCGTTAATCTCTATTTGTGAATGCCCGCACTCGTACTCACAAAGACTGAAGGCCTTTCCATCGGCGCGCTGCCGCTACCGGCAGGGTGGACGATCGACGTCTCATCGCACACTGTGCCGTGCTGTGTGCGCCGTTCCCAATCAGGTCCCGCTCAACCTCCCAGCTGCTACGAAGGTACCATGAATGTGCTCCGCTGCGAGAGCAGAGAGCGTCCTGGGGTCGCTCTGCACGTCGCAGAGTACTTTCGTCCGCGGCTGTACAACCAGACGAGCCGCTCGGCCGCGTACAGCCTGTCCGACGAGGACATGCAAAAGGCACTCCAGGCGATGCCACCGTTCCGACCGGAGCGGCCCCCGCTGCTGGCCCGAGCGGTGGAAATTACCGATGATCTCCTGCGAACACTACCTCTCTCACGGCAGCGGCAACACCCCTCTTCATCGTTGCTGAGAGAGACGGAGGCACCCCGGGGCGGCTCAGCCGCGACGCTAAACGGGCCAGATGACGCGGGCGTGCGCGTGGCGGTGGATTGCATCGCAGCTCGCCTGCTTCCGTCGTATCACATCTTCGTTCAAGTCGTGCTCGACTCCTCGGAGGGGGCTTCACGCGAGATGGAGCAGATGGCAGAGACGGTTTTACAAGAGGCGACGAAGCGCTATGTGCAGCCGCTGATGGAGCTCCCTCATTTCCGCGCTGTCGTGGATCCAAACACGGCACTTGTCGAGGTCAATGGGCGCAGCCCTGGCGATTCGCTCTCGCGCCGCCTCGTGCGTGGCGCCACCGAGGAGGAGGTGACGACGCTGAGTCTTCGTCAGCCGTGCTCGCCGTTGACACTCTCGGAGAGTGGCATGCCGTGCATGGGCGTGTTCTGCAAGGCGGCACGCGCGGTGGTGCGTTTCAGGCGGCTGTACACGACGCGACTGACGAGCACGACCAAGACGGCCGATGGCCTTCACCGTGCGCGGAGCGAACGCGTCGACGTGTCGCTCTTCCACACACACTGGAATGTCAGACGACAATACCGCAGATCGCCGGACGGCCCACCAGTGACCCCCGCTGAGGCGCTCCGCCAACTTGTCCGTCACAGCCTCAAGCTACACACGGAAGGCCTCGTCGTGGAAATCCCCGTGCGCATGCTCGAGAAGGAGCGGTCTAGCGAGGCGATGCTGCACCCCATTGCCATTGCCACGCTGCCAGTCGCCCAGCACCCTCTCTTCTCTCTCTACAACTACCGCAGCGTGGAGGCCATTCTTGAAGCCCACATCGCCGCCCAGTCGGTGGTGGCAGAGCAAGGCTGGCGGCTGGAACCTATTGACTTTCTGAAGAACGCCGGTCGCTTCGTGCCGAGCGTGTCGCTGGTCGAGGCTATGGAAGCTGAAGACGGCGCGGACACGGTGGTGCCGTCGACAGGCGGCTCCACGGCGACCGACGGTGACGGCTCTGCGGCGGAGGCTTGGGCGAGCGCCATGGACAGGAGAGGACGTGTGCCCCCGCGGTGCTCCTTCTACGTGCTTGAGCCTAGACACGATGCCACCGCTGCTACAGCCGGCTCTTCCGGTAGCCAGGCGGTGGGATACGTCGTCGGACTTGTTGCACCACGATTGGCGAGTGAGCACGCACTCGTCGTCGTCACTCCGCTGCACCCCGATCACTCACACGAGAGCGCCGCGGCAACGGGCGCTGACTCCTCTCACTCACCGTCCGCAGCGATGAGCGCAGCCGCCTCTCGTGAGGCAATTCTGCGTGCGACGTGCCACTTTATGATTGAGGAAATGCGCGTCACGACGCCGCTCTCCTGTGATTGGGGCTCGTTGTGCCAACCGACAGCGAACACCACTGCGGGGGCTGTGTTTCGTCAAGGTGAGCTTGTGCTGGAGGTGCCGGCAGAGGATGCGCGGTATCACAATGCCGTCGTTGTCCCCACAGCTGCCTATTTTTTCACAACACGAGGTTCACTGACAGTGTACGTGCAACCGTCCCTCGACCCTGTCTCCACCTCTGCTGAGTTGTCTGCGCCGAGCCGAGACCTGACCGCGTTGCCGATGACATCGGACGTGAGCACCCAGCCATTGCCCTTCGCGTGTCTCTCGGCCGCCTGGACCGTCGTCGCGGATGGACGCAGTGCGATGGAGTATATTGATTACACCATCTCCGAGTATCAGTACGACCTCGGCGTGAAGAACCTTTCCAACGTTGGAGCCAGGAGCCAGCTCGACCGGCCTGGCACGCTCGTAGTGCGTCAGCGGAAACAGCACGCACGGAAGGCAGCTCCAAGGAATGCGGCCTTCGGCTCGCTCACAACCGCCACGGCGGCCGGCTCGGCGCCTGAGAACCGCACTACTGCGCTACTCTCTGGCGGCGTGAGAGGCATGGGAGAGACGTGGTCGGTGTGGCTTGATGTCGGCGTCACGAAGCGGCTGTTTGTGATGGTGTGCGAGGGCGGACTGGGTCAGCTTGTGGTGGTGCAGGCAGCGCTACCCGCCTCGGCGCACGGCTCAGCGGCATCGACTGTGTCTGCTTCGCAAGAAGAGCAGTTTGTGGAAGCGTGGGTGCGCGATGTGCCTGTCGCAGTGATTCCGAGACTGTGACGTTCTCTTTCTCTCGCTCCCTCTCTCTCTCTCACACACACATGACTTTACGTAAACGACTGTTTGGGCCTTGTCATGTGCCCGCCCGTGAGAATAGATCGCCCGTTGTTGTCTGCACGCGGGATGGGGCGCGGGCTGGGTAGCAGCCCACATGGGACGCAATGCTTGGGGCCTCTGCGGGGTCGTGCGAGAAGATATCGTCGCATCACAGTGCTTTTTGAATCGCATCGCCGACACGTGCGGTAACGCAACAGCGGTCGTTGGGTCCTCAGTGCGCCAACGAGATCATCTCTTGACACTCAGACACACGTTCATGGCCACTCTGCGTGCACTGACAATGCCTCATCGGCGGTGAAAACCAATGCCATACCACGGTTGCGGGTGTACTCGCCCACACGCAGAGAAGAGGCACGCGGACAACACAACAATCAGCAACTATTCTCCTTCTCTCTCCTCACCATTCTCCTTTTATCTCTCTGTACTCTTCACGTGCCCGCATATAAACACTGACCCTCTCCCTTCACAGCGCTTACCGTCTTGCTTGAAGGTATTGTTGGCTGCGCAGTACCAACCATCTGCCTAGGAGAGGAGGAACCTGAGAGCCCCTTGTGCACTGTTATCGCACGCATCGTTTGACCTCTCTGTGACGTTCGGTCCTTTGGGATAGGTGGTGCCAAAACTCTGCAATTTTTCCCTTTTTTTTCGCACCTGGACTGTCTGCTGTGTGAAGTGTGTCGGTGGCCACTCGCCTTGAGGCAGTCTTTCCTGGTCTATCTACTCTCCACCACAGCCAGAAACCACCGCCACAACAACGGTAACAGTAGGCCGAAGCCCCACTTCCCCACAAGTAGTCGTTGTCCACCGGCCATCGACGACCAGCCAAAAAAACAAACAAACAGGAAAAGAAAAAGAAAAACAAAAGTGAAAACAAAACGCACACCATGACGTCTGCTCCGAAGCCGCTGTCCTCCTCATCCCATGTGTACTTTCCGCAGCAAGGTTCGCATGCCGTTCATGCCCTCGACACGCATGGGAAGCTGCGCACGGCGATGATTGTCGGCGGCGACCGACTCATCTTCTTGAAGCAGGGCCTCCTTGTGGCAGAAAGCAGCCCCCTGCACGCGTACGTGCCGCCGCGGCTGCTGACGTCGCCAACCCCATCGGCCAGTACCGTGTCCAGCGCACGCCTTGCCTCTCGTACGCCGCCATCGACAACGCCGTCTTCTGCGTCCTCACGGCTGGACGGTGGTAGGCCGCCGCTAGAGATCTACCACACATCTATATGCGTCTTTTCATTGTTCTCCTTCCGCGTGGCGGTGGCGACCAACGCGGGCATCCTCCTCTTTGAGCTCGACGATCAAGGTGAGGTGTGGCGCAACACATCGTCGTCCAGCGCGTTGCTGGCAGCGACGGAGACGGTTCCGCACACTGAACGCGGTGGCGACAACAGAGGTGACGCCCCGGGTGTGAGCGTCCGCAGCGTCGAAGCACTTCATGGCGTGCGCAGCGCACTTTCTGATAGCGGCACGACCGGCGGTAAAAACGCTTCTGGCGTGTTCGGTGTTTCTGGCGCGCCGAGCCTTTCCCGGTCACGCAACTTGCGCTGTCGTCTCATCGGGATCCCCGCTGTCATTGACCACCAGCTCGCAGCGATGACCCCACTCGCGAAAGGGGCCATCCCGCCGCTCCGCGCGTCGAGCCCCCTCGGAGGGGGCCGTGAGTACGCGCCGCCAAGCGCCGCCAGCACCTTTCCCATCCGGGTGCGGCACCAGCCAACACGCAGTGTCGCCATTCGCCGCGTGAAGTTCGCGTCCGAAGACACGCTGTGCATCCTGTCGCAGGAGGAGGTGGTGCTGCTGCGCATCGCCACGCAGTCCGAGGGAGATGACGACGGCTATGGCCCGCTTGGCACCGCGTCCTCGGCGCCGCCGTCAACGTCAACGAGGCAAGACAGTGGTATGGTGGAGGGCGTGGTGCTATGGCGCAGCGTGGGCACGTACCTGCGTCTCGCTGTGTGCCCGGTGAACCATCACGTGGCGCTCACGTTGCCTGGCTCGACCGTGGTTGTCTTCCCATGCAAACCCGCCTCAACAGACAAGGGTAGGGACCGCACCGGCGGCGTCGTTGGCGGCACGGCTTCTCCGTCAGGCAGCTCGTCTGCGGCGACGCCGGCCTTCTCACCGACAACGCTGCTGGCTCACTCGACGGAGGGCTTCGCGTCTTACACAAGTCGTGCCGCCACGGAGACACCGACATCCGCGCTACGCGAACAGCGAGCCGGCCCGCACATCCCCACGACTGGCGTTGGCATGTCACTTTCCGAGCGCGGCCTCACGGCGTCTCTCGGCAAGTACAAGATTCACGACATGCGCTGGCATCGTGTCGCCACCCACACCCTGCTCTGCGTGACGTGCACGCTCCCCGGTGCACCGGCGGACGAGGCGACGATGATGCTCTTTACCGTGCAGTCGCTGCCCGTCCTTCCCGCCTTCACAAATCTGCGCGCCGGTGATGGCACGGCTGGTTTCGTCGAGGGGGACGTTGACCACAACCACCCTGTGCACCGCGATGGCCTCGTGCAGTTGATCCCCGCCGGCACCATTCCGCTGTCCTATTACCGTGCCTCCCCACGCGATCTGCTGCACCAGAGTGCACCACAGCAAACACCACCGGGGTCCGGGCCGAGCTCACCGACAGCTCATCCTGCGGATCTGCCGGCGCAGCTCGTGCCGACCTTCTCTCGCTCGTCACGCGCCGCCTCGCCAGGGAATGCACTCACGTTTTTGCGCGTTGACGGCGACGGCACCGTGGCGACCTCGAGCTACCGCTTCGGCCAGCAGCGCCACGCCAGCTTTGCGAAGCAGCGCACGGAGGGCAACGTCGCGACTGGCCTTGTTGCCCCACTTGTCGCCGCGTATGGCGCGTTGCGCGGCCTGCACGTGCTACCCACCTGGCAGAGCCGCGGCGTTGAATTTGGGGCCGCACTCTCCGGCACGGCCGAGCTGTTCATGTCGACACGCCGCTATCGCTTCGTCGCGACGTTTACCACCGGCGTCATGGCGGTGGTGATGGTCGATCTGACCGCCCTTGTGTTCCGAGTGGAGTGCTTCCTGACGCTTGGATCGTACCGCGTCGTGTCCCTGCTGAGCTTCGCCACCTCTGGTGCCTGCGCGAACGTGGACGGCGGCGATGGCTCCGACACACTTGTTGCGGCGCTACTCGGCGCACCCGAGGCGGACTCAGGGGGCCGCGCAGACGACGTGACAGGCGGAGAGACGCCAACCACCACTGCCCCCGCGGGGGTCTGCGCCTGTGCCCTGTTCGCCCAGCAGCGCACGGACGACGGCCTGCACACACAGCTTCTCGCTGTGACACCGCTGACTGCCCCCGACCCGCTGCGCGACGGTAGAGACGAGACAGATGACGGAGCGACTCTACACATCTCCCGAGCCTGCTCGACACGTGACGGTGTCGCGCTTATCTTGGCCACTCGTGTCCTACACACCTGTGCGAGGAGCCGACCGCAGTTCGTCGCGCTCCTGCCTCCGGTGACCGTGGAGAGCCTCGGGCCCGCACAGTCCGGCGTACCGGTGGGGGTGGTGAACATTCCAGACACCCAGCCAGCGAGATGGCTGTGCGCGCCGCCAGGATTCTTTGAGAGTACGGACGAGGCCGACGGCACAACCGGCGCCTCACCGGCACTCGCGGAGGGCACGTCGGCGGACTTGGATGTGCTCCGCCGTGTGCGGCACCAACTGCGCTCAACCGCGTATAGCAACGAGCACTGCGGTATCCTCCAGACTGATCGCGTTGAGTGTGACGTGGTACCGCAGGCGCACACCGCAACAAGCGGCAGCGTGTCCGTGGACATCACTGTCTCAGCGGCTGTACTCGACCGTGTGCACACCGTGTGTGTACCGCTGGTTGATCCGGAGACAGGGCACCCACGTGCACTGCTGGCTGTCAAGAGTAAGCAGCTGGTGAACAACGACATCGTTGTCGGTGTCCATCTCGGTGCCTGTCAAAGTGACAAGCACGCGCCTGCGCGATCTGGCCAGCGTTCCGTGCTGCTCTTGTACGGCCTCACCACTGCGCAGCGCGTGGACCTTCCGTCCCGGGACGATGGCGCGACGACTGCGGCGGTGGGCGAGCCGGATGCGGGCCCTTCGCCACACCGCGGCAACGCTACCGCCGCCACTCTCGCACTGGAGCACACGGTCGACGATGTCCACGCCTTCTTCCTAGGCGGCCGCGGCGAAGTCATGACCGTAGTGCAGCACGAGGGAGACTACCAAGGCGCGGCCCCGTCATCAAGCACAGTGCTGATGCGCTGGCTGCGGTGCTTTCCTCGGCGACCTTCGGGGGCGAGCCGTGCGGGCTACCACTACATCCAAGACACCACGTGGCATTATGGGCTCACTCCTGTCTCATCCGCGAACGTGCCCTCGTCACCCCTGTCCGCTCCCGCCACGTCGCACGCCATCACGGCCTGCGATGCCTTTCGTTGGTCCGGCGCCCGCCCTCAGCGCAGCGTGAAGAGCTATCAGAGCACGCAGCTGCTTCTCGCGACAAGCGCCTGCGAGTGTTTGCTGCTGCACGAGACACCCTTCGCGACGGGCCTTTCTCGCATGCCTGAACTTCGTGGCGGCGTCGCGTCCAGCCAGGTTTCATCCTACCACCCCGACGCCATCATGCAGCTCATTGGCATGGCGCGCTGGGACCTCGTGAAGGCCCTGCTGGAGCAGCTCGCCAGCGCCATTAACAGCACTGTGCGTGCTCACCGTGCCGGGAACCCCCTCATCAGCCCGGAGGAGGTGACGACGCCAACCCCGCTGCCCGCCACGGACTTCCGCACAGTGGAGCCCGACACGGCCCTCGCGGCGTCGTGCATGGCGCGCCGGCTGTGTACTAGTGTGGTGGCCAAGGGGATCCGCGGCACGGCTGACTTGTGCACGGCGGAGCTGACCGTGCCCGTAGTGTGCCCGCCACCTTTGGAGCTGAACTCGGCCGCGGCGCAGACATCTCTCAAAGCCAATGGAGCGGCTAGCGCTGAGGGAACGGTACCGTTGCCCGCGAAGCAGCGGTTTGCAGAGGTTTTCAAGGATCACCATGTGCTCACCTACCTTTCCGAGTGCATCCCCCAGGTAAACATCGAAGGACTGAGCAACGGCGCGCAGATGGGTCTACTATGCATTGTCGAGGCCCTTGGCTCCGTGGGTGTGCTCAGCCGCAACGTGGATGAGGCGGCGTCCCGGTTCTTTTTTCTGCACCGGCTCGCCTCCCTGAGGCACCGGCTACGCCTGCCCGAGAGCACGGGACAGACCACTGTCACCGCCGCGGCGACCAGCATCGATCCCTCCTCGATTCTCTTCTTCGAGCAAGGCAAAACCGCAGCGCGCGCGGTGACAACGACGTCGTATGCGTGGGCGGCGCTCTCTGATTCGCAGACGGTGCTCACCAAGGCGCTCTTCTTCAGCCAAGGCACGGCCGGGCTCACTGGTGACGCCACAGGCGGAGGCGGTCTCACCTGGAAGATGATTGAGCGGTGCGGTGCCGCATACTGGCTGCAGTCTGTCCCGCAGCTGCGCTACCTTGCGGAGCAGGTGGCCCGCACACAGTACCAAGCCACCAAGTCCGTCACAGACTGCGCGCTGATGTACTGCGTCGCACAGAAGGTTGGCACACTCGCTGCGCTGTGTAAGCAGCAGAGTAACCTACGCCTCCAGGCGTTCTTCCTCCGCGACTTCCGCGACGAGCACAACCGCGAGGCCGCCTCGGCGAACGCCTTCGCGGCTGTGGGAAAGAACATGCCTCTGTACGGCGCGGCGTTCTTCATTCTGGCGGGGGACGTGCGCAGTGCGTCGCAGATCATCCTCCAGCGTGCCGGCAACCCCGCGCTCGCTCTTTTCGTGCTCCGCGCCTGCGGTCAACACGGAGGGGGCGTGGGTGCGGTGGGTGGCCTGCGTGGGTTGGCTCTGGGCCCACCGAGTTCCCTCGTGACGGCGGCCAACGGCTCCGGCACGCAGCCGCCAGACCCTGTCCCCAGCCTGGAGGCGGATCTACAGTGGTACCGCGAGGCTCGCCGCACGGAGACAACGACGGCGGATGTGGATGTCTGGGAGGATGTTTGCCTGAGCTGGTTGGTGGGCGATGCGGCGACGAAAATCAGTGCGCTTCAGCGGCTCGCGCAGCACCCGACGGGGCACCCAGAGGTTCTCTCGCTTCTGCGCTACGTGCGCGACGGCGGCGTCGTCTCGCTCGCCCACCGTGGACAACAGTTCTTACCGCCCACGCAGGAGGTCGTGAGCTTGATGCGGCTGTCGCGGTTTTGCTTTACACGCCGGCTGCTGCTGGCATGCAAGCTTCACCTGTGTGACGTGGAGACGATGCTGCGCGATCTCGTGGCGCGTCAAGGCCCACTGCCCGCCTCGGGCAACGCCACGGTCGCTGCGGCACGTGTGGTTCCCGTGGCCAAGACGGCTCCTATGGTGGCTGACTATGCGAGTGGCACACTCGCCTTCAAGGGCTTTGGCGACGACAGTGACGACGACGATCCACCGCGCACCAGTTTCGGTGTCACCCCGACACGCACTGCTGCTGCCACGACGCCTTCCCAGGCGGAGACCGAGCAGTCCGCGCCTTCGGATGCTGAGCTTGACATTGCCGCCATCTCGTCGCTGCAGGCGGAGCTGGCTTACATGTCCAACCAGATTCGTCGCGCCGTCGTGGCCGCAACCGCACCACACGGGCCCACCGCGACACTGAATGGTGATGACGACGACGACACGGCACCGACAGCGCCGCCCGTTGTGCACACTGCGCCAGCGCTGCCCGCTACGGCAGCCTCGGCACAGGACGAGGCCAGGCGTGACGTGGTTCTCTATGCGTTGCTCGGCTCGCTGTTCCTGGCAACCTCGGCTGAGGCGTGCACACTGACCAAGATGCAGTGGTGCCTCACCGCGCTCCTTGAGGAACTCGAACCCGAGATGAGGCAATGCGAGTATGTTGGCGACCTTAACGACGATGACCCTGAGGCAAGTGTGTGTTGGACCGGCGACGCGGATGGCGACCACCGCACCTCTTCACAGCTGCCAGGCCCAGCCAGCCCGCACACGTATCAGACCTTCTTAAGTGTGCTCCATCTCGCCCTCATCACCGTCGCCCTGCGGGCACGGCACATACTGTTAGCCTCTGCGCTGCTCCACGTCCCGACAAACGTTGTGCACCTAAGGCGCCTCGTGGTCTTCGCAGAGGCCTCCACCCCCGCATCGGAACCACTGACAGCTGTGCATCCGTGCACCGCCTTCTTCGTCGTACTGTTCCATCACATGCGAGCGCAGCTGGTAGAGACTGTGGCCGCGTCGGAGGCGGCGGGCGCTGTCGGCGCGTCGCGTGCAAGTGGACCACGCTCCCACCTGATGGACCCGCTCTGGCTGCCGGCACCGACGCTCACACCAGCGTCACCGAGCGCGGCCGACGGCACGGCGGCTGACCTCGACGATCTCCAACCCCCCGATCTCGAGACAGCTGCGGAGGATGAAGAGTCTGACAACGCGGAGGGCAGTACCGGCGGCACACACAAGAGCATCTTCGACACGCTCATGGCCGCCGCCGAGGCGGAGGAGAAGCGCACACAGTCAAGATCACACGTCACTGGGACCGTGGAGACGAACGCGAGCCGTCGCAGCCATGGTAGCCCCTTCGATGCCCCGGACGGCATCTCAAATGCCATGAGCGACGACGACGATGATGGTGGTGACAGTCTTGGCTGCCAGACACGCCACGGTCAGTCCCGACTCCACGCGACGGATGAAGAGCTGTCATCTGCTCTGTTTAGCCTGTGCGCCTTGCAGCAGTACTGGCGTGTGCTTTGCGAGCTTCGCCGGACGATGGCGCCGCTGTTGCAGCCGCCAACGCAGGACACCACAGCCACGAGCAACCCAGACGATGTCTCACAAGCACACAGCGCGTCTCCGTCACTGCCTGACGATCTTGCACACAGACATTCCTTTGCAGGCTGGCTCATGGTGTGCTGCGCTGCCAGCATCGCCACACTACGCTTTAACACACTGGCCGACGAGCTTGTGGCACGCTTGATGTGTGCCGCCTGGACAGGGGGGCGTCGACCTGATGTGAGCGTGCTGACGGACCCCAACGGCGTGTTGCTAGAAACAGAGCGAGCACTCTGGCAAACCTCGCGGGTGCTCTGTGCGGCGCTCGGCGCTGCCGCCGCGGAGGTGACGGTGGCGCGTGTGGTGGCGCAGGAAGCCGAACTGGCGGAGGAGCGCACGGGCGCGGAGCCCCATGGACCACGTGCCGCGAACACCTGGCAGCCTCCACCGGCTACAGTTTTCAGCGCGACAGCTCTGCGGCGCGCTGACCCCTTGAACACGGAGGTGGCCCGTGCACGTGGGACGGACCCTCCACCGCGAGCGGAGCACCACACCGCCGTGCTACTGTGCCAGGTGTGCTCCTCCTACGCGGAGGTGTTCTGGGAATTCCCCACGGGCGCGGTGACCGCCGCGCTCCTGGCAAAAGCAGTCCCCTCGCGATCACTCATGCAGGCGCTCAGGTCTACTGCCGCCACGCATCACACGGCGATGACGCTGCTGGATGAACTATCAGGTTGTCGCGCAAGGACCATCTCTGCCCGTACCCGTGCCTCCGATCATGCGACGGCGGTGACGAAGGGCGGCACACCGGCTGACAGCACCACACCCTCCACCACATCCCGTGGCACGGCCGCTCAGCTCTTCCACGACCTGCTCTCGGCCTACAACAGCCGCACAACACGCTCCGCACCGACGAACGAGTCTGCGGTGGGCGAGCCGCCCTTCGCACCGCCTCCGCTGCGTGTGGCGACGGATTCGTCAGGTGGCGAGGCGGGTGCGCAGCACAGGAGGGAGGACGCGCTGTGGTGCCTGATCAAGTCCTCGTGGCTGCGCCGCCACCACACGCACCTCTCCCTGAGACAACTTCTGCTGCAGTTCTCGCTCCAGTCGGGCAAGTTGCTGCAACAACCACAGAAGCACACACGGTCCGTCACTCCGTGGGTGGTGGACGACGGGGATGGGCGGGCGCGCCGTCTTGTGGTGGCAACGGACCGCCTCGTGCTCCGCGTGTGCCATCACAGCGTCGTCTACATTCACTTTGACCGCTCCAGCTGTGACAGCCTTGTGTGGTCAAGCGATGCGGGCACCGGCGTCGACTACGGTGTGCGGGAGGTGCTCGCCGGAGACAATGTCTGGCCGCTTGAGCAGCAGCTACCCGAGCGCAGCATGGCCACCAAGGTGTTCTCTGCCGGACTCGCCACTGCACTCGCACGCCAACAACAACAATCACAAAAGCAGCCGACACGCCAGAATGCAGCCACCACCACCACCATCCCACCTGCAGCGTCTCCTACGGTGGCAAGCGCTGTGATGCGGACTGACTGCGCACGCCAACGGCCGCTGATGGGGACCGCCTCCATGTGCGCACCAACTTCGCACCCGCACCTGCCCTTCTTCCTCGCGAACCACCGCGATGGCCACATTGACCTCTACCCGTTCGCCTCCCCCGAGTGCATTGCCTGCTTCGCGTGTCCAGACGGCACGACCGCCATCACCCGCACGAGCTTCTCGCCAAACGGATATCTCTTCTGCGCGGGCCTCCACGACGGCTCGGTGGCGGTCTGGCACTTCACAGCAGAGGCCAATAATGCTTATCCACGCCACTGCTTCAGCGACCTCTTTGCCCCTTACGCCGTCCGCGGCGCTTTCTTCGCTGGGAGCCGGAGCTCCATTGTGTGCGCGGTGGGTGCGGTGCTCGAACCGCACCGCGCTACCCCAGCAACACACGCGCGACTACCTGGCGTGCACGAGGCTGGTGGCGGTGCGGCCGACGGTGCGGTGACGACTCTCGCGACGCACAGAGAAGCACATCACACGCAGGTGTTACTCTCGCCAGGTATCGTCGGTGACACCTCCGCGAACGTGGTGACCTCGGCCCCGGCGTCGAAGGGCACCCTCAACCACATCGCACGACGACCCGTCGGCGAGCTGATTCTTGTTGACTTGGGGCAGGACTTGGGGCACGTGCTGGTGCGCTGCGCCGTGCCTTTCTTGCCCGAGTACGCCGTCTTCATCAACACCCTGGACGCCGTGCTGTGCGTTTCGCTGGATGGGCACCTGGCCTTGTACGAGCTGCGTCTAGGCTCGCTCACACTCATCGGCGAGGCCCCGCTGCGCAGTGCGCTGACGTCCTCAGTGCTGTCAGAGTCGGTACCGGACAGTGCCGTCATGGTGGTCACGTGCGCGGTGGCGAGCCAGTACGATCCACTCATTGCCATCGGTACATCGGTGGGCATCGCACTCATCCTGACAGTAGAGCAAGTTGCTGAGGCTGCCGCGCGCGCGCGTGCGCGTGCGGCGGAGGAAGACGAGGCGCCGTACACGTACACCGTCGATGAGGAATGCACCGGCGCGCATGCGAACCAGAGCAGCCGACAAGGCGCGCGTACCCCGACAGTGGATGAGGTGCTCGCGCAACGCGCCACCGCCTTCTTCGCACCGCGTTCAGAGGGAAGTGTCTTGAGGGAGGCCACCGTGCTGTCCTTCGCCACGTCAGGCCGTATTACACCCGCGAAGAGCGCCGTCGCTTCAGCGGGCGGGCCAGGCATTCAGACGGCCAGAAGCTTAGAGAGCGGCGGCTTGAGCAACCCGGCGACGTTCCCGACGTGCGCGGTGCTGGACCTGCAGTTCACCCCTTCCGTGCTTCTCGCTGGGCTGAAGGATGGAAAGGTGATGGGCGTCTCGCTCATCTCCCAGGGGCTCCGCCACGCCGCCACGACCTACACGCCATCATGAGGACACCCACACAGTCGCACAGACAGTACCATCAGGGTGTGTAACCGACCGTGACACCCAGTAACTCCTACCCAGGACACTCCACAACAACAACAACAACAACTGTGATGACGGGGGAGGGAGGTAAAAGAACGCGAAAACACACCCCCTTTCTCTCTCACTTTCTCTCTCTCTCTCACACACACAGAGACACACATCGTATGCCATCAGCACCAACCCCACCTCCGCCGCCGTCGCAAGCGCACATGAGGCCGGAAAGGAGAGAGGGAAGGCACACACGTCGTCTTGCAGGTGGCTGCCGCCGTGCGCGTGCTTTCACCCTCCAAAAACCGCTTCCGTCGACCTCATCGATGGCGGCTCCAGGCCCACTGTGTCTTTGACTATCCTTTTTGCCTTTTCTTTATCCTCAACCGCGTACGTCCCACCCCTCCTCCCCTCACTTTCCTCCTTCTCCAGCGCTAAAGACCACGCCAGCGAACGCGCTTGCCTCACACGCCCAGAGCCAGACGAACCACGTGCATCACCACTCCCGCCTTCCCTCACCCCTCTGTGTACAACACTTGGGACCTCAGGAGTCGCACACGCTATCATTTCCATCTTTGCCTTCTTCTTCTCGTTTGCTCACTGGCTCAACCTTCGCTCTGTTCTCGGCTTGGTTTTTATCTTTTCTTCTTTTGTGCGTGTCCGCTGCCCTTCGCTCCCTCCCCCGCCCTCTGGCCCTCATGCCTCGAGATGCCGTCACTGGTGTGAACGCGGGGAGCGGCGATGGCCTTCGCACGCCACGTGAAGCGAGCGCCACTTCTGTCCTTCACGTCCGCCAGCTGACAACGTACACGCCACGCTCGGTGGAGGAGCGCGCCGTGGTTAACGCCGGCAGCAAGGAGTGCAGCCGCTGCGAGCCGGAGGCGCGCCATGCCAGCGCCGACGGGCCGCCAGTCACAGTAGCCCGCTGCCTGAACCCCGGCCCGGGCTGCGACGAGGCCATTGAACATGTGCTGCCGCTGCCTGCCTCCGTTGCGCGAGACTTACAGTCCACCGTCGGTGAAGGCCACCTCGACACCGAACTGGCTGCCATCGCAGGTCTTTCGTCACGCCTCTCGCCGCCCGCAACTGATACCCCGCCGTGTACTGTTCCGGTGCTTCCCGATAGCCGTGCCGACAGCGGCGCACGGACGGCCGTGCACGTGCAGCACGCTCGCCTCGCCTCGACTACTGCGCATCCAGTCGCGCGTCGTCGCGCATACTCGCTGGGCTCAGCACAGCGCTCGCACATGCCACCACGCGCCGGTGCTATGTACCAAAGCGGCCACCACCGCCCGACGAGTGGTGGGTCGGCGCTGGGTCGGCGCGTGCCCCACACCGATGGCGGCGGCGTCGCTCCGAGGCCGGCTTCATCGTCCGCAGCACGCACGAGTGACGCCCGCAGACCCGACACCGAAAGCGCACCAAAGACCGATAGTGACATCACTGGCGTTCTTGCGACGGCAGCGGACCCGTGCGAACATGATGCCTCGCGTCGCTCGGCACCACCAGCTGAAAAAGAGCGGGTCTGGTACGCGCTGTCTGACGAGGCCTTCGCCGACCGTGGCCGCGCTTTGACCGCATCGGGTCTTGAGTGCGAGTCCCCGCGTGCGCCGTCGTCCACCGGTGCCGCAGCCGCGAGCCACCAAGGCGTGTGGATCGACGCCGCGGAGGTGCCGGACATGCTGGTCTGCGAGGTGTGTCTGCAGCTCGCCGAGCTCCCGCACACGACCGACTGCGGCCATCTGTTCTGCCGAAACTGCCTCGACCGCTGGCTGTGCGACCACAAACAGTGCCCTGTCGACCGACAGCCGCTGCGCGCCAGCGAGGTGCGGTACGACCGCCGTGCAGAGCGGCAGATCGCCGCGTTGCCTTGCCACTGCGCAGGGTCCCAAACCACTCTGCCGGTGGACGGCACGAATCACGCGGCGGAAAGACGAGGCCAACGCGCCTGCATCGACGGTGCCGCACAGACAACTGGGCCCGCTGCGGCGACAGCCGCGTCGTGCACGTGGACCGGGTGCATCTCTGACGCCGTTGAGCATATGCGCCGCTGCCCGCACGTGCCAATCCGGTGTCCCTTCGCCGCACACGGATGCAAAGTGGTGGTCCCGCGCGCGGAGATGACTGACCACGTCGCCACCGCCGCCACCACTCACAACACGCTGCTCATTCAAGCACTAGCGGCGCTGCAAGAGCGGCACAGGGAGCTCACCGAGGAAGTAGATGTGCTGCGATTGCGCACACCGCCTTCGACGGTTGTGGCCTCGCCATCCTCCGTGGCACTGGCGGCGGCGAGCACGGGGTTCATGCCATTGGCGCCGTTGGGAACTGCCACACGACGCATCTACCCTGAGCCCGTGCACTCCCGTCGCCGTCGCCACTCGAGCCCCACCCTGACGTCTCTCGTGATGCCCACGCTGCCTGTCGTCGCCCGATATATCTGGGCGGTGATGGACTTCTCCCAGCTTCTCGGGCTTGCGCAGTGCCCACGGCGACCGAGTCACCTGCTCCTGTCTTCACCGGCGCCGGCCTTGACCGCGCTCGGGCGGGCGGGTGACGTCACCGCATCACCGCGCCTGGCATACAGCCCGGCGTTCTGCTCGGCCCCACTCCCAGCCGCCGCGGAGATGCGCGAGTATCTGGATAGCTCCTTCAGCTTCTCTTCCCTGAGCTCAGCTGCCGTAGGAGCGGGTGCGGCCGAGGGCGGTGTGACGCGACAGGCGATCGGCACCTCGTTGGCGAGTGTGAACAGCCAGCCGCTGGGACCCACTGCCGCCGAAGACTACCGTGGAAGCCATCGTCTCGCCGAGGCCGTGCCCCTGCCGCCACCTCCCGTCACCGAGCCCCGCTCTGCCAACGCTCCCCTGCAGTGGTACCTCGGGCTGGCGTCCCACCCAATGCCGCACGCGGACAGCGGCGAGGCGGGCACGCGGTGCGACATTTACCTCTTTGGTCACCGCCACCCCTACCGAACTGTCTTCCGGCTGACGATCTACCACGGCACGGACCCTAGTCTCGACATTGTGCACCTCGTCGATGACTGGCAGCCCGCCTTCAAAGGCAAGGGCTGGGGTCCCACCAACTTCATCGACCCCTGTCGACTAGAGGCGGAAGGGTACACCGTGCGTGACTGCCTCCGAGTGGGGGTGGAAATCCTCGGTCACCCGTTCTGACCCAACCATCGTCACGCGGTCTTCGCCTCACCACGCCGCCCCTCCCCCTCCTGCGCTCAACATGAGCGAGAGAAGGGGAGGGCGGCATGAGGTGAGGCGCCGAGACACAAAAGCAAAGAGAGAAAGAGAAGGAGAAAAGGAAAGAAAACGTCTTGTCCACTTCGAACCTCAGCGGTCAAACACGAAGTGGATTTGTTTTCTCTCTCTTTCGCTTTATTCCCGGTGTGCTTGAGAGAGGGCACTATTCAGTCTTCTCGAGTATTCTTGAGTATTCTTGAGTACTTTTATGTGGTCTCTCTGCATTCATGATCAGGCACCCGCTTCTCTGTTCTCTTCCCTTCTTTTTTCTTTCTTTCTTCCTCCACTTGCTTGGATCGGTGAGCGTCCTCACGACTGGGCTGTGACACGGCATCGATGCTTTTCTTGAGATCATGTGCTTAGCAAGCAACTTTGCTTCTCTCTCGCTTACTCTGCCGTGATACATTCGTTTCCTTGCCAACCTGCGGCGGCTATAGCTTATCTTTTTCTTTTTTTCTTCTCTCTCCTTCTCCTTCTTCGCTTGTTTGGATTTCCACCGGTGTCTTGACTCTTCCCTCCCCTCAAATGCGTATTTTCACCTTTTTTTCTGCTGTGAACTCACCGGTGTTCTTCTCTCTCTCTCTCTCTTGTTTTTTTTTTCGTACCGTTGTGCGGGACCGACATCGCAGCGGGGGAAACGGCGCGCGACGGCAGTGAGCCGGCCTCAGCGAACGAGGGTACTGATCGACACAGAAGCGCGTACGTGCTTCTTATGTGTGCAAATGTGACCAGTACTCTCCTTCTCCCCCGATCATATTTTTCTTTTCTTTCTATCCTCTTCTCTCCATGCCGCTCTGTGCTTTTTCCGTCATGGCAGGTGCCTCTGTCTTGTTCTTTTTTGTTTTTACCAATCTCCCTTCCCTTCACCTTTACTTGCTTTCTCAGTGAGGGTGCTTGCATGCCTTCTCCCCACTTTTTCCACATGTGCTTCCCCCATCGTTGCATCTCCGGGCATGACAGAAGGCGTTGTCACGTCACCTGCGATCTTTCACCATTCACTGTGCTTCTTTTTTTCTTTGTACATCTCTTGATTCGTCCACGGCGTCAGGGACCTCCGCCGATACCGTTGTGCACGTGCGGCCTCACGCACCCCACGTTCTCACCACACCCTCCCCCTACACCCCGGGCTGCGCGAGCTGCTGCTGCTCGGCAACATGGTGAACGGTGCGGGGAGGTGGGGGAAAGGCAGTGAGCAGGAGAAGGTCTTTCTGCGTGAACAAGTAGTATACGGCACCACGTTCTTTTTTGTTTTTGCTCGGTTCTTCTCTTTACCACACACACACACAAAAAAGAAAAAACATACGCACTGGCTGTAAACGTTCTCTTACACTCTTCCTCAAACACACACACACACACACACACACATACGCACACACATACACACACAGTGGCAATAACCTCCATTTTCTTCTTGTGCGTGCGACACTTCATGCGGCGTGCACCACCATGCCACTATCTCCCTCAGGTGGTGCGCGCGCTGGAGAGGCCAACCCCTCCACCGACAGGCACTCACCTCTGGGATGTTGAGAGCAGACGTGCATGATCTGCGCGGAATTGCTTTCTGTTGCTCCCTGCTCTACATGCGAAAGCCCTGTCAGCACACACACACACACACACACATACGTGCCACTCATGACTTTCGTGCCTCACCGCGCACTTCATTCTCCATCACCTCTCACTTCTCTCCCTTTCTCGGTCGTCTGCTTCCCTTTTATTTGTGTGCACCCCCTCTCACATCCAACATGCATGCACTAATCACGTGCTCATGGACACACTGAAGGAACACGTTGTTGCGATCATCCTTCTTTTTGACCCACTAGGCATACACACCCACATTCTCGTCCACTCCAGCAGTGATCTACCGCCTCCTCTCCCCGGCTCTCCTTTTATCATGCTGCGCCGGTGCGTGCCATTGTTGATTGGTGCCGAGGGAGACGTGTTTGTGTCGTCGGTTGTGCGTGACAAGCAGTACCTGCAGCACCGTCTGGCCTTGCTCGGCAAGCAGGATCCCGAGCAGCCGTCGCCGAAGCAGATGAGTGAGGAGGATATCAAGCGCTTCACAACGTCGCTGGGCTCGCCGGAAGCGTTGTTTAACAAGCAGGCAGGCACGATCCCGACCAACGTCGTTGACGAGACCACAGGTCGCGTCATTGGCAGCACACAGCCCGACCCCACACGCTACGGCGATTGGGAAGTCAACGGCCGTTGCTACGACTTTTAAAGCAGCCTCTCTCTCTCTCTCTCTCTCTCTTTCACACGGTGAGTGGTACACGTATTCGCACTGGAGACAGTACACAAGAAGAAAAAAAGAATTACAAACAAAAAATTCGCAACTGTTGCTACGGAGAAGAAGGATACCGAGTGCCTCAGCGGCATTACCTCCCATCACCGCACCTCTCTTGCTCGCCCGGGGTGAACACCCAGATACCACAGGAAGCGCCGCTCCGCGCACTTCGTCGAGCTCACTTCGTTCTGTTTTTTTCGTAACCCCAGATGCGCGAATGAGGCTGCTCTCCGCTCTCCCCCACCGCCGTGCCATCCACTGCCACCCACTCCCCCACCCCCCACACATGTGCGTTCTCCCTCTCTTCAATGTAGATCGGACTTCAGCAACACACAGGAGTCAACTCTCGCTTTCGTGTTCCTCGAAAGCTTTTTCTTTTTTTTCTTGAGCCGTGCACGTGCGAGAGCCTGCGTGCACACGCACAACGAAGTCCCCCCTCTTCTGTTTCTCTCCACTCTCCACCCTGCTCTCTCTCCCTCTCTCTATAGGATCGTCGCTGTCGTCAAAATGTCGATGCAACTTTTCAGTTTCGGCCACCCCTGCGAGCATCAGCTGCGACGTACGTGCATCGGTGGCACGAGCTGTCCGTTGAACGGCTACCCCGATGTGTGGTGTTGCAGTTACATTAAGGGGAAGATCAACTTCAAACGCGATAAGCCGTGTGAGGGGCCACGGTGCCGTTGGGGCTTCACGCACCCGTCTCAGCAGCAGTTCGATGAGGTCACCCAGGTGCTCAACGACAGCCGACCCGTCGCCGCGAAAATAGATGACACAGAGGATACAGACTTGTTGAACTTCAACATTGAGAGTCCGCACATCGTGGACACCGTGCAGTGCGCGCTCCACATGCTCCGCCACCCACCGAGTAGCTGTGCGCAACGTGTCGGCCAACTCATGGCCTACGGCGCGGTGAAGGCCGGTGACCCGAAGGTGTTTCTTCAGCTACTCAAAACGATGAAGAAGCCGGTGGACAACTACATTCTCGGTGCATTTTTGTTCCTCACACAGGGCACACCACCGAACCCAACCGCCGGCCCCAATAGCAACCACATCACCTCCGCAGCCTCGCCAGGCGGCAAAGGCGGGAAGAAGGCCAAGGCCGACATCCCCCGCAAGGAAGACGTCGTGCAGGAGCTACGCAATGACCTGGTCGACATTATGGGTGCGGCGTTGAGCCACGGCGGTCATCTGGTGGATCGCGCGGATCAGCACCTCCTTCAGGCCACATTCCTGCAGGCGCTTCGCCACTACCCGAAGGGAAACAAGAAGCGGCAGGAAATGCTGGAGGCGGCCACGCAGTGCTTCGGCAACCGCCAGCCGTCGAAGGAGTCACCGCCCGCACAGACGGCCAAGACAGCCCCGGCCGCTGCCACACCCGCCAGTGCGGCGGAAGCTGCGGTTGCTGCGACCGCCACGACGGAAGCACCTAGCGCAGCGACGCCGGCATCAAATACACGACCCGCTGCCACCACACCTGCGACGGGCCACGAGGCCAGCAAATCGCGAACGTCTCCTCCGCTCACTGCGGCGACCACCGCCACCGCCACCGCCACCGCCACCGCGGCGACACCCGCGCGAAGTCCCCCTGCGGCGCCTCCCTTGTCGCTGAACCGCTTGCCCACCTTAGCCGAGGTGGCGGCGGCTTCCTCCGGCAAAGGCACCGCCCATCACCACTCCATGAGTACTCCTCCGGCGACTGCTGAGGCGGCGGCCACGTCATCGCCTGCGCCTGCGCCGGCCTCGACCCCGGCGTCGCCGGTCGCCACCGCCGCGACTCAGGCAACACCCCGTGCACCGACAGCACCGCTGACCATTAGCCGCATCGCCCTGCTGCACCCACGCATCCCTCGCCCGCTCACCTACGACCCACTTCGCGTGGACGAGCCGCTCCCCAACGTGTTCCTCGCCGGTGGGCTTTTCGCGCTCTCACCGCACTCGACCGGTGTGGCCCCCCTCGGCGCGGCGAGTGTGCGGGTGCGTCCGCCGACAGTGGCCATGTCACCTGACCACAGCGCTGCCGCGCCTGCGTCTTCGACGGGTGCCGCCACGATGGAATCAGCCCTGCACCACGCCCTGTTCGGCGTCGCAGAGCCCGTCTTTGAAAACTTTGACGCTGAGAAACTCTTCGCTCCTGCTGATGAAGAGTGGGGGAATTGATTTGTGGGGTGCGTTGGCCACCACCGTCATTGAGGGGACGTGGTGTGGTGCGGCGACAAGAAAAGGAATCCACTACCGAGTGCGAGGGTGTGCTGTTGAGAGTGGGGGGAGGTTGAACACACACACGGAGAGAGAAGCTGAATGATTGCTAACTGTTTTCATATCTAATCGGACTGACGCGTGAAACTGCCACACGAGTGCACGCACACACTCATGCAGTCGCCTACACGAAAAAAAAAATCAAGAACACCACCACCGCGTGAAGGTATACCCGCATGCCTACTGGCAGCAGTGGGGAGGCGGGGGGGCGGCACACACACATCCGCACGTGTGTGCCCCTCTCCTCCCTGATCAAGCCAAGGCACGACGTGAACGAATGCCATTGATGTGGATGTGCGTGTCTACGTGCATGAAGATACCTCACTACGACGAGTTCCCCACCGCTGAGGGGGGGGGGCGGAGGCACCCATGCACACAAGATCGCGGTGATGCAGACGGCGCGAACGACGACAAGACCACGTGCGTCTTTTTTTCTTTCTTCCGACTTGATGAAGAAGTAACTTCTTACCATCTTCCCCCTCTTTTCTCCCTTTTCTGCTTGTCGCTTCCTCCTCGTTCTCGTGGTGCATTCTGTCACCACCCACCCACCCACCCACACACGCACACGCACAACCAAGAAATATCCATTCACGAAAGCTAAGCGTCAGTGCCTGTTCCCTTTATACCGCTCAGGTCGTTCTTGCACAGATAAGCACACCTGACAACTTTATTGGTCCTCACTGGCAGCCTTTTACGTAATCAGAGTATCTTCACCATAAGAGTGCATTCTCCCCGTTTAAAGCAGCTAATTTAAAAACACAACAACACTCGATTCACTCAGAGCAGTTCAAACACAGTCTACCCTACAACACACAGAGCAGCCTTATCATGGGAGACTACCACAACGACTCTGGTTCCTCGTATGGACGCGGCGGTGGTGGCGGCTACGGTGGCGGCGGCTACGGCGGCGGCTATGGCGGCGGTCGCGGCGGGTACCGCGGTGGCGGCGGATACCGTGGCGGCCACGGCGGCCTCGGCTCTAACCTCCACGCGATCGACTGGAACCAGGTGCAGCAGGTGACGACCCAGTGGAACTTCTACAAGCCCCAGGAGCAACGCAGCGAGGAGGAGATTGCGAAGTGGCTGAAGGAAAACCACATCACCATCTACGGCGAGCGCGTACCGCAGCCGATGCTGGTCTTCTCTGACCTCGTCGCACCGGATGCAATCCACCAGAGCTTCATGGACGCGGGCTTCGAGAAGCCGACCTCCATTCAGTCCGTGACGTGGCCCATCCTGCTGAACTCACGCGATGTCGTTGGCGTGGCGAGGACCGGCTCCGGCAAGACCATGGCGTTCATGATCCCTGCCGCGCTGCACATCATGGCGCAGCCTCCCCTCAACCCCGGCGATGGCCCCATTGTGCTGGTGCTGGCCCCGACCCGCGAGCTGGCCGTGCAGATCGAGACTGAGACACGCAAGGCCCTCTCGCGCGTGCCGAGCATCCTCACGACGTGCATCTACGGCGGTGCCCCGAAGGGCCCGCAGATGCGTGCGTTGCGCGCGGGTGTGCACGTCATCATCGCCACCCCCGGCCGTCTCATCGATATGCTGGAGGCGAAGGCGACCAACCTGCTCCGCGTGACGTACCTGGTGCTCGATGAGGCTGACCGCATGCTAGACATGGGCTTTGAGCATCAAATTCGCACGATTTGCTCGCAGGTGCGCGCCGACAGGCAGACGCTGATGTTCTCGGCCACGTGGCCCAAGGAGATTCGTAATCTTGCCGCAAGCTTCCAGCGCGACTTTATCCGCGTGCACGTCGGCTCTGAAGAGCTGATCGCAAACACGGATGTGAAGCAGCACGTCAAGGTGGTGAACCCCTTCGACAAGGAGGCCGCCCTCGAGGACGTTGTCAGGTCTGTTGGCCCACAGCGTGTGCTCATCTTCGTCAAAACGAAGCGCAGCGCTGACAACCTGCAGGCACGCCTGCGCCAGAACCTGCGGCAGCCCGTGCTCGCCATTCACGGCGACAAGGAGCAGAGCAGCCGCGACTACGTGCTCGACCGGTTCCGCCACGACGATCGTGCAATTCTCGTCGCGACAGATGTCGCTGCGCGTGGGCTGGACATCAAGGATTTGGATGTCGTGGTGAACTACGACCTCCCAACGAATATTGAAGATTATGTGCATCGTATTGGTATGTTGACCCCTTTCCTCTCTACCGTTGCTGCATGACCCACCTCTGCGCACCAGGCAGCCACGCCGTTCGCTCTCTCTCTCTTTGCCGTTGTTCTTTACCGTTTTCTGCCTTCCTCACTGATGTCACATGGTGCGTGGCTGGCATCCACGACCATGATGCGACGCCTTGCCACGTCTGCCCTGAATGGCTCCTCCTCCCGCGCCGAACGAAACACTAAAACAAAAAAAAAGGAAAAAGAAAGAAGACTGGATGCCAAGTCTGCTTATCAAAGTGCGCGGGTACGGAGCGACGTCATCGGGGACGGCGAATCTTCAGGTCGGAGAGGCACGTGGGACACCGGTGGGCGAAGATGAGACGGTGACGAGGAGGTGAAGGCGAGAGGTGATCTAAGCGCACCGACGTGAGCTGTGTGGCTTGGAGGTGGAGTGCAGTGTGAGACCCTCTTCTTTTATTGCTGACGTGCCCTGAACACTACGTTGGAGGAAAGGATAGCAGAGATACGCACCGCATTCTTATCACGTTTTTTTTTCTCTTTTTCCCAATTATCTATATGCTTTTGTTTCTCAACATTTTTATCATCTTATTCCGTCTGAAGCGCTGGGAGCATCGCAACGCATCGCATCTCCCACCGTGACACCGGGAGCCTTGGTTTGTCTTTGTCTTCTCTCCCCCTCTCCCCTCTCCACTGGATGTGCACGGCGCGATTCCGTAACTGCAGGCACCTGTGGTCACTGCACTCGTTCGTTATGGCGCCCACCACACCCAGCGCATCTTTATTCTGGCTTCTCCGGCTGTGGCTCTCAGCCTCGTGTTGCTTTCCCCCTTTTTTTGGCTTCTTATCGCCGCGACGACAAGGAAGCAAGAGCGCAGTACGCCATGGGGTTGGCCTACCGCCGCGCTGTTATGGACGGGTGCGTAGGTGCGCGCGGAGTCTGGGCGGGGCGAAGCACTCGGCTAAGGAATGGCTGAGCGTGTGGCTCGTGCCTCTCACCTCACCCCCGTGCTCGCGCGTCTACCCACCGGCTCGCCGCTCGTCGTGGGTGTCTGCGCGATCGACACAACCTGATTCGAGCAGGAGGCTACTGCGACAAGAACACACGCGCACTCACCTAGAGAGGCAGAGAAGCTTCCATTGGTAGTGCCTTGTCTGGTCGATGTGAACGTGTGAGAACGCATGAGAGAGTGCGAACGGTGACCTAGTGCTTTGACGCCTTTTTCCCTTTCTGTCTTGGATCACGGCGTCTTGTCGACCGTTGCCCTCATGGGTGCCCTCTCTCTCTCTCTCTCTTGTCACTGCGATGACATGGCGTTGCGGCGTTCGCACGACTTGCAGGCGCAAGCCTGCGAACCGCCCCTGCCAGTGCGTCTCCTTTCCTCTCGCTTCCTTCTGTGCCGATCAGACCTGCGTCTTGCGTCCGCCCCGATCTGCCTGCGTTGTTGTCATTGTCGTTGTGCTCTTCATCGTTCGTCCATCTGTTTCCCCCTCCCTACGTCTTCTTCACACACCCTCCTCAGAGCGCTCTGCTCTCCCCTCGCGCTCTGCTCCCTCTTCTGGCGTCACTTCACCTCGTAAAGGCGAAGGACAGAAGGGAGGCCAACGAACGCAAGGATGCCACATACACACAGAAATATTCATGTTGACTGTTGGCTGTGTGTGTGGCACGAGGAGTGCTCAGTGGATGTGTGTGCGTGTGTGCGGATGCGTGTGCGTGTGTGTGATGGACGAACTCCGATGGCGCCTGTTCTCTTATTTGCTTCCTCCTAAAACATTTTCATTCCGCTTCTTTTTTTGTTACTCATTTTCACGCGTACTCTGTTTTCCTTTTTTCTCCTTTTGACCCCCCTCCCCTTCAACCACTGTTTCTCTCCTCCCCTTCTTACCTCTCGTATCCCACTCAAACTGCTTTGCATGCTTCCGCCCCCTTTTCTCTTGTGCTTGTGCTTCTATGTTTCTGCTTGTCCTGTCGTTATCCATCCTCCCACTTTGCAAACTGCTTCTTACCGATGTGATTGCCGACAATATCCGCTTATCGTGATTTATTTTTCCTTTTTGTTGACACCACTGCTTCTTTACTGACGTCATCTCAACATCCTATGCGTGTTTTATGTGCGTTGTTACCATCCTGATTGACGAACACGGTGTCACTGCTGTTCTCGCGATCACCCACACACACACGCACATCCACACACACGCACACATGCTTGTGCCACTCACGCATACATTAACGCTCGACACCATCAACAGGACGTACTGGTCGTGCGGGAAAAACCGGTGATGCGTACACCTTCGTCTGCAACGACGATCCTTCCAAGACGATCCGCGACCTGATTCAGATCCTGACCAGGGCCAACCAGGAAGTGCCGCCCGAGCTGTACGGCCTCAGCGGCACCAGCGGGTTTGGTCGCCGTGGAGGTCGAGGTGGTTACGGTCGCGGGCGCGGGTACGGTGGCGGACGCGGCTACGGCGGTGGCCACGGCGGTGGTTACGGCGGCGGCTACGGCGGTGGCTACGGCGGCGGTCGTGGCGGCGGTGGTTACGGCAACAATGGTCCTTACACTAGCTTTCCACCTGCCGGCGGCGCCGGCGGTGCCCCGCCCTCCGGCGGCGCGACGTTTAACCCCTACTAGGCGTCTTGCCGCACGCACACTGGGCATGCTCTGCACTAGACACCGCTCACCTTGACGTCCCAGTGACGCGGTCGCGTGCGGCTGGTACGTCACTTCCGCCTGTGCCCTCTCTTCACACTTGCTTTCTCGCCCCCGTTCTTTTTCACGTGCTCGGAGGTGATTGAATCACTCACACGATTCTCATTTCACGTGCCGTGGAGAAAGAGAAAAGGGCGAAAACAACCACGCAAAGAGGTGGAAGAGCAGCCGTGTTGCACCAAGGCAGGCGATGCCTCTTCCCTTTTCTTTCCTCTTCCTTCCTCCTTCCACCCCCTCGAGTCGATTAACCGTGGTTCATGAAGTGATACTGGACCACAAAGCGCTGTGCAAGGCTGTAACATAAAGACAAAGAAGAGGAAAAAATATATACACGTCTCTCTGCGGCAAACTACAGCGACCACATCGTACGTGTGACGACTTCTCTTGAAAGAGACAAGACGAAGCCATCCGTAGAATTGGAAAAAAAAAGGAAAAGTGCCATACCGCAGTCGTGCGCAGCGTACGCCGATATGGCGGCAGCATGGAATGAACTCTCTCTCAGTGCAAGTCAGATTAAAGACAGGAAAACGTGAAAGCTGAGGTGTAGCACACAACTGTTTGCAATTGATGGATCAAACCTGCTGCAAAAACTGTACTTGTTCTTTCCGATAACATGGAGAAAAAAAAAGGTAAAGAATGAAGGTAGGCACATACACACAATCAACGCGACTGTGACGCTTCCACAAGCGCTGCCTTTTCCTTTTTTTATTTTGTTTTAACCCCACCACTCTACACTGTCTTTTACTATTTTCTTTCTTCCTTTAAAAATGAACAATAAAGCAAAAATGAATGCGGTAACGACACACACACACACACAAACCTTGCACTGCTTGCATGGTCACAGCCGCACTTTGTGGCACGGTGAATCACAGCACCCATTGGGCGGACGAGGTGACATAGTGCGTGTGTGTATATGTGTGTGTGTGTGTGTGCGCACTCTTGGAGATGGAAAAGTGCTCACCGCCTCTACCACTGTATTTGCATGCCGGCCTGTGTGTGTGCGCGCCCGTGACACCGTCACGCCGATTTATACCTCTCCTTGGATGTCGACAGCTCTTTCATCTCTTCTCCTTTACCATTTCTCCTCTATTCTTTTCTTCTTTCTTTCGACCGTCACAGTGCGTGTGAACTCTCCGGATATCGTTTTACACTAGTGGTGATTCAGAAAAGAAAAAGGCTGCGCGTGTTTTCTCTCTGCGGACACGTGGAGGCGCGTGATCGCTTTCCGTCGACGTGATCATCGCGCGAACCAACGTAGCGCTCCACCGGAGCGTCCACAGCGACAACACCATTCACTCTGTGTGCCGTATGCAACGCACACGCCACCTGCGGGTTCTCTCGGCGCTCGATGTGCGCTTTCTCACGAACGTCGTGCAGCGGCTGCATGACCACCAACTCTATGTTTACCAGCCCGGCATGCGTCGTGCGGCCGCTGCACTCATCCTCCGCTTTGGCACGGAGGACCAACGAGAGGTGCAGCAGGCGCTTCGAAGCTGGCGGACTCTTCAACAAGGCCGTGGTGCGCGCTCACACGAACAAGGCACTGAGGGCGCGCAGGGTCACCTGGGAGGCTCTCGCCCGCTGAGAGGGCTGGCTGACTTGCTGGGGAGCTCTGCCTCAACCTCCTCGTCGTCCTTGTCCTCCACGTCCTCCTCAGCCCCACCACCAGCGCAGCGCTTCCTGGAACACCTGATCGATCGTGTCGGCGTCTCTGATGCGAGACCTTCGTCATTGAAGCTGCTTTTCATGAGGCGAGGCGATCGGGCTGAGAGCAGGTGGAGTGGCCGGGTTGCGTTCCCGGGTGGCCCGCGCGATCCTGACGACGTCGATGACGAACACACGGTGCGGAGAGAGGTGTACGAAGAGCTAGGAGTGCCGCTGGAGAACGAGGCGGAGTTCGTGAGTCTGGGCCGCATGCGTGACTACACACTGCTCAGCAACAGCTTAACGGGCTTTGGTGGCACACGGAGCTTGGCGTTGTCAGCCTCATCGATGGCGGCCACGCAGGGCGTCGTGCAGGCTCAGTTCGTGTTCCTGCATGTGGGAGACTTGACCCCCTCAGCGCAGCTGGCCCGACACGAAATCGAGAGCGTTCAGTGGATGCCCATCGCTCGCCTCTCCCCCGCGTACGTCTCACCTGACAGTGTCTGCCACCCGCTCAGCAGTTTCGTCTCGCCCAACGATGCAGATAAGCGCTTGATTCTGTCGGAGTTCTTTCACGGCGCGATGTTGGCCTTTCCAAGCATTAGCATGCCTTCCTCCACTGAGGCGATGCCGCCACAGGCAACCTCGCACACCCCTCAAGGCTCGTGGCGGGTGTGGGGGCAGACCCTGCGGTCGTCGAGCGCGCTCGTCATGCTCGACGACCGCCCGGCCGTTGATTGGCCCCTCTTCACGGTGAAAAACGCGCCGCTCCTGCAGTTCTTCGTCGCCAACGCACTGCATGGCTACTTCGAGGTGTGCCTGGTCGCCTACCGCCTGCGCGCCGCCTGGCGATACCGCCGCTGGCCCACCCCGCGCGGCCGGCGGGTTGCGCCGACAGCCACGACCGCCGCCGCAGCGCCATTCTCGTCAGTGCCGAGTGCGAAGTCGATGGCAGTGTACTGGCACGGCACGGGGCCACAGAGGCGCCACCTGTTGCTGCCCACGGGCGCCAACCCGCTTCTCTACGCGGTGCCCGAGACGATCAGCTACTTGCACGTTGGCTGCCTCCTCCTCGATGTTGTCATTGCGCTTGCACTCGTGTACTGCCTTGCGGCTGCCATCTACACGGTCGCCACGGCGGTGCGCATGGCACTTGGGTGGGAAGACGACGCGCGGCAGTCGGAGGCCCGCCGCCTCGCTTATCACCTCTCGGCGGTCGCACCCAGCGTGGAGCGGGATCGCCGGCTGTTTGCCGCGCGCAAGGCGGCGAGGCAGACCGAGTCTGACCACACCTCCGAGCCGTCGACCGACGCGGCGGTGGGGCCTCCTCTGGCCACGCCGTCGCCAGTGGCATCCGAAGACGATCTGATGTCGGTGCTTGCAGCCTCCGATGGCGACCGTCGAGAGAAACCAACAACGCACGCACCACTGGCAGACCAAGGCCAGCCGTCGTCGCTGTCTAACCCGGTGATGCAACTTGGCCTCGCTCACAATATTTTTCTCTCCGTGCTGCTTTGGCTAGTGTACAAGCTCGTCAAGGCCGCCGCGCACATTGACTGGATCGGCACCTTTGAGGACGACGCCACGCTCCTGCTCCGCGTGAGCGGCGAGAGTGAGCGTCGCGATGACGTTTCCCCCCTTTGCCCTCGAGACGGTAAGACGTTGGTGGCTGATGCCTTCAACGACGTACTGTGCACGGCGCGTGTTGAGCGCGCCAGGATGCGTGCTCTCGGCGCCTTTTTCAGATCCCGTGTGCATATGTGGGTAGCGGCGGCGGATGCCGGTGATGTGGCACACGTGGATGCTCGTCGAGACACCATTGATCTGGTTCCCGGGGCGCCGCTGGGAAGCGGTACCGCGTGGGGGGTGGACGTGGACCTAGATGCCGCGAAAGTGCTGGCAATGGCCATGCGCTTGTGTACCGCGGCAGAGAACGCCTTTTGCGAGGTGCTTACACAGCTTCAGCACTGGTGGAGCGAGGCAGATTTTGAACCTGCCACGGATCGGGCGCGGCGCCTGTTTCACCAAGGCGGCTGCGCGAGCTCAAACCTCCTCGGCCGCGCGTGGCACTATGAGAGCGACACCGCCGCCGACCCCGGCGCCACGGTGCCACGCCAGGGCTGGCACCCCCTAGGCATGCCTTCCCGACGGGCAGAGGAGCGAGCCGTCGAGAGGGAGGTGCAGATTCTGGAACACCTCGACGACGCTCTCGCTCACCTCGATCAGTACCTCGAGACCCACATCGACTGGTGCGACCTCTCGCCACTGCGCGAGGCTCTGCACGCCGCGCGACAGCTTCAGCCTGATTTTGATGTCTGGGACTGGGCGGCGAGTCGGAGTGGTTGAATGTGGTGATGCACGCACACGGACACAGTCACGTTGACGGCACGGAAAATGACGAGGAAATGGCGTAGAATGATTGCTGCACAACGACGACAACAAACAAATGGAATCTGACACACACACACACACACACACACACAGACAAGCGTCCTTCGGCTACCGTCGTCCCCACCGCCCCCCTTTTCTCTCTTCACCCATCATGGTCCCGTACCGCCGTTGCCGCCGGAGCTACTCGCTCTGCAGACGCTTGCGCGTTTGGCGAGCGGCATGCACTGTTCGCACATTCACCAAACAACTCTTTCTCCTTTTTCTATTTTCGCTTCTCCTCTTCTTCATCCCTTTCCGTCCCCCTCGTTCGCCTTTACGCGCTCATGTGCGTGGGCTGTGAGCAGCAAGGCGCTAGACAATGCACTTGTGGATTCTCCTGTGCACGCTGCTGGTGTACGTGTGGCTGCACTACATCAGTGAGCTCGTTATGCGACTAGTACTCATTCAGTCCGTCCGCACGCGGCGCGCGCGGTGGTGCTTCGCGGCATCACTTGCCCTCGCCACGCAACTGTTTTTGCTCGTTCTCTGGGACCTGGCCGCGCTGACGGGTCACGGCACTGGACTCGACGAACTCCTGTTCCGTGCGGACGGCCGACGCGCTGTTCTGGCAATGCTCGCCGTGGCGCCATCAACGCCTCCGGCAGCCTCGCAGACGACAGCTGCGGCCGTCGCCAGCATCACTGCCGCGCATCGGTACCGTGTGGTTCTCTTCAACGTTAGCCTTGGTCTGCTTCTCGTGCTGGTGCTCGTCGTCAGCCCGCTCACCATTGTCGAGCTCGCTTTCACAAACGCGTTCACGGGCCATCGTCGCGGGGGATCGGCGGCAGGTGGCGCTGGCAGCCGGTCCCACGGACGGCGCATGCGTGTGCGCCGCACCGTGCTGGCGCTGGTGCTGCTGCTGACGGTGTTGTGGTGGCTCTCCATGGCGCCTCCCTCCGATGTGCAGCCAGCGGACGTCCTCGGCGTGCACGCCGCGACTCCTTCCCGATCCTTGTCGGCGGCTCTGGCGCGGCTGTGGCCGTGGTTGGGGAGCAATCACGAGGCGGGCAAGCGGCGCCTGTTGCTGAACGTGCCGTCGGAGCTCTCCCCACGTGCTCCCGCGCCGAAGGGCAAAGCCGCCGCCGACCCCGCCGCAGCTGCGCGCGCACGGCTGAGCCTCATGCAAAGCATCCAACGCTCGCACAGCCACGCTCACGGCCACGGCGAGGAGGGCGGTGAAGGCAACCACCACAATGATGGCGGTGGTGGCGATACACACAAGGATGCGCAGGTGGCGCCCAAACCAACAGCACAAGAGGCAGGGAAGCACACCATAGTACGTCACACCCAGTCCACACCACCGTTCGCTGAGGCGGTTGACGAAGCCGGAGCGGCGCATAGTGAAACCGAAAGCGGTGCTCAACACGAAGAGGACGCGGCGGTCCGCCACCGTCCTTCAAGGAGGGATCGTCGGCCGCTGCAAGCCGACTCGCACACACGCCACACCCCGGGTCAACACGCGCCTTCGTCTGCACCACGCGTCGGTCAGCCGCACCCCGCCGTTGGTTTCCCAGAGATGGACGCCACGGCCCTTCACCTGGGGGCCTCGCAGTCCCGGGGATCTTCTGTGCCATGGACGGCTGTGCTGCGCGGCGTGACGTCGCGACTGGCGGTGGCTGGCGTGGTGCTCACTGGCCTGCTCTCTGGCTACGCGGCCGTCACCACCCCGTTCATGTACACCATGCCATACATTCGGTGGCGTGGCAAGGAGGGCGCTCTGCGCGAGACACAGACCGCCTTGTCCAAGCGCCAGCGACACCTGCTGGAGCTCTATGCGTCAAAGCAACGACAGCTGGCGCAAGCGCAGTACGCGGCGCTGCACGATGCCCACGGGGCCGCGCCAGCACGAGTGGAGACAGAGGCCAGCCAGCGGGGCGGCGGCGGCGTGGCCTCTTCGGTCAAGTCTGTGTGGTCCTCCCTCTACCGCGCGGGTGGGCGGGCGGCTTCCTCGGTCGCCGCGGCCGTGCACTGGGGACGCACGGACGTCGCTCAGCTCGCCGCGGAGAGCGAAGGCGCGCGCTTTCTCTCCATGACATTGTTCCTGCAAGCCGATGGCGTTGGCCACGTGCTCGCGGAGGCGCAGCGCGGCAATACGTGTGTGGGTCCGCTTTACGCCTTCTTGGGCGTGCTGTTCGCCGCCTACTCCCTCGTGAAGACACTGATGACGGTTCTCCAGTTGGTCCTATTCCGCTACTCGACGAGGGATTCCGTCTCGGTGGCGGTCGACTGGCTTCACTTCTTCGCGGGTCCCCACAGCGGGGTGGCGGATGTCGTCAGCAGCGCGATCCAAACACTGGTCCTGCTGGTGAATGGGTGGATGATCACGACATCGATTCGCAGTCTCTTGCTGACACTGCTGCAGCTGACGGTGTCCGTGGCCGGTGGCGGTGTGCTTTCTCGCGCCGACGGCTTCACAATCGTGCTCGCCATGTGCGTCGGCACGTATTTCATAGGCCAGCTTGTCTTGCTGCGCCAGCAATTGCCAGAACCAACGCCACCGACATCCACAGACTCCGCGCTGCCGTGGTGGCTGGCCTCCAAGAAGAACGTCTTGCTGGAGGTGCTCGGTTCTCTTCCCGTTCACTACTACCAACGCCTCAACAACTACGGCTTCTTGCTTGGACTCGCTGCGACGGGCTTCGCTCGTCGGTTCGTTCTGCGCGACCCCGCCACACAGGGCATCGATGCCGTGGCATAGCTGCACACAAAACTCTAAAGCCGCTGCTTCCAGAAGGCCGGCAAGAACAAAAGATAGAGAGAGCAGAATGAATACACAAACAACAAAACAGTAGCACTTGCTCGCGCTGTCGGCAAAAAAAAAAAAGCACGGGCCACCTCGTCCGGTCACCACAGGTCTCAACGAACCGTGGTCGCACCATCAGAACGTGATTGTTGTCTCACGGATGATGAAGGAGTGTTGCACACATCACCCCCCCTACCCACACACACGTATTCACTCATCTAACTGTTCTACCATTCTTTTTTTGTTCTCCCTCTGTGCGCATGTACGACACGCAGAAACGGATCGAGCTCTCGTGCGAGAACAAGCTGCCACACTATCATCACAGACAAGGCCAATAGCAAGACCGCTGCTGAACCACACCCACACCTCTATTGGTTCCCATCAACAGATCTCCTCGCGCGACGGCGTCCGTTCATGTCATCACCCACACAAGACGAGGTTTCTGAAGCGGGGACAGCGACACGGCCTCACGAGAACCGACCGCCGTCCTCGCCAGCGGCCAACGACACCCCGCCCTCGCCTGCCGACGCCCCGTCAGACAATGAAGCAAAGCCCAGTCCGTCGTCGGATAGACTCGGAGACGGGGAGGAGGCCGAAGAGGCGGTGCAGACGCTTGCGGAGGATGCCGTGGCACACGGCTCGCTGAGCAAAGCGGAGAACGACGGCGAGGCGACCACGGCCGCTGCCACCGGCATGCGCCGCGAGTGGAACTTCACGCTCACATTTGCGCACAAGCAGGCGCGCGTGCTGCTGCAGTGCTCACCTCAGTGGGAACCGACCTTCATTGACCCCGACCTTATTGATCAGGTTCGTCAGCTCGACCGCGATGTGCGACACACGCCACTCATACCTTGCCTACGCTACACAGACTTCTCTGCTGTCGTGGGTGCGGGCGGGCGTGGGGCCGGCCGACGACTGACGGCTGGCCGCTCCAGCACTGGGGCTCGACTGAGTACGACCAGCAACCTGGCGGTGGACGAGGAGGCGCACGGCGGCGAGAGCGACGACGGCGCACCGCTCTTCCGCGACTCGTACGGCGACGACGCCGGGGACTGGTGGCTGGAGAAGGCGAAGCACGTCGAGGTATTCTACTCGCACCTGCCGCCGGACATGACCCTCGACCGCTACTGCAAGGACAGCGTGCACCACGTGCTCAAGGACCCACAGATCGTGGCCGTTGACCAGGAGACAGATCGCACTCGTCTGCACGTTGGCCAAAAGCTGAACTGCCCACACAGGCTCGGTGGGCACGCCAGCTTCCACTTCCGGTGTCGCCTGCAGAACCGCGCACAGCTCGTCGACGACAGCGTCTACGCCATCGGCACTATTGTGCAGCAGCGCGGGTACCTCGTGACGATCCGATGCGCTGAGGAGGAGGAGCTCGAGGGCTATCTCGCGCGGCTTTTCCTGCCCGCCTTCACGGTGAGTGCAACGGCGGACAGCGGCACCTCGCCGTGGTCTGCCGCCGCCGGTCTCAAGCTCCAACTCGACGCAGAGGTCCAGTACGCCGAGGCCACATCGGCTGTGCTGGCGGCCCAGCAGGAACGGTACGGCGAGCTGCGCTACGTTGACCGCGATGCCGCCATCTCCTTCACACTGCCGATGCACTCGATGCGCATCCGACCCGACTTCTCGCCTGCGAAGACGGTTGGTGTCGGCTCGATCGCCTGCATGACGATCGAAGTGAACGTGTACGAGCGACTCATCGACGACTCGGCCATCGCCGAACTCTCCGGCATGCCGCGCTTCAAGGTGAACCAGGTTGTGTTGTGCTTGGATGTCGAGGATGTCGCGCGCATGGGCTACCCTCGCGTCATCTCCACCGAGGAGTATAGCCGGCTGAAAACAGAACGCTTGATGGAGGTGTTTGCGGATGCCAAGAGCGTAGGGCAGTCAACGACGGTTGCCGTGGGCGGTCGCGTGGGACGCAGCCGCACCACGACCTTTCTCTACGAACCCCTGCAAGGCCTCGTCAAGGACATGAACGTCTCCACGCTCGTCGACAACCGCGGCGTCACCGTGCTCTATCTGACCCGACTCGGCGGAGGCGCCTTCGACACTCACCTGTATCTCTTCCAGCAATTACTGGCGAGCATCTCGTACCTCCCCGTCAACGGCGCCAGCGAAGTGCGTGCCGCCGAGGGCACCATCAAGGACCGCCACCGCGTGCCGAATACGCGTCTTCTCGAACCGGACCTGCCGCGCGCCTACGCGAAGGGCTGCGCGGCGGCGGTGGCGGCGGCTGCCAAGGACGCGGAGGAGGCCATCGCCGGGCATGTGCGGCTAGATGAAACGCCCGCGTCGCCGCTGCCTTCTTCTGGCAGAAGTCGCGAGGGCAGTGATGGACTGCCTCAGTCACCTCTCAGCGCGGGGTTGACCCCAGCTGCGCAGGAGATGCTGCAGCGGCACATCGCCCTGCTGCGGCAGAGCAACGATGGCCGCGTGGAGGGCCCGACTGTGGTTGTCAACGTGCCCCTCGAAGAGGGCGGCACGAGCGCCGAGGAAGGAGGCCGCGGTGGCCTCGGTGGCCCTCACACCCCACTCGAAGCCGCAGAGGACGACTCACAGACGGAGGGAGAAGCGAGTGAGGGAAGCGCCGGTCCAGCGGGCTCCGACGGCGACAACGACGACACCATCGATCCCAGCACAACGCAACGTGGCGTGTCATCTGAGAAGGCCGCCACCGCGACGGTCAGCGCGGAGGACAACGAGTCCAGCGCGTCCGCCGACGTTCACTCGCACCACAGCCGCTCTCTCATCTCCGTCTCCAGTATTCCTCATCTCCGCACGGCTGGCGACGCGGAGCCACAGGACGCAGATCGTGCGGTGGGGGTGGAGCGGCAGGCGATTGGCGCAGGCACCACGAACGCCACACCCAGAGACGGCTCCGTGGACAGGGGCCCTGACGCGACCGGGGACCCCTTCGCTGACCTCGCCCCTTTGCAGACACGCCACTCGGAAGATGCCCACATGACCAGCGTCCCCCGCCTGACGGCGAACCGCAGCAGGCGTGTTAGCCTTGCCGAGGACAGCGAGCGCGAGGGGAGCGGCGATCACCAGGCCGGCGGCGGTGGCGGTGCGCGCGGCGGCCGCCTGAGCGTGAGCCTGTCACGCAGCGGCGTGGAGGCCACACGCAGGTCGTCGGTGTCGTTTGCAGCCGAAGACGGCGTGGAGGACGCGTCGGTGGCCGGTGGCCCCTCCTCTCGCGGGGCCTCGCAACACGGCGAGGACGACACGAGCAACGCGGCGCGCAGAGCCTCGAGGGAGACAGCCATCCGTGAAGCGCTTGCCGACGCCGACGAGGACGCCACGTTTCAAGGCTCCTCTTTGCGCGATGTCTACACGCGCTGCTGCGAGCTGCAGCAGTGCAAACCGAACAGCTATTTGCTGCGGAAACTGCCGACCGATCCCCGGCTCACCGCTAGCGTGGAGGAGCTCGACCTGACGTCGAACTACCTCGGCCACAACGGTGTCGTGGCTGTGCTGAACCTACTCGAGTACCTGCCACAACTTCGCTCGCTCTACCTAAACGACACGTCGCTGGACAACACGGACGTCGAACACATCAGCCGTGCCCTTGTTCACCACCCGAGTGTGGAGGCCGTGCACTTGGACAACAACCCCCACATCACACTACCCGCCACGCGCGACCTCACGAAGCTCGTGCGCGGCAACCGCCGCCTTAAGCTTCTCTCGCTCTACGGCACCAAACTCGGTGACTTGGTGATTCAGAGACTGGAGAAGGAGATCGAGGCGCGACAGACTCTGCTTCCTTCGGCGAACAAAGGCACAAGCAGTGCGTAGCACGAATCGACGACAAGACACACACTCACACCCACACCCACACACGCGCTTTCGTCGTTTTGGCAGGCTGCCGCTCTCCGAGCAGTTCATGTTCCCAGAGGAGCGTCGGCGACAATGACAGATGAAAAGTCAGGAAGAGGTGAAGATGATGGAATCTGCAAAAAAAAAAGAAAAAAGAGGACAACCAGAAGGGATGAGCTAGTTACGCAAGGGCGGACCTTGACAGACGAATGTGCAGACTGCTCACCTGTGTCGGGCGGCCTTGCCCTCCACGTGATGTTCCTTCGCTTCTTTCGTTCCGTCGCCACCACAACGGGCGTGCAAACAGCGTGAATGGGCCCGGAGGTGACTGCTCTCAACGGCAAAGGCTCCCGCATGCCTCCGTGGATTTTTTTCTTCTGCCTCACTGCCGTCAGCACGCCCATGTACACACACACACACACACATAATGGCACCCGGACGCACCGCGGTGCTCTCACACATGTACAACACCCGCGTAAGCACACTTCTCTCCACGGGAGGTAGCTGCTCACACTCCACAGTGATAACTGCTTCCTTTCAACACAAACACACAGATACCAGCAAACACCGACAACGAGCGAAGACTGGTGGCTCGACGTGCACTCACTGTATAGCACAGCCAGGGAACCACTTGCGCGTTCTTTGACCTTTTCCCCGTCTGAGCTCTCGGAAAGCGGAGCACACACACGCGCCGCGGCGAACGGCTCCCAGTAACCACCGAAAATGACGGTGCTCCCCTCCTTTTCTCGCAACCTATCTTGGTGGCGCCTTCTTTGATGACTCCGCTTACTTTCGCACAGCGGCATCCGCTGCCGGTGGAGGTGACCTCCTCGCACGCTTCCCCCCTTTCCGGGGTTTCCTTCGTTTGCGATGCCTAGCTCCACCAGCCCTCGACCACTTCTCTCTCCCTCCCTCTCCTCTCTCTTTCACACAACACACACATACACACACAGATACGCGCACCAGTGCTTTCACAAGTTTCTTCACGTTCGCGATATCCACTTCTCTCTTCTCTCCTTTTTTTTCCCTTCTCTTCTTCCACGCACTCTGCAACCGTTCATTGCGGTGAGAGCAATTACCACAAAGGACGTGCAGGAGAACGAGCAGCACCACCGAATCACACGCGTCGAAAACAGCGACACCTTCTGGCCGCAGACAGTCTTCGCCGACCTCGAACGCAGTGGACCACACGCAACAAAGGCCGTCCGCCCATGTCTTACGACTACGCTCAACGGCGCCCCTACGCGAACCCCATCACGCTCGGTGGCTACCGCTCCGCGGACCGCGAGGCCGCGCCGGCCGCAAATGTTGCCCTGACAACACCCGCCGATGCGTTGCGGTTCCTTGCGTCACACGTCGGCTATGACGACCCCGTATCGTCCCCCAAGTACAACGGTGCAGTGCCCGGGGCGGCTCCACTGCCTGCCGTCTCTGCCCATGGCGGTGGGGTGACAGACCCGCTGACGGGTCGCCAGCGTCCGCTCTCCGCGACTGCTGGACGGCGTCTGCCGGCGCTGTCGGAAGGCGCGCCAGGGTTCTTGGTTCAGCACGATGCCCACGACGGCCCGCAAACGACGTCATCGGTCACTGACGGTGCCGCGACTGTGCGCCACCCGCAGAAGCCTAGCAGCGCGCTCGCGAAGCGCAGCCTTGCCGCACCCGCGGAAGGGGACGACGCTGCCACCACCACCACCACCACTGCCCCTGCCCTTCCAGTCGCCAACCCCATCGAGCTCAATGACACCGCGCACTACCACACCTCCCAGCAGAATGCCCTCAACGCCCAGCTTCGCGGCGAGGTGGAGCGGCTACTCAGTGACTGGATCGCTCGCTTGACGACGCTGCAGAACCTCGTGGATGGGTACCCGAAGGAGTGCGCACTGACCAATTTCGGCACCACCGAGGCCGCCAAGACGTACCTCCGCATGTACAGCTGCACTGACGTCCCAACCCTTCCGCGCGACGAGCTGGCGGCGCGGCACTCTCTGCAAACCACCCGCGACGACCTCACACGGCTGGAGTCCTTGCCGCCTCTGTCCCTCGAAGGCGTGCAGCGTGCACTCGATAATCTGCTCAACGCGAAGGCTCTGCTGACGCATTCACTCGACGACCACCACCGTGCATTGCGTGTGCTCGATGCATTTGCTGCGACGGAGATGATTCTACCCAGCTCCACCGCGGTTGCCCTTCATGAGCGCCACTACTACGCCCCTGGCGAGTACGCGCTGCTCGAGCTGCGCAAATCGCAGGTGCCGCTGGACAAGATGGAGGAGCGTGTGGAGACCGCACGTGTACAGAAGGAGCGAGCCATCGACGAGAAGAAACCCGGCGTCGCCCTCGGCAACCTCCACGCCCAGGCCGACTACGCCAACGACTTGCTGCTGCTCAACAAAGCACGCATGACCGTGGTCGCGCAGCACGCGGACGACGTCCGTGAATACCGCATCGACATCACTCAGTTGATCAAAGATGCCAAGGAGGCTTGCGAGGCCTTTCACAACCACGTGGCACCTTACATCCCAAAGCTGAACCACGACATGCGTGCGCTCCAAGATGGTGCGCAGACAGCGCGTTCGGCGCTGACGGACATGGAGGAGAATGAGCGGCGTGAGGAGGCTAAGATGTGCGGCGCGCTGCTCGAGGTCGACAAGGAGGAACAGGAGACGTGGAACCAGCTGCGCGAGCTACTCCGCCGATTGCACACCCTCGCGGACAAGAAGGATAAGCTGGTGAAGGACCGCCTTTCGCGCCGTGAGATGCGTGGACGTGAGTTCGCCGCCGTCGAACAGCTACTCAAGGCCCAAGAAGAGGAGCTTGAGCGCCAGTTGCAGTGCCATGAGATCGCCCATCGCTGGATGAAAACAACGGAGCTGTACGACGCGTACGTGGAGGCGTACGTGCCGAAGTTGCTCATGGACATCAACAAGGCGGAAAGCGAACACGAGCAGCTCGAGGCGAATGAGTCGGAGGAGTACGTGCGCCGCTATGAGCTGTTCACCTACGCCGCCGAGGAGGCACGCGCCAAGCGCAACGTGCAGCTCGACCGCATGCGGCTGACGGAGCGAACACTGAACCACACCCTCAGTGTCGCGCCAGATGCGATGGACCCCGACGTGGAGAGCACGGAGAGGCGGCTGGCGTTGGTGCGGGAGGAGGCTCAGGAGGCGCAGGCGTATGTGGAGTACATGATGAAGCTCGAGGATGACCGCCGTGCCGAGGTTGAGCCGTACCTGGAGAGGCTCATGGCTCGCGTGGTGGCCGACAACGAGCGCCACACCGCCACCCATCTCCTGCCCGTGCCGCCAATGGAGGCACTGACGCGCACCACCGCAAGTACCAGCGACACCGACGCAGGGCAGGCGACGCCCGCTCCCAGCACCGACGACGTCTTCCGGAGCGTGTCACCGGGCGGCACTGTGAGTAGCAGCAAGCGCGGCACTGTGGCCCGTGCGCTGGCACTCTACCCCGACGAGAAGGATGACAGCCACGGCGAGGCAAGCGAGCTCGCGAACGTCACGGTGACGCATCCGCACCTGGCGGCTCGCAGCGTTGGCCTGCAGCACGAGCTCAACCACCTCGACAAGCACCGCCACCTCGTCGACGAGGAGCTCAACGCGGTGGATGCGCAGAGGGATGGCGTGCGCCGCAGCCGGAAGCAGCTCTCCGCCCTGGAAGAGAAGTACAAGAACGCTGAGGATATCCGTGCTCTGCTCGGCGTTTAGGCGCACAGAGACAGACGGCCGCAGCGAGGGGCCCCTCTCTCTCCTTCTCTTCCTCCCCACACTCATCCACATACATCCGCACTGCGCGTGTGGTCTGTGATCTGCCTCCCTGTGCCTTGTACTAGTCCCTTATGACCATTTCAAGCAGCCACAGCCGTAACAGAGCACCAGTACCATGTAGCTCAAGCGCATCACTCAGAAACGTCCATCGAGGCGCTCTTCCTTTCTTTCTTTTCTTTCTTCAAGTGGTGATGTCGATGCTCGTGGCGCGCCTTTGCCGTGAACGACTGGAACAGGTGCTTTGCATCTTGTCCTTTTATTCGCGTCTCCCTCCCCTCTGTGCGGATGTACATACCAGCAAGAGCGGATCTTGGCTTCGGCTTCCTCCACGCAAAAAAGAGAAACAACAACAACGTCAGAAAAGCATCAGTGGATGGCAGACCGGCACGCGCGCTCTCACCTAGCACTTCCCCTGCGCTTTATGGAATTCGATATGTAACCGAGAATGAGCCTCCACACCTCCGCGACGGCGCCAACAAGGGAATCCACATAGCGAGGATGTGAGCAACGACGCGTGATGCACCACAGCGCACCGTCTGCAGTGCTAAGCGCGCTTTAAGTTTTTATTTATTTATTTTCTATCTGGTTCCATCTTTCCGTCGTGTGTGTTGTGCGACATGTACACTTGAGTACCGACCTTCTTACCTCGCGCAAAACAGCGGAGGAGTGGGTTCAACTAAAAAGAAAAAAGCTGTTCGAAAGGAGCGACTACGCTGCTGGATGGTGTTGCGACCGCTGCGTAGGAAGGCTGCAATCACGCCTGCTGTGCCTGTCAACGCCCTCGCACACACACGCGCACGTAGCGGTGAGAGAAGAAAGGACTGCCAATCACAAGTTGGTGCTAGCGCATCTGCCTCTCACAACGCCGACGACATTGGGCGTGATCTACGGACTGTACACACGTCTGTGCATATATATATATGTGTGTGTGTGTGCAGCGCCTGTGGCATTTTTTCAGGCCCTTCCCTTACCTCTTCACCGATAGCTCTGAGCCTACTTTGTCCTTCTTCTTCCCTCTTGCACCCTTGTGTCCTGCCACAAACTATCTTGGTGTCACGCCACCGTTGATCTCTTCTGGCACTCGTCGGTCAACACACGTGTGCACGAGTAGATCCAGATCAGCACGAGTTGCCTGACAGCAGGACGTGTCTCACCCCCTCCGAGCAAGAACCTACCCATACACCGCGCGAGACGACACCGTTCCCGCCACACGACACCGGCGCGATGGAGTACGAGCAGCTCGAGAAACTGAATAGAGCCGTCACCCGCGCCATTGAGCGGCAAGACAGCGGCCTCCTTCACGACCTCCTCGCCCCCGATGTGCTCCTGGTCACCCACTTTCCGTATCCTGACCTGGCATCATCCGATGCTGGAGTGATGGCGATCAGCGAGACCGCGAACCTCGAGCGCAAGGCCCGGCCGGTGAGCGACCGCCGCCGCAAGCAACAACTACTGGAGGAGAGCTGCGCGTACTGGCGGCAGCAGCGCGCCCGTCACGAGCAGCTCTTGACGGCACAAACAGGCTCGGCCACCACCTCGCACAGACCGACCGCGGCGACGGACCCACGCCCCAAGCCGGCATCGAACGCGGCGCGCAGCCGGTCCAAGAGCGCAAAGCGTGGCACGGCGTCTGCCACCCACGCCCCGAGCAGCAAGCCCACTGTGTACTCGCGCGATCCCCCAGGGGTGAGCTTCTACTTTGATGTTGTCAGCAAAATAGCAGAGCGCAAAGAAGCGGCCGCGGCAGCCGCAGTGGCGGCAGACGGCAAGCACAAGAGTACAGATGATACCGCGGGCGGTGGCGGTGCGGCCACGGCCCCAGTCGACCCTGATCTTGAGGCTTCCCTGACGGCTCAGGAACGAGAGTCGCCAGAGATGTTGGAGAAAGCACTCGCGTCCGACTACGCGGCGGCGGTCGATATCACGGAGGGCCGCAACCTGGTCTCTGAGCGGTTCTGCCTGCTCCTGCACTGGCTCTCGCGCGGCAAGTACATCGCCGAGTCGCGCACTCAGCTGGAACCCCTCAAGGGCATCCTGCAAGACAGCGAAACCATGCGCCCCCCGCCTCCACCGGTAATCCCGGCGGACTTCTTCGCTCGGCTCGGACGGCAGTACACCGAGCGCAACCAGCGACTCAGTCGCCTGACAGTGCACTGGGGCCGCGAGAACCTCCTCTTTGTGGATCAGTACTTCTTGCTGGATGGGGCCGTCGTGACCATCCAGCGTGCCATGGTGCCGCTGCCAGAGATGCTGCGCAGTATGCCCTTTGCTCAACAGCACCTCAGCGTGACGCAGCGAACGGAGAAGGTGAGAAACGAGGTGCTCGACTTTTATGGCGCCAACCGCACTCGCGTGAACGCGGTGAATGCGGCGTGGCCGCTGCTCGATTACTCCTTCTGCACCCTGTCGGACCCGGTTGAACTGGTCAAGGCTACGCCTGTGACCGGCAAGAAGCACGTCACAAGACCAGTGCGACCCGAGGTGGACCCGCACCTGGCCCACGGCGTGTACCTGAACGAAGCCAATGACCCCACCCAGAGGAATCAGGAGCCCTCGAAGCAGTTGATCAAGGCGAAGAACAAGAGGGGCGAGGAGGAGGCATACGAGTTCGAGGCCAACGGCCGCAACCGCTTTGGCTTCCTTCAGACGTTCTCGCACGAAACCTCGAACAACCCGCTCGACGCGTACCTCTCGGACCCCACCCGCGTCACCTACGACGCCGCCAGTGTCCGTATCGCGAGCTGCCAGTTGTCGCAGCCGCTCGACTCGTTGGTGCCGACGCTGCGCGGGCTGGTCTCCAACGCCCTTCTCACCATCCACTCGCTCGATCTCAGCGACAACGCCATTAGCGTGCTGCCGGAGGACCTGGCCACACTGCCACTGCAGCGTCTGCAGCTTCACGCGAACCGCCTCACCGACTGGCGCGAGGTCGAGACGAAAATCTGCCCACTCCCTTTTCTCCACTCGCTCACACTGCACGGGAACCCACTGGCGGAGCAAGAGGGTGAAAAGTACTGGCCCATGCTCATTGCCAAGCTGCTGCGCCACCCGAACCGCCTCGTGAAGCTGCGGCAGGTGGACTTCGTCACGTTGACCGCACAGGACTACAACGTGGCCGGTGCGCACGCCATGTTCACTGCCGGCGATGCCAGCGTGCTGAACACCGCTCGTAAGACGTTCCGCTCGTGATGTGCCGGCGTAACGGCAGACGCAGGAAAACGTGAAAGAAGAAGCTGAGGGAGGACCGCGAATTGAGCCGAGGAAGGGAGCGGGGGAGGAAGGGTGGCGGGATACGCGTCATGGCGGGGCCGGGCCAACTGCTCGCTACGTGACAGACTCGCCCCGTTTGTGCCATCCCCACCCAGTACACACCCTCCCTGTTGTGCGCCTTCTATCCGCTCTCACCGTCCTTCTACATCGCGCACTGCCACTTCGCTTGCCCTGCTCGGTCGTCGCCCACGACGAGTTATGATGTAGTTACTCTGTCGCGCTCCGGCGCCTACTTTTCAGCTCTCCGGAGCCACAACACACACATACACAGAAACATCAAGAGCGATGAGAGAAGTGTTGCGCGACGGGGGAAAACAAACAAAAAGCGCCGAGCTCACGCGCTACACCGGCGAAACCCGGACTTCGCAACCTCTGCCGCAGTGGTTATCTCTCCTCGTCTCTCTTGCTCCGGACTCTGTGCACGAATCGCCCGTGGCCGCGTGAGTTTCCCGCGACCAGCACTCACTCTCTCACAAGCACGCATCTCACAAGCACGCAGGAAGCAACAGTAGTCTATCCACGCGCGCGTCGTTGCAGAAGCACCTGAGTGGGCAAGAGAAGGCGAAGGACACAACACGGTAAAGCGAAAACAACGTATACATCTACTCTTTCTCCCTTCACATCTCCGCATCCTCCGTGCTGTTGCCACTTGTCATGGCTCTCTAGGGCAGGTCGCACACATACACACGTTGCATCCTTGCCTTTGTCGTCGTGGTTCTGCACACGCCCGTCACCCTCTGAGTGTGCGTCTGAACGATTCATCGACAACTACACTTTACGTTTTCTTCCTCTGCTCCCGTTTCGATTACGGCTACTGCGCTTATGCCGATTGATGCCTCCACCGTGAGTGGCCACGCACCGCTGTGGAAGCGGTTAGTGGCGTCGTCGCTGGGGAATGCCCCCGGCCGTGTGCCACTGTCTTTTAGCTGTGTGGTGGTACCGCCCCCTGTGCCGGCCGCACAGCCGCGGTTCGAGGCACACATTGCTTCACTCGTCCAGCACGTGCACCCGCTCTTGTTTGTCACTGTGACGAGCCGCACCCCATATCTCCCCGCGGAGGAGCACGCGGACGTGGCCAGCCCGCCCGTCGCAGGCCCGCCCAACGCGGCTGCTTCCGCCACGCAGCTCGCCATCGCGCAGATTGTGCGTACGGTGCACGCAGACGAGACGAATGCGGATGCAGCGGTGATGCTGACACTGGCTGGCACAATGCCGGCGTCCCCCGAGGCGACCGTGCTGACCGAAGAAGGGCTTCATGGTGTTCTGCACGACTACCTCGACCGCACGCTGGCGACCAAGGCGGACATCGCCGACCGCCTGCCTTGGGTGAGCCCCAGCCGGGCGGGGTTTATTCCAATGCGCGGCGCTGATGACGGCTTCACACAGCGGCAGTGGCAGGCCGCACACGCCGGTACGGCCGACAAGAATGGCGCAGACACGATGCCCGCCCGCTCACCGTACGGCGCGTACGAGGATGGCAAGTCTCTGCTCCGTGCGGTGCTCGCGGTGGAGTCCGAGTACATGGCGAACCATCGCTTCCCTCCTTCTACGACTGCAGACGAGGCGCCGTTGACACTGCTGGTTCCTGGCTTCCCCGAAGGCCACATGATGCACAGACTGTGGACGTGCACAGAGGCAGAGGCAAAGGACGTCACCGTGACGATGCACACAAGCGTCGCAGGGTCGACTGCCACCAACCGTCCACTCCTCGCACGCGCCTATCGCTATCTGCAAGATTTGAACGCCACTCTCAAGAACACAACTGTGCCGTACCACGCCGGGGGTGCGAGTGACATCAGCGGAGAGTCTCTGGCGGAGGCAGTGCGCAAGCTCATCACGCGCACCGAGGCAGCCATGGCCCTTGGGACTGTCCCTGCATACATCGCCGAGACCACCCTGGAGGCGGAGGTAGAGGAATTGGTTCGCGACAAGCTGATGCCTATTGCACTGGCCACACCCACGACGTTCCGCACACCCGTCGTTGTCACCCAGACCATTCTTGACCCGGCCGTGTTCCTCTCCTACGCCGCGCGTGTGCGCCGTTGCTTTCGCGAGCACTGGATGCGCCGATCCACCACGGCGACGACGGCGCCAGTGCCTATTTCTTCAGTGGACGTCGTCGTGCTGCCTGGCGTTCTCTCGCCGCAGCGGGGAGAAGACTTCACACGCACTGTCTTGCAGCTTTGCGTGCGTACGGCAACACCAGCGGTGCAGTCGCTGCTTCGCACCTACAAGGCCGATCTCACGGCGGCCCTGCAGGCATGGGAGAGTGCATCCACCGCACAGCCCGCTCTCAATGGTAAGGCTGACGGTGATGGTGGCACTGCTGCCGCATTCCGCGCGCAGAAGGAGCAGGCGGAGTGCCGCTTCCTCGTTGGCATGGAGACGCTCACGGTGGATCTGTGTGACCAGCTCATCCAGGGCGGCTACGGACACGTGTACTTCTCCGCGTTTGCCTATGGCTGCGGTGAGGCACTTGGACGTGTCGTCGAGCAGCTGCACGCCAAGCAGACGGTGAATCAAACTCTCTGCACGCACCGACTCTAGTCGCTGCTCACTTTCTCTCTCTCCCTCAAAGCAAAACACCAAAGAAAAAGCACGAACTGTCCAGCGCGGCCCTCATGTCGTCAACCACGAACAGCAGCGGTCTTCTCACCGCACACAACCTTGTCACTGAGTTACTGGGCGTTGCCATGGCGGAGCTCTGACGACAGGCGTTGGTGCGCCGCTGTCATTCTGCGTGAGACACCGCATACGCCTCGCTATCTGTACCCCGCACACACGCTTCAATCAACTGATATCGATGACGTTTCTCTTCTCTTCTTCTCCTTTCCCTTCTTCTCGATGTTCCGTCGCTTCTTCGAATGGTACTATCCCAAAGCACGAAAGAAAGAGGAAAAATACCCGTCATTGCAATAGGATCACACGAAGAGCACCACCTCAAGTCATCGGATTGACGCGTGCCTTCTTAGTGTCCACACACAAACACATAACCACACATCCACAGATGAGCAACTCACCTGCAGTTGTGGCTGCGCCTGGTGCGTACGCCAAGGCATTTCTTCACGCATTCAAGTACGTGTCGCAGCCTGTCACGGGGCTGTTGGTGGGCAAGCGCCTCGCCTCGGGTGAGCGTGGGAGCAGCTACGTGATGGACGCCATTCCCCTGTTCCACGCCGAGGTCATGACTGCCCCGCATCCAATGCTGGAGATCGCCCTCGCCCACGTGCAGTCGTCCGCCAAGGCAGCGGGCGTGACGGTGCTCGGTGTGTACGTGGCCAACAGCCGTCTTGATGACCACCACATCTCGCGCGAGCTGACGTTTCCGCTTCTGACCTGGCTTCGCGCACGCCTGGCTTCCGGCAGCCACGATGCCGCGAGCGCCTCCGCCCCGCTGCTGGTTTGGATGCTCGACAACGAGGCGGCGGCCGGCGACATGGCTGTGACACCCCTGTTCTTTGACGGCAAGGCCGATATCTGCGACGCGCCTATCCCACGACCGGCTCAGGGCACGCTGAAGCTGACCTTCGGTCGCTGGAACTCGGACACGCTGGTGACGGAGCCACTGGATTCCCAGGCAGGGATGGAGCTGCTGACGAACGCGCTTGAGGTGCTCGCGGCGTACCGACTTTGCGACTTTGAAGACCACCTGGAGAACCCACAACGGCAGTACTTGGAGCAGTCCGTGGAGGATTTGATGCGGCGCGAGGCGGCGGGCAAGGCAAAAGGCCGTGCGTAAGTAAGAAGGCGTTTGTGACATTGGAGACGGTGGAAGCCTGCACGCAGGCGCCGGAGGGCTGAATGGAACGCCCCAGTGACATAACACATACACACACACACACACATGCACGCACACAAACACAAGATGATGGCTGTGAGCTGTGAGGAAAATGCCCTGCGTGCTGTGCAGTGGCTGCACGACAATCGGACGTGTACTGTCTTGTGTTTCTCACTTCCCACTCAGGTTGCCTGCTGAGCGTCGTGTGCAAAAACGGGTGGCGCACTAGTGAGTGAGGAAACAGGAGTGAGAGGGGGGAGGGAGCACAAACTGATGACCAAGTATCTGCAGCAGAGCTCCCCTCTTTTTTTTTTCTGGGCTCAACTACTTCTGTGATTGTTTTTCGTCTGTTTTGCCGCGCACGTGTGTGTGCGTGTGCGTGTGTATATGTGCACATGTGCACTCTGCACCGTATCAGCTATAATAAAAAAAGAAAAGAATGTCACCGGTGAGCACACAGGCGCGAGGTCAGGTCGGTGGTGTGGCTTCCCGTGCGGCTGCCCCTTCATACCTCACTCAGTGAAAGTTATCCTCTTCTCTTCCCCACAGTGAGGTCCTCTTTATGGAATCTTTTTGCACAAACGCACAGCGGCGTCGGCAACACGTTGACGACCTCACGAATATTGAGTAGGCTGCCTGTGCACGTGTCGTTCTGCTACTTTGAGTTGACCGCATAGATACGTATGATGTGTCCACGTGGTCTTCACTGACGCGCCTTATCTCCCGCTCTTCAATCCCCTCTACTGCCCTCCTCACTTCATGAATACCAACCTTTGCCGGCGGGGAAAAAACAACAACCACAACCCGACCGCGCTTACCTCACACATACACACTCACACAAACATCAAGCAGCATTGATCGAAACGTGTGTGTCTGTGTTTCTGGCTTCACACGCAGCCTCTTTTTTTGCATTGATTTTTTTTTTGACATTCACCGTTAGTTGCCAGCTGTATCTATTCCCCACACCATCCTTCTGCCTTTGTGGAGTCTCCCCCCCAAAAAAAAAAAACAAGCCGTTCGCGCAGTCTGCTGACAACAAGAACACCAACACCAGCACCTTGTGTGCGTACGCGCGTGTGTGTGTGTGCGACCGCCTGTCTACAGTATCCTTCTGTGGTTTCTTCTTCTTCTCCCACTCCGTGCTGTTGACGACTGTGGATTGTTCGTGCTCTTCGCTTCTTCTTTTTTTTTTTGTGTGTGACGGCTCACTGTTTTACGTGCGTCAACTCTCGGAAATTGGCACTGCTGCTTCGCGTCGCTTCCACCACAATTATTGAGTTTTGCTTGCCTTCTTTGTTTTTTTATTACTTCTCTCTCTCTCTTTCTTCTCCCTCAAGAGCAGTCGACGTCTTGCGCGGAAGATAGACACCGAAAGAAGAGGAGGATCTTGTTTACAAAACCGTCGATTGAACACAGCTGTGCGTTTTCCTTTGTTTGATTCATTGCTCCCATTTGTACCTTTTGCTTCCCACCTTTTTTTTCTTTTAGTGTTCTGTGTCTTCACGCCACCGTCAAGCACAGAAAAACAGCAAACAAATCAAAGAAGAAAAAAAAACAGGAAAAGAAAACGAAAGAAGCACACACACGCACATACACACATACACACCCAATACAGGGAAAGAAGCTATAAAAAGTGACCGGAATGGATCGTCACTTTTCAGACCCAGCCTCCAACTTGGTGTTCGTGGAGGAGATCTTTCAGCACCTTGCCGGCCCCCGCGGCGATGTCGATGAAAGCCTGTCGTTCCTGCTCACACACGGCATGGCTGCTCGCCACGGCTTCATCACGCGTGGCTTCTCCGCGACCGAGGAGGGCTGGGGCAACTTGATGCGCGATGACTGGAGCGAGATACCCACACGGCGAGGCGCGACGGAGCAGACGGAGCCGAGCGCGGTCGTGCCACCCGTCGTGGCGAGCGAATCGACTTTGTACTACAGCATGCTTTTCGCTAACCGCACGCGCGTGCCATGCGAGCACATTGGCGACGTCTTCACTGCACTGCTGGACGACCCAGTGTGGTTCGCGACGGTGGAGCAGCTGCCTGTCTCGTCAATGGTGAACAGCTTTCGCGATGCCGCCATGGACTGGTGGTCCGAGCACGCCAAGCCCGCGCTGCAGGCCATCACAGAGGCGCGCACGGCACGCGAGCAGGCCAGCACTCAGCCACAAGCAGAGGGTGCAGAGACCGCCGTGACGCCGGTGGCGGGCGCCGACCCACCGACCCTGTCGCACGAGAAGCTCGTCGCGCTGCGCAGCCTGCTCATCTCCTTCGTCGCCCTCGCGGCGCCCTATCGAACGGTGCGACCAACGTACACACCGGTCATGCTGTGCTCGGAGCGCGTCATGGTCACGGGTGATCCTGAGACGATCTACTTGAGTCTTCTCATCAATATCTCGACCTCCTCCTCCTCCTCCCGCAACATGGTGCGGAACATGCCGGCGCTGCACGCCGTCGCCTATGGCTGGGGGTCCTCGGCAACGCTGGCCGATGTGCTGGAGGCACACTGGCGCGAGTACCTCGTTCTCAAGACACAGTTTGCCGCCAAGCTGCGTGCGCTGCGTGCGCGCAGGAATGGCCAGGACCTACCCGCCACCGAGAGCGTGCACTCTGACCCCGCCGCTGTCGCGCCTGCCGGGGCCGCCTCGCGCTTCCAGGGACGCCCCTTGCGACCCGAATCGCTGTTCCCAGCCGACACGATCCCCACCAGCACACGGCGGTTTCTGAGCCGTCGTGCGAGTCAGTCGCCAGAGCAGGCGATAGGCTCGCCAAGCGAGTCGCCACAACCGTCGCTTCCTGGTCAGGGGACGCATCAGGTCGGCGACGCGGCGGCCGAGGCGGCTGCACAGTGCCAGTGCATTCTGGAGATCATTCTCGCGAGTATGCGCCGCGACGTGGGCGATGCGAGAAGGTGCTTGTGGTGGGCACGCTGCCGTGTTCTGGCCGCCATGTTGCTGAACGGCGAGGCGATGGACGAGCTCGCCGCGAGCCCGGCCGTGCCGTTTTTCCAGCACCTCGCGGACGTGGAGCCGTTGGCGACACAGATCTTGTCCGACCGCGCGCCGTGGCTGGAGTCCGCAAGTCAGCCACCGACGGAGGCGGCCAGCGCGGTGAGCTCTACGGCCGAGGTGGCGGCGGCTCGCGAGGCGTGCGGCTGCTTCGGCGCTGCCGCTGCCAGCGCCTTGACCGACGGCCTTCTCAAGGCCCTCACCGACGCGGACTGCCCGCCTTTAGAGGGCTGGACCGCAGAGGACCTCGCTGAACTGAAGGCCGTGCGCCAGATGCGCAGTGAGCTGTCTGAGGTGTACAGTGAACTGGTCGGCGCCGTCGCGGACGTGTCCTTCTTCTTCCAAACGGTGAACCGGTCGTCGACGTCTGCGATCGGGGTCTTGCGCGCCGCACTGGGTGAGCCGAAGTCAACAAGCCTGTGGGGCACGATTCACGCGGCTGTACCATCCAACCCGCGCTTCACGCGCACCAGCTTTGCGAGCTACCGCGAATTCTGGCAAGTCCAACTCCTTGTGGACTTCCACATCACGCACATGATCACCGTCGACGCCGCGCGCGCGTGCCAGCTGATGGTGCCACAGCTCGTGGGTGCCTTGCAGAAGCACCCGGACTACTACCCCGTGCTCGTCATGAAGACGCTCATGTGCCCTAATCGACGCGATATCCTACCCGCTGCCGTGCGGGCGGGTCTCGCCGCTGCCACGGTCACTGTTCTGCGGCACCACCTTCAGCGTGTGCCGATAGTCCCCACCCGCGCCGACGCCACCTCCACGACAGCACAAACGAGCACGACGGCATTGGCGGCTGATGAACAGCAGGTGGAAACCACCCCCTACAACGAGGACCGTCGCGACAACCCTGCGCCGGAGTGGGTGTCCGTACCTTCCGCCCACTCATCATTACCGTCGCCGTCGTCGCCGGCCTCTCCGCACGCGTCCGAGGCGTTCGCCGATGGCGCAGAGGCCTCAGAGGCTGCGGCGGCACGTGTCGTTCACCACACGGAATCGCAGCTTCGCGAGCAGGTGCGCCAGCTCTCTGAATGGGAGACACCGCTCTCTATGCCTGCATATGCCACCCTTCTGTTTTGCCTGAGATCGCTGAAAACACTTATCAAGTACGGCAACCACGCCTCCGTGAATCCCATCACGTTGCTGCTGAGCCCACCCGTGCCTGCGGCCACAAGCAGCAGCGACAATGCATCGGAAACACTACCAGTGACACCTGCCAGAACTCAGACCACCGCTACCAACACCACCGGCACCGCAGCGCTCGAGAAGGCGGACGAGGAGGCGCACATGAATAGCAGCTGCACGCAGCAGCAGCTCGATCCGGCACAGCATGACCTCTGCACCACCCTCCTTGCTCTCGCGCATCAAACGCGCTACGGGTACCTGGCCGCCGCGGCGCTGCGCCTCCTCGCTGTGTGTGTGCACAGCAATGTGCGCGACATGGTACCCGCACTGATGGAGCGCGGCATCGCCCAGCTCGTCCGCAACATTGTTGAGCGTCCGACCACACCGGACGATTACCCCGCCTTTTCGGTCGAGGCGGCCGGCCAGTGGCTCGTACCAGCGCTCCCGCCGAGTCTCGCCGCGGCAGCTGGCGCCACCCCCGCACGCCGGAGAGGTCTCAGTCAGCGCCTGCTGTTTCACATTCCCGAGGAGCCGACGGCACTGCGCGTCCATGCCCCGCGCATGGCGTGCGCCGCGGTGATTCAGGCTCTCACGATTCATCAGGTGACACACGGTATCTTTCTCACCACGGTCTCCGGGTGGATGCCGGCCATCATGGAGTCTGTGCGCGGGTGCGCGCGCGCTATCCGCCTAGGAGGCCCATCGACCGCCACCAGCCCAGCGGGGCTGTCTCGGCGCGAGACCACAGTCAGCGCCAGCGAGCCTGAGACGGCCTCCGTCGAGCCCAGCCCACCGCTCGCCTCGCAAGCAAGTTACCTGCGCGCACGCCTTCACGCGTACGAAACCGTCAACGACAGACCATGCCTCTGCCCACCTGAGGCATTGACAGGAGTGACGGAGACGGCAGTTGGTATGGCTCGCTTGAACGACCGCGCGGACATGGCGCTCTTCCACTACACGGCCACCTGGACCTTTCTCACGCCATGGCTCACGAGCGTCGCCAAGGATGTGTTTCAGTTCTTTGAGGAATCTGTCGAAGTGCGCGACGCGGTGTGCACATCGATCCGCGACTCATTGCTCAAACTGCGCGAACTGCTGCCGCGACCGCCTCCACGTAGCACCTCTGCGGCGGCCCTGCAGGCGTTCTTACGCAGCGCCACCACCGACACGGGCGAGGCTGCGTGTGACAAGGATACCGTGGCCACCCTCGATGACATGACAGAGCTGTCCGCCGGCTTCAGCAGCTTTGTCATGCTGCTCACACGCTTCTTGGCTTCTCGTGAGCAGCGACGGTTCGGCGCAGGCCGCACTGGCTTCGCAGCCCACGCACAGGCCATGATGGAGGCCCTCGCGCCGCACCTCGCCGAGCCGCTCGTGTACCTCTTCTTCTTCGCCGCGCCGTGCCGAACACGCCACGCAGAGGTGCACGACGTGGCACGAACGACCCTGAACGAGGATACTGTTGCTGCTGCTGAACAACCGGCCGCACGCAGCGACGGCAGCGACGCAGAGAGACTCGCTCACATAAGTCGCGCCGTCGACACAACCCTCGCGATCCAGTCCGTCAGTCTCAGCGCACTGAGCAGCCTCCTCGCCTCCGTCAGTGACGCCGTCAACCGAGAAGTGAGAAACGCGCTGAGTGTCGGCGTTGCGCATCTGGAGCAGCACTTGAAATCGCAAGCCATCCCACACGGTGCGGCGGACCTTGGCGAGGAAGGCAGCCACAGCCGGGCGAGCAGTGTTGTTGGCGGCGGCGCAGCCTCTGTGCGGCCGCTGCGTGTTCTCGCATCGACACCCGACCGTTTCGCCACGAAGGCACCTTTGCAAACCGTTGCCGCACCGCACGTGAATCTCACCGACGCTGACGACGCTCTCCTCGTGACGTTGCTTTCCGCGGTTTTCTCTGTCCGCAGCTACAGCGGGCGGATGGACGAGGAGTTCCGCTCATGGTTCGCCGATGCCGTTCTGCGACTCTTCCTGCAGCTGTCGCCGCCTCACGACACATATCCCGCGTTCAGTGTCATTGCCACCCGCCGGCGTGCCCCACCGATCTCCGTGAACGCCAGCTCCCAGAGCCCACGGACGGCGCCGAGGCCCGACGGCCCTCGTGCCGAGGACGAACTGTTGCCAGACGATGAAATGCCGTCCTTCCCCGGCGTGCAGCACTCCGCGCTGCGTGTGACGCGACTGACCGGCGATATCTGGCACTCACCGTTGCGCCACGACGCTTCGCCTTCATTGCGGCACTACGCGGGTGCCGGTGGGAGTGGCCGGCTGGCCCAACGCATCGCGGCTGAGGACACCAGCGCCGCGCAGCCTTCACGGCTGTTTGAGCAGGTGCGTGAAGGAGTGCGTGTGGTGCGTGCAACCGCCACCGCAGCGAGGCAGCATGACACCACTAGTGCATTGCACACCCCTGAGGCTGATGTGACCCACTCATCCGAAAGCCTGTCGCCGACGTCCACGCCGCCGCTGCCGCTGCCAGTGGGCCTACGCACACTTTCAGAAGGCTTCTACTGCGCCGTGTGCCGACTCCTGTACGCCTACACAGGGGAGAACCACCACAGCACACTGGCCAGCGTATCGGGCGTCTCAGACATGATCTATCGCACTCAGACGGTGGAACGCAGCCCGCTGCACCTTAGAGCAATGCGTGCGCTGCAGGAGGTCGTGCCTCCACTGAAGCAGGTACGACGCTTCACGCAGCGCTACGTCAAGCACGGTCTCGGCATCCGACGCCGTGACCTGCTCAACCCCAACACCGCCGCGCGCGCACGACCCAGCGCGGATGACATGCTCCCTCTCCTCGATGCGCTTGACCGGTCTGTTGACCTTGAGCAGGCGGTCCGTGCCCTCAGCGCGGTGGACTACAGCAATGCCTTGCGAGCCCTTTCACCCAACGAACCTGTCCGTGCCCTGCTTGTTGAGCTGCTGACGGAGGTCGAACTGATAGCGCGCATGGTGTACGCGTGCGACCTCTCCGCTGAAGTCGATGCGCTTGACCAGGCCGCCCGCACCCAACACGCAAGTCGCGACCACGCCGGTGAGCCACACACACCGAAGACGGCGCCGTCGACCCGAGCAGCGGCAGCGGCTCTCCAGCAGCGTGTTGGCCTGTGTCTGGCGCAGATCGTGGTGAGTTTGCTCTTCCTGACACCGACGGTGCGTAGCTCGCGTACTGGACCGTCGGGCAACAACGCGCGCATGGAGTTGTGCCGCACCGTATCCTGTCTGCTGTCTCTGACGCTGGATGTGCTGCCAAGCCTTCCAAGGTTTCCGATCGTGGCCGCCATGCACGCCGGTGTGATGCTGCACCTCAAGGAGCTCACACAAGAAAAGAATATTGTGACCTTGGTGAGGGACGTGTCCGCAGAGGGGATTACGAGCGTATCGCATGGTCTCGGCGGCAACGCCACGTCGGGCAGTGGCGGTGGCTCACTGTCGGCCAGTCTGCTTCCTGCGGAGCCAGCTGTAGAGGCCGAGGGCGAGAGGTCGCGCGACAGCACCGCACACGCCACCACCGAGGATCCCGGCGTTGATTATACTTTGAGCACACCACACCCCGCTTACATTGGCCTGGACAGACGGAATCGCGTCGTACTGGATCAGCACGCGAGGCGAGAGGGACACGCCACACGTACCACGGAGACCGCACACACACAGCCGCGCATAGGCCTACAAATTCCGCCACAGGACGAAAGTGAGCGGTGGAATCGCGAGCGCGACGCCTATCTCAATGCCTCTTTCGATTTCCCTCGGCCGTACCGGCCTCGTCCCGCCTTCCAGCAACTCGAACTCCGTGAAGCAGGGCTGACGAGGATGAGGCCGTTCACGATGGATTTGCCGGGCATCCCCGTGCCACCCGGTCGCACGGTGCCATCTCCACGGCGCACACTTGCCGAGATAATGATGCACAACCTCAACCGCGATGAAGAAGCCAGCGGCACAGCGGACACACCAGAGTCCAGCGCGAGCGATGAGGTTGGTGGCGAGGAGGAGGACGATGAAGTGAACTCAGATGGGGAGGCGTACGCGGACGGTGAGATGGAGATGCGCTTCCTGGAGAGCTTGCGCAGCTTGTTCGCCGGCCCTCACGAGCGTGCGGAGATGCAATGGATCGATCTACCGTCACCTCACCACGGTGACGATGAAGATGACGATGACGACGAGCGCGGCTCACCACTGAACGAAGAGGCGATGGCGGAGCCACCGCACGATGACGGTGATGCCGTGGAGGATGAGGTAGCCGGCGACGAGCCTGTCGTCTCCGAAGTCGAAGAGCTGTATGTACCACTGCCCACAGCGCTATCTGGCGAGGACCAGTCTGCGCGACAGCTCCGCGCGGCTGCTGATCCCCAATCAGGGCCGCAGGCAGCGCTGCCGGTGGCGCATGGGGCTTCCAGCCGCGGCTACACACAACCGACCCGCGCGGTGTCGCCAGAGAAGATCTTGCTGGCCCACCTGCTCTCGTGGATGTGTGATGTCGCCTGTGGGCTCTTCGTACCTCTCGATGACCTGAGTGTCACGGAGCGGCAGCATCACCGCCATGGCTTGTCGCGCGTGCTGTGGAGCTGCTGGCAGGTGACGCCGGAGGGGAAGCGAGGTGACGTGATCGCCTCGATGATACGGCTAGTGTTGGCAGACCCCGTGCAGCGCTACCCGCTGCTCGAGTACGTCGCGCTGTTGCTCGCTCAGCACAGCACCGCTCGACTCCGACTGGCGCTGGCACGTACGGTGCTGACGAGGGCGGTCACGGTGCGTCTTCTGGCTGCGGTCGACGCGCTCAAGTGCGCACCGTCGTCTGACGCCGCGCAGGCACGTGCGGTCGATGAGGAGGCACAGGGCAAGGAGACCGATGACACGAGACCGGGCGTCACTTCCCAGACGACGTGCGACGAGCCACGCAGACGGCTTCTCCGTAAGCGTCTCCTCGCAGCGTTGTACAATTTTGCACTCCTCTTCCAAGACAACGACGTCGCCACGAGTAGCGAAGAAACAGTCCGCTCGAGTGATCGATGCCCTCACTACGCCACCGGCTTTTGCTGGCATGGTCGGCTGTGCAGCCGGCCGCACGCGGTGAGTGAGAGCCACACCCTCCGCTCTTTGCGCGCCGCCGACGCACGCGAGAACGACGCGGTGGCGCTCTCCCGCTGCGATGAGAGGACGATGGCTGCTGCTGCCTTGCCGCCGCAGAGGGGCCCGCTGGCCGATGACTACCTTGGCGCCGACCGTGCTGCGTACGAGGCGATTCTGTTGTCCCTCGATGCGTGTGGCTTCGCCAGTCCGGAGCTGCGCATGCCCACCGCTGTGTCTCCGGCGGGCGGCGAGAGTGCCACCACCAGTGCTGCCGCCACCACGGGCACTTCCATGGCACCACCCGGGCCCCGACACGGCCCCGAGCAGGCCTGGCTCGCTCGCACCTGGAGCCTGCGCGTGGGCAACGATGGCGCGACTGCCCGCCACGCGGCCGCGTCGGGGACGACGTGGCGCTACCGCGTCGTTCTTCCATACGGGGATATCCGCACGTCGACGACGCCAAAGGCCGCCGAGGCAGACGCGACTGGTACTGCCGCCACCCTCTTCGGCGCGGCGCTGACACCCCACGAACTCCTCCTCCCTGAAGATGTCTGCGACTTGTTGCAGACGAGCGTGCTCGCTCTGCTCTGCGACAGCGACGAGGATGGTGCGGCTGAGACCGCCGGCACCTCTGCGATGGGGTCCACCAACAGCGCACCGACGGACAGCGCTGCTGACGGCAGGCGAGATCCTGATGGTTCCCCACTCATTTACTCAGCGGCGTGGCGTCGGCAGGATGCCACCGTACTCGTTCAGGAAGTGGCCACGCTGGCGGAGCTGGTTGCGCAGCTGCTGCGCTCTCTCTTGTGCACGCAGAGGCAGGCATGCACACGCGCCATACTGCAGTACCACCACGGCCGCCCCGCATGCGATGTGCGGCTCTGTGAACAGAGCACGGAGGCGACGGCTCCGACGGGACGGCGTGCCGCCGACAGCGCACACCGTCGTCGACTGCCAACACCTTCACCGACGGCGACTGTCTGTGCGTTGGAGGAGACGGCCTTTCCACTGGTGTTGGCTTATCTTCTACAGACATCCCTATGCGGGGACCGTGCGTGCGACGACAGTCGGTTCCGCAGCCCTGCCTCGGTGCCTTCAGCTAATGCGAACTCGGAGCAGCGTCTGTACCAAACTCAGGTGAGTGGTATCGCGGCGGTGGATGCTCTGTGCCTGCTGTGCAGTGATTTTCACAAGGAGCGCCTTGCTTTGCATCACCACATGCTCACCGCCGTGCGCACGATCACCCAACATGCACCAGTCGGTCTGTTGACACCCGAGGCGCGTGATAACTTAATGAGCCGTCGCGGACTTGCCACAGCCGTCCCGACGACGGCGACCACGCTGGCCGGCACCGGTTCTGCCGCTGCACATCCTTCAGGCTCGGGCCGACATAATGCGTCGTCAATGCACCAACAAACACGCCCGTCACACACCCACGACGATGGGGACGGCACAACCGCGCGAGGCACTACACTGCGCGCGGCGGAGCCTACCCCCAACGCTACTCGCCCGGACGATGCCGATGCGTTGGTGGCGCGTACTGTTGTGCCGCTCGTGTCTTTCCTCGCGCTGGTGGAGCCGTATCGTCACAGCTTCGTCCACGCCATGCGCAGCCTGCTCGAGGAGGCCTGTGAAGTGATGTGGGTGCAGGACGACACGACAACCGCGCCACATCTTCCCACTGGTGGCGACAAGAGCACATCGGGAGCGGTGGAGAGCAGCGGTGCCACACGACACGACGCTGCCGGCACGGAGGATGGGGAGGCTGCGAGCGTGGAGGCGGAACGGCAACGGCGGTCGTGGGCAGGTGTGTGGGTGGCCCCGCGGCTGGCGCCTTGCAGCGAGCCACCGGCCCCGCGCAGCGCGGAGACGCCCGGCCACCCTCAACACTACCACCACCACCGCCCGGCGGGCAGTGGGAGCCGCTTCAGCAGCCGCGCGGTGGTCGAGCTGCTACTCCTCGCGCTGACGGCCACCATGCACACTGGTCGTCTCAGCGCGGCTGCCGCGACCAAGCTGCTCGACACAAGTGCGGAGCACCCCGTCCTGTTGCAGGTGTTAACTTCCTCCAGCACCGTACTCAGCGTGCCACCGGCGCTGCGCCGTGTCGTTGTGTGCCGTGGTGGCCGTCAGCCGACGAGCGCGGCTCAGCGAGTTCCCAAAGCCAACCCGGCCGGCGACGGCAGTGACGTGGTCTCCGCGTTCACACCCATCGCGGTGCCTGCCTATCTCGTGGTGGCGCTGCGCTTCCGTGACCAAGACCACCTGCCCTCCTCGCTCTTCAGCGCCCTCGCACACAACAACCCACACGCCTTCACATGCACCCTCATGACCGTTTTGTGGCAGACACTGCAGCCATTGCAGAGCCTCGTGGAGGGGCGTGCGCACGACACGGAGTGCCAGCACCGCCTCTACCCAGACCGCGGTCTGTGCGCAGAGGCCGCCGAGCTGTGCGCGTCGTTGCGCCGTGTCGTATGTGTGGTGCTCCACGTCATTCGCAAGAGCATGGTTCTCACCACCTCACCTGGCTTCACCTCGACCCTTGGCGAGTGCTACCGGCGGTGTGGCGGACTCGAGGCGCTGCTGGTGGCAGGCAACTGCCACTGCTGCACAGTCCCGCGTGATGCCGCGACGTACTTGCTACTCATGCGCTACCTGCTCACCGCGACGAGCGTGCACTTGAAGGGCGATGACCCGGCCCATCTGGTCGTGGAGGACGTTGAGAAGGCACGATCAGCGCTGGAGACACAACTCGCCGAGGCCTCCGCGTTTGATGAAAGGTGGTTGATGGAGTGCACACCAGCTCTGACAACGGGTGGTTGTGGACGCGGTGAATTGGCCGCCCCCAGCTCTCAGTTGAAGGCGGTGGCCACGACGGAGACCAACACGAGTGTACCCGCCGCCTCCTCCGACTCCGCGATAGAGAGGCCCTCACTCGCAGAGGCGCTGCGCCATGCCGGTGAGAACGCGCGCGCGCTGAGCACGGACTTTGCTGAGGGAACGGAGCCGACGATTTCACCGCTCGTCTTCACGCGCCCATCGGATGTGTTGCGTGCGAACGAGCACACCGAGGAGCCACGGATGCTGACTCCGACAAACGGCGCCACGCTCAGCCATGAAGAGCGATCTCATGAGTCTGCGATGATCCGTGCGCTGCTCGATGTCGACGGTTTGGCTGGTGACGGTGACATCTTCATTGAGGAGTTCGATGATGACGATGATGATGATGATGACGATGACGATGACGACGAAGATGACATGGATGAAGAGATGGAGGCTGAGGCGGTAGAGCAGCCGCTGACGGGACAGGAGGCGGTTCACTCCGCTGGCAGCGAGGACTGGGAAGACGTGGACGACGACATGCCCATTGCCGAGTCCAGTCATGACGAGGCTGAGGAGGAGGACGAGTACTGGGCGGCGGATGATGACGATGACGAGGATGATGGCGAGGACGTGTTTTCTGAAGCGAGTGAAGAGGTAGGCGGCTTCTCACCACCGCACCAAGGCGCCTTCTGGCTGGACACGGCCGAGGATGGGGGCATACGTCTTGCCTTTGCCATGAATGCGACAGAGACCAGGGACCGACCAGATACGACCGCCATGCACGCCTTTGCGGCGCCGCGTGCTACCCAGCCATTGGCGGTGCTTGTGCAGGAGTCCCAGCGCAGCGGCTTTCCGTTCCTGGCGCACAATCCTCGCGGCGATACCACCGGTCACCACGGCAGCCTACGCGCGCAAACGAGACAGCTCGCCACTGTGTGCGAGGCGGCGGTTTCGCGGCTGGGCCCTGTCGCCCCCGACAACACGCTGCACCTGCGCCTTCATCTACCTATTCTACGTGCCTCCGAGACGGTGGCACCGCGCACTGTACCGACACCCCCCTCGTCCTCGTCTCCGCTGGTGGAGGCGAGCACTCACACCGAGTCGTCCATCTCTCATCAGGCGAGCAGCGCCCACGCTGGCGCGGGTGTGGAGCCATCACCCGTGTTGCCCGAAGAGAGCGTCCGGGCTGATGTGGAGGCGCTGTTCTTGACACCAAGTCAGCAGCGCATTCATCGTTCCCACAGCTCGTCCGCCGCCGTCACCCACCTGCGGCCCACACCAGCCATGTCCGAGGCCGCGACGACTTCACCACCACCTCCCACACCTGTGGCGGCGGCGGCGGCGCCACCTCCACCCGAGAATGGCACCGCACACCCTCCCACCCCACCCGCGCGCACCGCCGTCGAACAGCGCATTCTAGAACTGTTCGCTGAGGCCGACAACCCTGCGGCACCGGCAGTGCCAACCGCGCCGACGGATTCCTCAACGACCGGCCACGCCGCGGAGGCCGAGGCGGCACCTGCCTCGGATCCCGACGAGCCACAGCCGTGGGAGGGCGTCGTGGACCCCCTCTTCCTGGAGCCGCTGCCCGAGGACATGCGCAGTGAGATTGTCTTCAACGCGATGGAGCGACTCCGTGGGCAGCACACCCACACATTCGCCGGAAGACGGACGCGTGTGTTCCGGCGATTCCTCTCGGCGCTGCCGCCGGACGTGCTCACCTTCGTGCTGGACGTCGAGGCGCGCTGGCTGCGTGTGACTGGACACACTAACGATGAGGCGGGCGACGCACACGGCACCGGCGCCACCGCCTCTTCCGGCGCTAGCGAGCTGATGGAGATCCTTGCCGCTGTCGATGCGGATGTGCGCCGTGATGTCCTCCTCACCTGCAGCCTGGATGACCTGCAGTCCTCCCCGCACCTGCTCGCAGAGGCTACGGAGCTGCGCCGTGCGGAGGCCGACGCGGCGGCCGCGGAAGCCGAACGTGCTCGCGCGCGGCGTGACGTCGTCCAAGCGCAAGCCCGAGCACTGGCCGCGCCACACCTCCCGCAAGTACCAGACGACGCCGTTGCGGACATGATCGCGGGCACCCTCCGGCGACCTGATCAGCTGCGCCGCCTGAGGCGCTTTGACGAGGATATGATGCCTAGTTCTGAGGAGGAGGAGGTTGATGGAAGCGGCGATTCGGCAGACGTGCGGGAGGTGCGACGGAGAAGCGGCGGCGTCGGTGGTGGTGGTGTCGCCCGCCCGCACGTCGTGGGCAGTGCTGCCGGCCGCCCGTGGCAGCCGGTCTGGGAACCGGGCTTCACCTCGCGGCCGACGACGGACGACGTGTCGACCATTCCGCGGTGGGAACCTCCTCATCTCATGGCCGGCCGCTTTGGCCAGGAGCCGCACAGCCCCCCCGGACGCGCTTCACCACGGACGCCGACCAGCATGCGCGCGCCTGGCCCGCACGCGCCACCGACAGCTGGTGGGAGGGACTCTGCACGACTGGCGACACGCGGCTTGCAAGAAGCTTATGCGAACCCGGAGTTGCTGGCCAGCGCACTCGAGCGGGCTCGCGCACGCGCTCAGCAGTGGCGCCGCCCGAGCGTTTCTGCAACGACCGCCGGTGGCGCAGAGAGTGCCGCCTCCCCCTTCGCAGAGAGTCGCGAGGCTGTCCTGACGACGGCGCCACTAACGTCGTCATCACGCTGGCGGGGACCAGGCAACTTGGCGGAGGAGCTGCAGCAGCGTATGGCGACTCTCCGGCGTGTGCGTGACGGCACGTTGCCACTCAGCACCATAGTCGGCACCGGCGCATCCGTTTCACTGCCAGACCCAGTGACTGCCTTGGAATCCGGCATGCGCGTCGTCCTGCCCCCCGTGGCCGCACATCCCTATCACAACTTCGCCCCACTGCTGCCACGACTGCCTGAAAAGACGTGGAGCTACTGCCTCTCACTCCTCGGCATCGGTATGGCAACGGACGATCCGGCAATGGCGGCACAGCTGCGTGCGTTCCGCAGTGTCGCGTACAGCAACGAGAAGACACGCAAGCAGGTGCAGCTGCTCCTGCGACTGGCGTGCGGCTCACTGCCGGAAACGGCGCAGATGCTCTCGACGTTGCTTGACATCCTCGAGTCATTCTTGGCGCGCATGGACCAGGAGCAGCAGAGCGCCGCAGTCGCGCGCAGCTGCAGCGCGTCTCCTGTCGCACAGCCGCAAGACGGTGCGTCCAACATTCACGACATTCTGACTGCGGACACCAGTTACGTCGCCGTCGAGGAGCGCCAGGCCTCTCGGCGCGAGCAAGAGTTGTTTGTCTGCAGTGTGCTCAACATACTTATCACGCTTGTCAAACACACGCGCCACGCAACGTTCGCCTTCTTCATGCTGCCGGACGAGGAGCGCTACACGGAGCCGGGCCCGGAGCCCGAGCGGAGCGCCCCATTGACGTCGCTAGAGGCGCGAGCGGTGAGCTACCGACTGTTGGATCGCGTGACGAACATTGCCAGCCGCACCGCCTCGGCGCGCTCGGTCATGGATGACTACACGACTCTGCTGCAGCACCTCTACAAGACGCTTGTGACCATGACGACTCCCGATGTCGCGTCAACGGCGCCCCACCACGATCCCGTCCCGCGCTCCGCGACCGACGTTGTGCGTCGCTTCCCTCGTCACGTCCATCCACTGCTGTGGCTCGACGTCTCCACGGAGAGCTCTTACCAGTCTGGTGGCTACGTGTGCAATGTGTGCGGTGTCAACCCCGGTATCAGCTACTGCTTCCACTGCGCGACATGCCACTTCGACTTGTGCCCGAGCTGCGCGCGCGTGTGCACCAGCGTAGAGCAAGACACCGTGCGGCTGCAGCGAAGCGTGCGCCACCTGTTTGCCACAACGAGCATGACCGACGCGGTCCTGCGCATGCTGCAGAACCCTCGCTGCACGAACATGGTGGCGTCTGCGCTGATTCCACTTTACGGCCTCGGACTTGCAGAGAGTGCCGCCGAGCAGGCGACGGGGGCGGTGAGTCTCAAGAGCACCGTGGTGCTGCAGGTCGAGCAAGCCCTCGTCGACGTCGCCACTCACACCGTCGCTGATATTCGACTGAAGCGCACGCAAACAAAGAAGTACATCCAGCGCTTGGTGCGCGAGCGGATGGGGCCCGACGTGGCGGCAGCGGCCTTTGCCAATCGCGCGGGCTTTGGTGCCGGCTCGTATTTGCTCGAACTGCCTGATGGCTTCAAGCTGCACGTCGATGAGACGCTCACGGCGGTCGACCACATGAACCTCCACGGCGCAGCGAAGAACATGGTACAGCACTTGTTCATCCCGTATGCTGAGTGCATTCGGGTCGAGTCGCGTGACATTACACGAATGTGGGTGGCCGCGCAGGCGTACCTGGAGGACATCAGCCTCATCCTGTCGCGCTGCGCCGAGGACACGCACATCCCTCTGCCGCCCTGTGTGGTGTTGCTCATGTCGGGCTTCTGCCAGTACCACCTGTGCGTCGCACGGTTCACGGCGAACTCAACGACGAACACAAGCTTCCGCGACGGCGGTTCGCTGCGCGGCGAGACGGAGCGGTTTCTGCTCGAAACCACCCGCGACCCGTCGACGCTCTCTGTGCAAGCCGCCGAGGCCGCCGCCCAGAACGCCGCCGTCGGCGCACCGCCACCGAGCGCGGCGTCGGCGGCCCCTCACCTCCACGCCGGCCCCCGCGACGGCAACGGCATCGTGGACGGCATCGCTTTGCCGGGCCAGACGAGTGGGTTCGGCCTGCCGCCGCTGAGTCGGCTGCGCCGTGTGCTCGGTGAGCGGACACCGTTGGCAGCCAGCGACCCTGCCTCCGCACCGACAGCCCCTGGACGCGCACCGGCCCCACGCACTCGCCCGCTCCGTGTGCCGCGCCAGGTTCGCACATTCTTGCAGAACAACCGCCCCACGCTAAACGCGTTGCTGCACTGGGAGCCGACTTTGCTGGAGACGACCTTTTCATTCCTGCGCACGGAGCCGAACCTGATGGATTTTGAGTTTAAGCTCAAGGACTTCAAGCAACGCTTGCGCAGCCTTCAGTCGGGCCCGGGTGCCGGAGGCTCGCTGTCACTCACCGTACGACGACAGAACGTGCTGCGTGACAGCTTCAAGTCGCTCCGCGACGCCCGCCAACCCAGGGGGCAGCTGCACATTCGCTTTGATGGCGAAGAAGGCGCCGACGCCGGCGGACTGACGCGGGAATGGTTTCAGTTGATCGCGGAGGAGCTTGTCAATGAGAGCTACGCGCTGTTCGTCCACTCGCGCGAAGGGCTGACGTACCAGCCGAACCCATTCTCCGACGCCAACCCGGATCACCTCTCTTACTTTAGGTTTGCTGGTGTGGTGGTCGGCCTGGCGGTGATGCACAACACGTCGTTCGATGTCCACTTCACCCGCGCCATCTACCGCCACATGATCGGCGTGCAGCCGGTCTTCCAGGACCTGGAAAGCGTCGATCCAGAGCTGTTCGCCAACCTCAAGTGGCTCTTGTCTCACGAGGTGACGGGCCTGGGTCTGTACTTTGTTGTTGACTTCGAGCGCTTCGGTGTCAATGAGGAAGTTGAACTGGTACCGGGCGGAGCCGAGATTTGCGTGACGGACGCGAACAAACAGCAGTACATGCGCCTGCTGTGTGAGTTCCACATGACACAGCGCATCGAGCCGCAGTTGCGCGAGCTGCTCATCGGCTTCTACTCGGTCATCCCACGCCACGAAATCAGCTACTTCTCGGAGCAAGAGGTGGAGCTGCTCATCTGCGGCCTGCCGGAGATTGACCTGGAGGACCTCCGCGCCCACACCGCCTACGAGGGTTACAACGCCTCCTCACCGCAAATTCGTTGGTTCTGGGAAGTTGTCACGAGCATGACGAGCACGGATCGCGCCAACCTTCTTCAGTTTGTGACGGGAGCGTCCAAGGTACCACACGGTGGGTTCGGTAGCCTGCAAGGGACGGGCGGTCAGCGCCAGGCCTTCACTATCAGTCGATGGGACACCGCTGGTGACCTGCTCCCGCAGGCTCACACGTGCTTCAACAAGGTTGATTTGCCCGCGTACCCTGATGCCGCCACGCTGCGTGAGAAACTCATGACCGCCATCACGTACGGCAGCATGGGCTTTAGCATGGTGTAATCTCGTCCTGAAAATTTTTTTTTGTGTGTTTGACACACACACACGCACACACACACAAACAACTCCCGAAGAAGCGAAGAGAAGAGCCATCCACGCCACCGACACGTACGGCCGGAAGGACACTCATTGCTATTCTATTTATTGTGGCTCCTTCTTTTTTTTTTTTACCGGTCGTTTCTGCACGACGGCAAAAAAAGGGACTATGTCGGTGGCGACGGCCACAACAGTCCCATGCCTTCTCCACCACCACGATACACCCAACACCAACAATCACAACAATCACAACACAGTCAGAACAGCAGGCAGATGGTGGACTGCGTGAATGAGGCTCTCTACCACCCTGCGAAACCGCGCTGACGTCTCTCATTCTACCATCAAAGACTGCGAGGGCGGACGGCGAACCCAATAAGCAGTGTCAGCGGGGACTGTCCCACCGCAACACCATGCCAAGTGGACAGTTCATCGACTGCTCGCTGACCATTGAAGCGAGCACACACGCCACGCGCACACGGGAGACGGACGAGCGGCAGCCCGCGAACTGCGTGCTCTCTCTCTCTCTCTATCATTGGAGCACCGTTTACGTGCTCTCCACTACTCATTTGCTTCTCTCTCTCTCTTACCACACTCCCCTTGTTGGTGGACATTAGTTCTCGGACAGAGTTGTGCGTTCTCACCACGTTTCTCTCGGCTAGCGATCCCCCCCTCCTTTGTCTTCACAGCCACGTCGATAGCGGACAGCGCGTCAGGCACGGTCCGTTCACAAACACTTCAGCGCACGCTCCGTTGTCGTTGTTGTTGTTGTCGTTGTCGACATCTCTCTCTCCCTCTCTTTGCCTCTTTTTCTTTTCCGCTCACGACGTCCACCAACGCGATGCCGCACAAAACAGCGCGCCAGTGGCTCGAGAAGCTCGTGTCCTTCGACACCACGAGCAGCAAGACCAACATGCCGCTGATCGAGTGCGTGGCGGCGTACCTGGAGCAGTGCGGCCTGAAGCCGCTTGTGCTGAAGTCCACTGACGGCATCCACGCGAACCTGCTGGTGACGCTGCCCGCGGCGGACGGCAGCACGACTGGCGGCCTTGTGCTGAGCGGGCACAGCGACGTTGTGCCTGTGACCGGGCAGCAGTGGGACACGGACCCGTTCACGCTGACTGAGCGCGACGGCAAGCTGTACGGCCGCGGCTCGTGCGACATGAAGGGCTACATCGCGATTGTGCTGTCGCTGGTGCCTGAGTGGCTGGCGAAGCCACGTTCGAAGCCGCTGCACATCGCGCTGACCCACAGCGAGGAGACCAACCTGCTGGGTGTGCGCGAACTCATCAAGGCGAAGGGCCAGGAGCTGGCTCAGTGCGACGGCTGCATTATCGGTGAGCCAACCAGCCTTGACTTGGTCGTTGGCCACAAGGGTATCTACAGCAACCGCGTGGAGTTCAAAGGCAAGGCTGCCCACTCGTCCCTGCAGACGGACGGCTACAACGCGATCGAGCCTGCGTCTCGGTTGCTCTCTTTTCTCTTTGCGCTGCGCGACCGCTTCGCGAAGGAGGGACCCTTCGTTGACGACTACAAGATTCCACACACAACGCTGTGCCCGGGCATCGTGCACGGCGGCATTGCGATGAACACGATCCCCGAGGACTGCACGGTGGGCTTTGAGTTCCGCAACGTGCCGAATCACAACGCGCAGGAGATTCAGAAGGAGATCTTTGACTTCATCGAGGCGGAGCAGGCGCGGGCCCGCGAGACCTACCCGCAGGCGAGTATCACGCCTCTCATGGCCTTCGCGCCGGAGCCGCGCCACTACCAAGGCGACCCTAACTGGCCAGTGGCAAAGGCTATTCTCGCCGCCTCCACAGAACCGCGTGCGCCGATCACGGTGAACTACTACACCGAGGCGTCGACGCTCGTGCACAACGGCGTGGCAACGGTCGTCTGGGGACCCGGTGACATCGCGGTCGCACACAAGGCGAATGAGTTCATGCCCGTCAGCCAGTTCGAACAGGGCCGTGAGGTGCTCCAGCGCGTGGTGGCTATCATGTGCTTGGAAGTCGCCCCAAGCCAGCTGTAGACACTCCGCGAACGTGTAAGCTGCGTGTTGGTGCGTGAGTGATAGGTTGAGGGGCAAAGAGCCAGTGAAAGGCATTCTCTGGTGGAGAGGCCACCACACGCCGGTATCATTCGCCTCGACGCGGCCGCTCTGTGTCTGATCGCACTCGGCACTGGCAAGATGATCGCTCTCAACTCGCTCTCTCTCCTTCCCACACGAGCTGATTCATTTCTTCTGCCTCTTTGTTGCCTACCGCTAACCCACGGTTCCCAATTCGAGCGGTACGGGCGCGCGGTCTGTGGCCCGATCCCGGAAAGCAACCACTACAAACAAACAAAAAAAAGAGTGGGGTCAGTAACAGGGTAACCTGCCACGTTGCCACACCCACCACCATGCGCATCCTCTTGCGCGTACCTGACCGAGATGGCCGTCTGAATAGTTGTATTCTTCACTTACTGTTGTTGACACAATAAGCACTACTCTGTGCTCTTTTTACTTTATTTTCCCCCGCTTTGTGAAGACCGTCAGCGCCTCTTGCTGTCTTTGTTTCCTTCCTTCTTTCTGTTTTTCTCCCATCTCTGCGACTCGGTTGACTGTCTATCGATTTAGTTATTTGTTTGTTCAATTTCAGTTTATTCACTCACCGCCGCTCCGTTGTCGGTTCATTGCGGCGCCACTCATCCCCTTCGTGGCGACTCTATCTACTACATTGCCGTCAGTGTGCCTTCTCGTTCTGCTTACATGTATCCACAAATGTGTGTGTGTGTGTGTGTGTATGTGCCTTATTCGCCTCTTCTCTTCCCTCCTCTACTCTTCTCTTCTCTTGTACTTCTTTCTCCTTTCTCACACTCAACGCAGAAGCCGATCCATCAGAACCTGCCTTCAGCATTCACCGTTGCGTAAGCACCCCCCGCTCTATCTCTTTGCCTCTCTTTCTTTTCCGCTCACGACGTCCACCAACGCGATGCCGCACAAAACAGCGCGCCAGTGGTTGGAGAAGCTCGTGTCCTTCGACACCACGAGCAGCAAGACCAACATGCCGCTGATCGAGTGCGTGGCGGCGTACCTGGAGCAGTGCGGCTTGAAGCCGCTTGTGCTGAAGTCCACTGACGGCATCCACGCGAACCTGCTGGTGACGCTGCCCGCGGCGGACGGCAGCACGACTGGCGGCCTTGTGCTGAGCGGGCACAGCGACGTTGTGCCTGTGACCGGGCAGCAGTGGGACACGGACCCGTTCACGCTGACTGAGCGCGACGGCAAGCTGTACGGCCGCGGCTCGTGCGACATGAAGGGCTACATCGCGATTGTGCTGTCGCTGGTGCCTGAGTGGCTGGCGAAGCCGCGCTCGAAGCCGCTGCACATCGCTCTGACGCACAGTGAGGAGACCAACTTCGATGGCATCCGTGAGATGCTCAAGACGAAGGGCCAGGAGCTGGCTCAGTGCGACGGCTGCATCATTGGCGAGCCGACTTTGCTGGAGGTTGTCATTGCGCACAAGGGCATCTGTGGTTGCCACGTGACCGTCAAAGGCAAGGCCGCCCACTCATCGCTTCCCAGTGATGGCTACAACGCGATGGATGCCGCCCGTGACGTACTCAATGAACTGTTCAAAATGCGCGATGACTTCGCGAGGGAGGGGCCGTTTGACAACGCCTTTCCGGTGCCGTTCACCAGCGTGTGCCCGACGACGATCGTGGGCGGCAACTCGACCAACACCATCCCCGCGGAGTGCACGCTCACCTTTGAATACCGCAATCTACCCGGTCATGATGGCCACGAGATTCTTGCGCGGGTGCGCCGCATCGTGGCCGAGGCGGACGCCAAGGCCAAGTCAGCGTGCCCAGAGGCATCCGTTGTTCTTGACCAAGTTGACGACGCACCGGACTTCTGCGGGAACCCCGATGCCGCCGTCGTGAAGGCTCTGCAAGCCGCACTGGAAACGACCGCCGCACCGCTCAAGGCGGGCATGAGCACGGAAGCTGGCGAGTACGAGCAGGTCGGACTGCGCACGGTGGTGTGCGGTCCTGGCAGCTTGGAGCAGGCACACAAAGCCAACGAGTTCATTGCCGTCGACCAGATGGTGCGAGGGATTGACGTGATTCGCAAGACCGTGGACACGCTGTGTGGCTGAGCAACTCTCCGCCCCCTCCCCCTTTCGCGCCATGGGGGCCGCGCGCGGGAGTCACATATCAGAAAAGAAAAGCGGAAAGAACAAAACATGAATGATAGAAACGGAGACAAAGGAGAGGAAGGAAAGCGAAGGCGGATGAGGACGTTATACCGCGCGGACCGTATCACCGCGACAACAGAGGTAAAGCGACCTCGCGTGTTTGCCTACGCGCCAGCCGCGGCGGCTCTCACGGTGCCTGACAAGAGCATCTTGTTGTACCATCGCGTCGTCACGATGCTTTTTTCCTTGTTACCACCATGGACAGCCTTGCTTGGCAAGAAGAGGCTTGTTGGAACCACGCGCGCTCACATCTCCATTTTCTCTCTTCGTCAGCTATTACTTCTTTTTATTCGTTTGATTCCACTCGTTTACACTAACGCACCAGTTGTCGTCATGTCTGCTCTGAACGCACGCCAGTGGCTCGAGAAGCTCGTGTCCTTCGACACCACGAGCAGCAAGACCAACATGCCGCTGATCGAGTGCGTGGCGGCGTACCTGGAGCAGTGCGGCCTGAAGCCGCTTGTGCTGAAGTCCACTGACGGCATCCACGCGAACCTGCTGGTGACGCTGCCCGCGGCGGACGGCAGCACGACTGGCGGCCTTGTGCTGAGCGGGCACAGCGACGTTGTGCCTGTGACCGGGCAGCAGTGGGACACGGACCCGTTCACGCTGACTGAGCGCGACGGCAAGCTGTACGGCCGCGGCTCGTGCGACATGAAGGGCTACATCGCGATTGTGCTTTCGCTGGTGCCTGAGTGGCTGGCGAAGCCACGTTCGAAGCCGCTGCACATCGCGCTGACCCACAGCGAGGAGACTACCTTCAACGGCGTTCGCGAACTGCTCGACGCGAAGGGCCAGGAGCTGGCTCAGTGCGACGGCTGCATTATCGGTGAGCCAACCAGCCTCAATCTTGTCATTGCCCACAAAGGCATCAACTCAAACTACATCACGCTCCACGGCAAGGCTGCCCACTCGTCCCTGCAGACGGACGGCTACAACGCGATCGAGCCTGCGTCTCGGTTGCTCTCTTTTCTCTTTGCGCTGCGCGACCGCTTCGCGAAGGAGGGTCCCTTTGACTCTCAGTACCCGACGCCGCACACGACTTTGTGCCCTTCGCAGGTGCACGGCGGCATTGCGATGAACACGATCCCCGAGTCGTGCATCGTAAGCTACGAGTTCCGCAACATTGCCGACCACCCCAGTGCCCCAATCATCGGTGAGATCACCGCCTTTCTTGATGCCGAGGAGGCTCGGATGCGCGCACAGGCGGGCCCCCACCTATCCGCTGGCGAGCCAGTCATGGATCGCAAGAACATGCAGAACGTGGCCCCGTTCAACGGCGATCCAAACGCCAAGGTGGTCAAGGCACTGCGCGCGACCGGCCAGACGGGTGAACTGCAGCGTGTTTCGTTTGGAACGGAGGCGTCGAACTACCAGGCGATGGGTCTCCCCTCCGTTGTCTGCGGCCCTGGCGACATTGCGCAGGCCCACAAGGTGAACGAGTTCATCACGGTGGACCAGCTGCAGAAGGGTGAGGCGACGCTGCGCAGTGTGGTCCAAATCATGTGCCTTGCGGCATCGCGGAGTCAGCTCTGAGCGACGGTGCCTTGGACGGCATGACCACATCAAGAGTGCGGCGCCGTGTGTGTGCGTGAGACTCGAACTTACCGCACGGGGCTGTCGACGTACACGCGCTGACGTCGTCGCGAGTCCGGTGCTACAACAAAATTGTTTTCTCTAGTTTCTGTTTTCTGTGTTTCTCAATTGTGATTCCTTTTTTTTTTCGTTAGGCGGCTGTCCAGCTAATTTTGTTTTTATGTCTTCGCGCACCACGGAACACGCTGCCGTGTGCCACTCCTGTTTCTCACCACCTTGCTGTCTGGAGAGAGAGAGGGGCACTTCTCAGCTCACACCTGTCTTCTTTTTGTTTTCTGTTGTACTCGCTGATTTTTTTTTTTTTGCTTTCACAGCCTCCCGACCGGCTCTGTTTCAGCGCGCGCAAACCACTTGCCGCGCTGATTGAACAATTCGCTGCACATTGCCAACTAACAATTCCGTACTTGTTCTTCTGTTTTCTTTTCTTTTCCCTTCTCTCTTCATTATGCTAAGCGGCACCGCACATATGTGTGTGTGCGTGTGCGTGTGCGCGTGTGTGTGAGTGCAGTTGACGCACTTCTCCCTCGCCACCAAAACCATTAAGCACAACAGCGGCCCAGCGATTACCTGGTAGTGGCTGGCCGCACTTCGCAGTTCCATCAGTTGCTTTTGCGTTTTTCTCTCTGTGTGCCGCGCGCTGCCGGTCCATGTGCGTGTGCGTGCCACCGGCGAATCCTTGCTGCACCGAAGTCGACGGCTTCCTTCACGTGGTCCTTCTCGGTGAGGTGCACATGCCCCCCTCTCATTCCCTTTGTGCGTCAGTGTTCACTACGGCACTCACCGTCTCTGTGGGTACCTGCGCGAATAGCGAGAGAGACTATCTACAGCTTCTCCCTTCTTCCCCTCTTTTCGGCTCCAGCCTGCGACATTCACGCCCAGGCGGAACATACGCTTCTCTTTCTTCAGCAACGCACACCCACCCACACACAGACACAGAAGCACACGTGCTGATGCCCGCAACAGTGATCAAGGCGGCCATTCTCGGATTCGGCCCCGTGGGCCAAGGCATCTACAACATCGCGAGAGAACAGCGCACGCGTCTCGCCAATCGCCTCGATGGCGTTGAGCTCACTATCGTCAAGGTTCTCGTGCACGACCTTTCCCGCGCAGATCGCTCAGTTCCAGATGGCTTCGACCGGACGCTTCTCACGGACAACATTGAGGACGTGTTTGCGTGCGAGGGTCTCTCCTACGTATTCGAGGCGACTGTCGGCGAAACACCCGCCGTTGACTATCTTCGGCGCGCCATCGCAGACCACCACTGCTCTGTCGTGACGGCGAACAAGTTCATGTTCGCACGCCACGGCGCCGAACTGATTCACCTCGCTGAGCTCACGACAGCGACGTGCCGCATGAAGGACCCGACGGACCGCACACGCATTCACGTGGGGTACGAGGCCACGGTGGCCGGTGGCCTGCCCATCATCAAGCTTCTCGAGAACATGACCGCGGTGCAGCGTGTCTTCAAGCTCGAAGGCATTGTCAACGGTTCGAGCAACTACATCCTGACAAAACTGCGGACGACACCGTCGATGAGCTACGATGAGGTTATTCAAGAGGCGAAGAAGCTTGGCTACTTGGAAGCAGACCCGTCGGCAGATATTCTTGGGTCCGACGCGTTCCGCAAGCTGATGATCTTGTCACAGCTTGTCTTTGGCTGTCAGCCGAATTGGGCGGAGGTGGAGGTCGTGGGAATCGACACGATCACCGCAGAGATGGTGCGCGAAGCTGACGCGAAGGGTCTGCGCTACCGTCCGGTGGCCATGCTGGAACTCGTGGAAGAGAAGCATGTGCAGGACGGGCAGGCTGTGGTTGGCGCGAGCTTGGTGGGGTGCGTGAAGCCTATGCAAGTTGATGCCTCTCACCCGCTCTTTGCCGTGGACAACACCACCATGTGCGTGACGGCACACACGGAGTATCTTGGTGCGGTGACCGTCACAAGCGAAATCAGTGCCGGCATGTATCCCACTGCGTGTGTGATGGTGGAGGACTTTGCGACGTTCGTGCGAGCCGACAAGTAGATCCTTGGAGCGGTGAGGTAGCAGTGGGAGCTAAATAGGAAATAGAGAGATTCTCTCACAGAAATCCCTCCACTCCTTCGCTTTTTCCTCTTCTCCAATTTCTCAACACACACACGCAGACTGACAGGTGCACACACTACAACAACAACGAACCATTCACAGATGTATATCGTAGACACGCCGATGTACTCCAACACTGCGCGCCGCTCTCTCTCTTTCTCCACGTAAGCTCGTGGAACGATGACCCCGCCGCCGTCACCGACCTCGTCTCTCCGTCAGTACACTCACCGAATTGATAAAGAAGAGAGCGGATGAACGGCCTCTTTGTGTACCCCCTTCTCTCACTGCGTGATCGCTCCCCACACTCCTCCTTCTTCTTTCTTCTCTTTCTTCCCATGCCTTTGTCACGACGTTGGTGCTGAAGCAAGCATAATCGTGCGTTCAGCGCTTCGCGGAGAGAGCGGGGAAACAAAAAAAGAAACAAATAGCCCACACTCACAGACACACAAACTCTTGTGAGCCACACGCATTCGCGGGATCAAGCCGTGTGCCACTCGTAACTGACAGCTTTCCCTTCTTCTCCGTTCTTTCTTTCTTTTCCACTTTGGCAGCTTCCATTTGCATACGCGCAGACACACACGCACACACACACACACACACACACACACACACACACAGACAGACAGAACGCTTACAGCCGCTCTGTGAGAGGCTCGGTAGCTGTCTTTGCCGCCAAGGCGGATTATTCCAGTGCTTCATTCTGTTCCTTGTTTCCCGCGACACACCGCGCTTGTCTCCTCCCACACACTTTGTCGACTGCGTGTTGTGAGTGCGGTGCGTGTCCGCAGTCTTGCTCGTACACGCAACAGCAAAAAAAATATAAGTACGTTCACCACAGTGTCGTCTTGTGTGGACGAGCTGTTAACTAGTTCGCTTCTTTTTTTTCTCGCAATCACTCGCTTCCCTTCTCTTTTGTTGGTTCGTTGGTTTTGGGATTGCTCGTCGTTTGAGCGGTTCTTCTCTTTACCGGATACAGAAGGCCACGACGGACATCGTGGCTGTCTAGGCTGCGAAAGGAGTTCTTCTCTTCTCTCTCTCTCTCCTCTTTCTCCGGTGTGGCGGGATTGCCGATTGATTGCTCACCGGCATTGCACACCGGTTGCCTCGATCACCACTAGTGCAGACGCACACACGTGTCTGGCCTTCACCACTCACTTTCCCCTTTCCCCTTTTCTTCCCCGCTTCGTTGCCGTGCGCAGTGAATGTCAGCGCCGAGCGGGCCCGAGGAATCCACTGCGGCGCGCGCGCACGCCACCGATCGCACTCGTGCCGCCGCGGCCGCGCGTGGCGACGACGTTGATGCACCCGCGGCAGTGGCGCTGGCCGGCCCCACGACGAGTGCGGCCTCGCTGACGAGCAAAAGCCTGGCAGGATCGCCGGGCAGCACCTCAGCGCTCATTTCACATCTTGTCCCTGCCGAGTCGCCGAATGACGCGTACATGACGCCGCTCGGCACGGTGTCCTTGTCCACCGGTGTCAACTCACAGGCGGCCGGACATCTTATCATGGCCGATGTCTCGGCGCCGTCGATCACCGGCGGCCACAACGTCTACACCACCTCCAATACCGTCGCCGCTGCCGGCTCTCGCCCACGCTATGAAGGGCACGGCACGTCCCTGTCTGCGGTTCAGGCACGCTTCTCACAGCCGTCGCCGGCTGCTTCGTTCACTTCACAGCCGCGCCGCACGCCGCACCCACAGCAGGCAAAGCCGAAAAAATACCTCTTCGGCAGCACGCCGCCGTCTCAGCACGCGACGGAGCCGCGAACCAGTGGGGCGCCATCCCCGTCACTGTCGTTGTTGGTGCCAGATAACTTGGCCACCTCATCGCCGTCCTCACGCGAGTTGGCGCCGCGCACGATGCTGGCCGGCGCCACACTGGGCGGCAAACACAACCACGCCGCGTTCTTCCGCGAATCGCTTCACCAGGATAGCGGCGCCGACAACAGCAGCTTCTTGTCTGCCGCTCTCCGCCGAGGCGACGCGCCGAGCATGGCGGGCGGCCAGCGCTTCATGTGGCCGAGTGGCGCCTCCCCAGGTGCCTCCTCGGCCTACGAGCACCCCGGACATGGCTCCAGTGGCACGGATATCGACAACTTCTCAAGTGTCAGTGCGACGACGATCGGCACGTCCTTCATTGGCACCACGAGCGGGCAGCCCGCACGCTCCGTCTCGTCGTCCGTGGCGGCCGCGCAGGGTGAGGACAGCTGGGGTCTCCCGTCGCCTTCGTACCAGATTCTTCCCTCCGCGCCGCAGTCCAACGAAGGGACGCTCTCCGCTAGCCGCGGTCCGCGCGCGGAGCTGCTGACGGGGTCTGCGGCCTTCGCGAGTGGCCGCCCGGGGCCTGGACAAGGCCACTGGCGCACGGGTCTGTCCTCGGTGCATGCGTCGCAGGGCAGCGTGCTGGTGCCGCCCGGCGTGCTGGACGAGCTCTCTGTGCCTGGCGACGTGCTCCTCGCAGGGAGCCCGCGGCCAGAGCCGGCCAGCAGCGCCCTCCGCACCTGGCACACCTCCACGGCCCCAGCTCACACTGCCGCTGCGGCTACCGACGCCACTACCGCCGCTGCAGGAAGCCACACCCAGTCCGCGCACTTAAGGGAACGGAGCGAGAGCAGCGGCAGCCTCCGGCGTGGCCGCGGCACACAGCGCCGTCAGCACAGCGGCAGCGAGACCATCACCGGCTCGCACTCCACCATCACCGGTGGCTTCGTCACGCCCACCAACTCCATGGCGAGCTCACAATCACTTTCGCGCGCGACCACGACATCACCCGCAGCGCCGCGTCCCGCTACGAAGCCTTTTCTCTTCCCCAAGACAACGGATCCGGCGGTGCTGCCGTTCACGGTCGCTGCCGCCACCACTGCCGCGGCCACACCGGGCTCGAAGCCTCTTCCTTCGCTGTTGTCACCGCTGTCGGGGACGCTGGCCGGGGTGTCCACGTCAACCAAACACGGCCGCACCAGCTCGCCGTCGTACGGCGCCGCAGGCCATGACTCGTCCACGACTTCCACCGCAGCTGGCGACGCAACGTCATCGACGTGCACAGCGGAGGGCACGACGAACACGCACCCGGGCCCCCCCAGCCACAGCACCACCACCAGTCCCCACACCTGCACGGGCAGTCGCAGCGCAAGCGGCGAGGCCTCCGCCGCGACGTCTCCGCTCACCCAGCCAGCCGCGATGACTACTGCTTGGGCCAATCCACCGACGCACGCGCCCGTGGCGCCGCTCGCCTGGAAGGGTGGGGAGAGAGCTGAGCTCGTGGAAGTGACCCACCCACCGGCCGCGCTGAGTGCGCTTCTGGCCTACCCGTACATCAACGACGATGGCAGCGGCGTTGCCGTCAGCGCCAGCTCGACAACAGCTGTGACAACGGCCACCGCCTCGTCACCCCCGTCGCCGGGTCGCAGCAGCCCAGCTGGTCTGCTCGACTCGACGCAACACACACTGACCGTCTCTCCTTACCCACCGGAGGCGAGCCCAACCACCACCACCACCACCACATCCACGACGACGCCGTCGGCGACCGCTGTGTCGTGCTTCAGCGGGGCTTCGCCGGCGAGCGCGTCGGAGCCGATGACCTCGCCATGCTCCGCACCTTCCAGCACGACATCACCTCCTGGGGCTCACCACGGCTCAGCGGACGTGTCGTCTGCGCAACTCTTCTCCATGTATGTGGCGCAGCACAGTGCACGACAGCTGTCTGCAGTTGTCGGCGAGCAAGGCCCACCGCTCAGCCCGGTCAGCGCCGTCACGGCATCACCCGCGGCCGCACCGGATAGCATAGACGCGGATGGCGACCCCCTTTGCGTACCGCCGCCCGACGCCGCGACGGACCTCACCGACTCGATGGTGCTGTGCTCGCCGGAGGATGCGGAGGCCTTCTCACTGCACACGTCCCCCACCACACACACCACGGTGCCGTCGTCATCATACACCTCCGCGGATCTGAGCCGGCACGCGTCGGCACGGCCAGTCAACAACCGCAGCGAGGGCTCTTCAAGTGGCACCACCACGACAGACAACCGCTCTCCAGTAGACGCTCGGGCACCACCGGCCGTGGGGCTGCCCACCACCACCACCGCGACGACGGTGATGACCAACACTGCCACCATCCCGCCTGGCGTTGTCCTGCCCCATGCCACGATCTCCGTCCAGCCTTCTGTGGAGGCCAGGGGTGAGCCTGTGACCCCCACGATAGCACCCGAGCACACCGAGGACGAGGCCATCGCCACGTTCCTGCGGCGCCGGCGCCAACACCGCCCGCCGTCGTTGTTCGGTCCCGCCTCTGTGCCCACCACGGCGACGACGTCCGTCCGTGCGACCGCGGGGGTGGACAGCGCCTCCGTCCCGACCTCCACCGCACACAGCAGCCCGCTAGGCGGTGGGACAGCTGCCAGCACCGCGGTCAGCCAGAACGGGTCCGTCGTCGTCGATGGTAGTCAGTACACGCGTGGGAGCGACCTCGCAGGCCGTGCCTCATCGGGCTCGTCGCCGTCGACGTTGGCGAGCCGCTGTCAGTCCTGCGGGTCACCAACCCCTCTCCAGCAGATGCGCCACGCCGACCCCGCCCAGATGCACACAGCACGAAGCAGTGAGAGGCTGACTTCTGCAGGCGGCTCGCTACCCGTGGAAGGTTCGCCCAGCGTGCGCAGTGAGCAGACCGGCACGGCCTCCCTCGTCGCGAGCACGCTATCAACTTCACAGCCCGTGGAAGCGCGAGGCTCGCCGACATCTGCCCCTGCCGCCCTTCCGCGACGGCGCAAGCCCGCCCCGCCCAACTTGTTCTCGGTATCGAATGTGAGCGCGAGCGGGGTACCTGGTGCACGTGCGGCGCCGTTGCCGCAGCGTGTCCAGTCACAGGCCCAATCGTCGTCCTCGTCCACGACGAGCCTTGCCCAGCCGCGGTGGGCGGACTCGGGTGCGTCGCCCACGGCAGCCACGGCGGCGGGCACGCGGGCGGGCTCGGCCCCCACCTCACCGCACCCCTCGTCGCGCGTCTCACCACCCATCATGACCCGCACGCACACCCACCGCAACGCCCTGGTGCGCCTCTCACACAACGGCCAGACCCTCGTCGCAGGCCCCTTTCGTGTGTCCGCTGAAGGGTGTCTCACGGTACGCAACGTGCTTCTCCTCAACCCCACTCGCATTGATGCCACAGCGGGCCTGGTCGGCCCTCTCACACCGGAGATGATGACACTGCAGGCCATGGTCAGCAGTGGCGGCTTTCAATCACCGAGTGCAATGGCCAGCCCCATCTCTACGTCACCAGGGGCCGCGGCGTCCTACCACACCGGCATGGGCTCTCCCATTGCTGTCGGCACGACGCACAATGTCAGCCAAAACCCGAACACGACGACCGGCTCTTTGCTCTCGCCCCACATGCCGGTGGCGCAGGCAGGCCTGGCCGCCATCAATGCCGTCGCCGGTAGTGGTGCCCTCCTTTCGCCACAGGCACAGGCCCCTTCACAGCAACAGGCTCCTCAAGCGCGACCGCGTCTACTGAACCCAGTTGGCAACCACAGCAGCAACTACCGTAGCACTGCGGCGAGCAGCTTCAACAGCCCCATGGCAACACCGGAAATCACAGGTCTCGCGCCGTCCTTGCACGCCGGCAACACGTCCTTCACGCTCCAATCAACGAGCTACGAGACTCCGTACAGCCCGATCACATACTCGATGGACAACCAACGCTTTCCCGGCGGTTTTTCGAGCCACGCCATGAACCACTCACAGCCCACAGTCACCACTGCATCGCACGCCGCTAGCACCCTCACCGGCGCCAACGCTGCGGGCTCCTCAGGCTCGCTTCTGTACGCACCGCTCGGCGGGAGCGGGCAAAGCAGCCACAACAGCAGCAGCACGGCGGTGCACGCTGTGGGTGGCGAGGCCAGCCTCGGCATGCCTCCGCGGGCACAGAGCAGAGGGACGAGTGGGGCGGCCGGCAGCGGGAGCACCTCTGTTCGTGGCCTCTTCGGGGAGGAGCAGGTCGTCACCGCGACCGCGTCGCCGAGGGCGTGGTCAAGCCGCGGGGCGGTGGCGGTGACCCCGGCTAACGTGGCCGGCTCGCCGCTGGGCTCGAACACGAACGGCCACAACAACCCCACCAGTGGAAGCGTCACGCGAACGGGCCAGACCAAGTTCGCCCACTTTGGAGACAGCGCGACGTTCGGTGCGAGCGGGTCGTCGCCCACGACGGCCCTCGCGGGCAGTCAGACCCGGCGCCGCCTCGCTAGCTTCGGCGGCTCGCCGGTGAGCGCCACGCCCTTCCGTGCGCCACCGCTGGCACAGGGCGCGCACGAGGCACAGCCCGGCGGCGCACGCACAGTTGCACCGCTCGCCGGGGCCCCGCACGCGAGCAGCCAGGGCAGCGCAACGGCGCGTGTGTGTTCCTCTCTGCAGTCACAGGCAGGCTACTGCTACTACGGCGGCAGCGGGAGCATCGGCGGCGGTGCGGCCTCCCCGCAAAACGGCAACCTCGAGGACACAGCGTCTAGCCTGCTGCTGCCCTACTCTGTGGTGCAGACCAAGCTGCTCCACGCCGCTGGCAGTCCGCAGAGTGCGTCTGCGCTCGCGGTCAAGGCTGTCCGGTACGCGGACCTGGATTTGCGCATGGCCGTCGGTGAGGGCGCCTCGGCGGCTGTCTACGTTGCCATTCACCGTCCAACTGGCCGACGCCTGGCAGTCAAGCGCATCGACCTCTCCCCGTTGTGCCTAACCTTGGATGGGGACGTTTTGAGCCCGACCGCGATCGTCTCGCAGACACCTCCGGCGAAGGGAACGGCGGGGTACGCGAACGCGGCAAGTGCACACCGCCGCTCGCGTCGTCGCGCCATCCCACTTAACGCCCGCGCCAAGCAGCTCGAGCTCATCGTGGCGCGCGAGCTCCTCGTGCTTCACTTGACCTACCGCAGTCCCTTCGTCGTCAAAGTCTACAATGCTTTCTTTCTTAGGGAGGAAAGCGCACTAGATGTGGTGATGGAGTTCATGCACTACGGGAGTCTTGACCATCTTATGGAGCAACTGGAGAAGCACGCGAAGGCACTGCACCGCGCCTCTCACGACGACCCGACTGACGAGAAGCGGCGTGCCTCCGCTGGCGAGCACACGCGAAGCGCGACAACGCCGTTCACCGCTGGCGACGAGACCCCTCTGGGCATGGCGGACGACGGCACGGTTGCGGCAATGACACACACGCGATCACCTCAGCCCGACTCGACGACAACGTCAGTGGTGAGCCAACGCTTCAGTGCGAGTGGGAGTGAGTGCACCCCTACAGTGACAGGTGGCAGCTGCCCACAGATGGCCGCATTGATGAGTGCGAACCCCATCACGGATTCACCACTGTGCGTCGCCAGCGAGGACGATGAGGGAATCGAGGAGGAGGAGAAGGGTGTGGCGGAGCGCGTGGTGGCAGTCGTGGGCGAGCAGCTGTTGCGCGGTCTTCGTGACATGCACGAGCGCGGCTACATCCACCGTGATATCAAGCCAGGCAATGTTCTTGTCAACGAGCACGGCGTCGTGAAGCTGAGCGACTTTGGGCTTTCGCAGCGCTGCGATGAGCGCGGCATCGGTGTGACCAACCCGCTCTTTCGATCAACCCAGTCCATCACACGCTTGCCGACGCCGCTCACGGCGTCACCGGTGACGCAGAGCGCGGGAATGAGCCTTGGCGGCAGCATCATCGGTCAAGGGAGCGGGGCCGCCTCTGTCATTGGCACCGGCGGTGGCGGTGGCACACCGCAGTTTGGCAACTCACCGGCGTTGCGTGCACAGCCTGCACCATCGTGGACAACCACGAACGCATCGCGCGGCCGCCTTCCGAACGCACCGGTCCCACCCATCTCTCTGCAAACCCCTCCGTTGCCCATGTCGCCGTCCAGCCTGCACGCGACTTCGAGCACCGTGAGTGCGCACACGCCAGCCGCCCCCAACGTGCGCGATCACTTTTCCCCGCACTCGCACAACACCACTCCGCGCCCCTTCCACCCCACGAGCGCGTCGGCTCACCCCGCGTTGGCGACGGCGACGAGTGCTGATAGCAACGGCGCCTCCACGGTGACAACGGAATTGCCCGCCGTGCTCGCGGTTGCGAGCGCAGACGACAGCGCGCCACCCGACCTCGTCGACACAACACTGCCGCTGGCAGAGTCCGCCGCTGACGGCTCGCACAGCCCGGCGCCAGGGAGCCCCCCGCAACGGCCGCGTGCACCGCCATCCCCGCAGGCAGCCCTCACCGGTGCGGGTGTCGGTGGAGATCGCAGCCCGTTCACTGTCCCCTCTCCATCAGTTCATCCGCTTGCGAGCCTCGCAGATCCACCCACGCCACCGACGAACGCAGATGACTTCGGGGAGCACGACTCACAACTGGAGTGCGGTGCGGATATCAAGCGTGCGGACCCCACCTCCAGCTCGGCAGACTCCTCCGACGGCGAGGACAATGCCTTCTCGCTCGACAAGAGCGTGAGTGAGGACTCCCTGCGGTGCTCGGGCACAGACAAGTACATGAGTCCCGAGCGCCAGCGCGGCGAGCCACACGGAAAGCCGAGCGACGTGTGGGCCGTGGGTGTCACACTGGCTGAGTTCGCTCTCGGCTTCTATCCGTACGATCTGGATGGCGTCACGGATGAGTTTGAACGCGTTGAGCGAATGAGCAAACAGGTGATTCTCTCTGAGCTTGCGACGAAGCGACGCGTTGCGTTCAGTCCAGTGTTTGAGGACTTTATCGCACTCGCGACCTTGCCCGTGGCAGGGGAGCGACCGACCGCGAGTGATCTCCTCGAGCACCCCTTCTTCAGGCAGTGGACGACCCGACCGTTCAACCTGAAGCGGTACCTCGCAGCGCGCGTACCGGTGCCATCGAACGCGGTGAAGGAGGAGTACATTCGCAAGCGGCGCGCGGAGGTCACGATGCAGGGCTCACCCAGCCACTCACCCTGATCGACGTGACCATGAACTGCATGCGCTGCGGTGTGTATGTTTGTGTGTGTGTTCCGGTCGCGCAGGTGCGTCCCTGAGCAGCACCGACACACCCATTCAGCGGGTCGCCGCTGCTCCGTTTTGGACTTGCGTGAGAGAGGGAACTGCCGTGAGTGCTCTCCTCTCACCCTGCTGATTGTGAAGGTGAGTACCTCGGTTACCAGAGTGTTTGACCCCGCGCACGGGTCGTGGTCTTGATCGGGTCACCGCTGCTCTCACGACGTTTTCATAAATTGTCGTGCTTTGAACCAGTTGTTTGGCTGAACGCGCGACTCCATGATGCCTTGACGACACAGCGACGGAGGGCAGCGCTTTTTTTCGCATCACAGCTCGCGCGCATGTTTGTCTGCCGCGCGGTGGCGCAACCTCGTGTCGCGGCGTATGTGCCGTACTTTTGGCTTGCTTTCTTGTCGCTGGTGGATGCCACAGTGTTCGTCTTGACGTTGATATTTGTTGCTGTGGCCCCTGCGACGCCCTTCTTTCCTTTTGTTTTTATTTGGCTCTTCGTGATCTTTGCTTCCCACTCTCTGTAGCTAACACGCCTGTCATAGCAGTGTAGACAAGGATGACAGCCTTTGTTCCTCTCTCTCGCTTTTCTTTTTTTCTGAGGTTGGTGCTCCGCCTTCTTCCTGTCCTCGGTGCCATACGTCCTTCTCATGTGTTCCACTTCATCACGCATCAATCATACACACACACATGCACACACAAGCATGCGCTTCTAGTAGTGCGGAAAGCCCGTTCGCGTCGGCGTCGGACCTTCAAAGAGTTTTCCCCCTATTTTCATGAAGGACACCGGTCTTTCGACAAGGGGCGAGAAGCAGGCTTCCGCACCCTCCTCAACCCCGCGTGTTCGACCCTGAGTGTGCGTGCGCACGCCACGTTTCGCGCTGCCTGAAAAGACTCGGCACGAGCCCCGGGCCGACGGTGGCAGGGACCGTATAACTGTTGGCTGGCAACCTTGACTGACAACTCTCACTGTTCTCTCCGCCCCCCTTCCCTCTGCTCGCACTGATGCCTGCTGCCTTTTCCACCTTCGTGACTGCGAGTGACGAGGACACCCACTCACCCCCCTCTGTGCTTGCGTGTGCGTGTGCGTGTGCGTGTGCGTGTGTCTGAGGTGAACAGCCACAGTGAAGATGCTCATGCTCGTCACGCGACGATGCCTGCAGACGCATCAGCCACGCCCCCGCTTTGCCGCAGCCACGTACGTGTCTCGCGCTCCGCAGGCAAGCTTCCTCCAGAAGCGCTGGCACCGGTTCAAGGTGCTCTCGGTGCCGCGAAAGGTGTGCGCACTGCTGGGCTTGGGGCTGAAGCTCGTGGGTGCCTTCGTGGCGCTGTGCTGTGCGATTCATGCGGTGCAAGGCCCGTTCATCTTCCGCACCTTCTTGCCATGCGCCGACAAGGACTACTTACTGGAGGACTGGGCGGACATCGAGCCTACGCTGAAGGAGGGCGACATCATTCTTATGCGCGGCCGCGGCCTGATGAGCTGGACCATCGGCACCGCCCAGTACGCGCTCTCACATCTGCGTCACGCCTCGGCCTTTCGCTACTCGCACGTCGCCGTTGTCGTTGCCCCAGCTCAGTTCTCTCAGTCACAGGACGGTGCAGGTGAGCCACACACCACGTCGCCGTGCACGTCGCAGACGCGGTGGTGGTGGCGACGTTCGCCTCACTCCGCGTCGACGACAGCGGCACCCTCCTCTGTGCGGGAAGCCTTGTTGGCGGAGGAGGCCGCGAGGTTGGCAGAGCGCATCCCGGCTCGCGGGGCCCTCATCCTCGAGGCTATGGACAATGGCGAGTATCACGTGCCTGACGTCGATGGCGCCACGCGGTACGACGCGGTGCAGCTGGTCGAGGCGAGGAAGCGTCTCTTCTCGCAGACTGAGAAGGGAGAGCCGGCTTACTACTACTTCTCTGTGCGCCGCCTGCGTCCGTGCGGCCTCGACAAGGTCAACGACGCAGCGAGCCTCGTCCCGAAAGGGCCGGTCGCGATGCCGGTGAACGACATCCACGGTCTGCCCCTCGTGAAGGACAGCGGCGCCGCCGGCACCTCACCCATGCCTTATTCGGTTGTCAACGAGTCGGAGCTCGCACGGCGCTTTGGCGAGTCGGTGCAGCAGCCGCACGACGTGCTGCGTGAATTCATTCGCGACAACGTTGGCCGACCGATGGACGCGAGCCCGCTCTACGTCTTGTCCTTCTTGAGCCCGGCCTTGTATAGCTGGCTACGCCCCGAGCGTGCAGCACAGCGAGAAGTGTCGTGCAGCGAGCTCATTGTCGAGCTGTACCAGCGCATGGGCGTGCTGCAACGTCACTGGCGCTGGGAACCATTATCATCCTCGGACGCCGCACACGCCACCGCGCGATCCGCCAACGCCAACGAGGCAACGAAAGTTCTGCTCCTGCAGAACCGCCTCCTGGAGGAAGAAAACATGAAAGCCGCCGCCGCCGTGGTCAGTCGAGCGCGTCGTTCGGATAGCCACATCTGGGAAAATACATACTGTCGTGCTGACGTGCACAAGGCACGTCGGCGGGCGTGGCGGCTGCCGTTGGTGAAGGCCGGCGAGCTCGTGGAGGGTCCCCGAGAGCTCGTGGCTGGCACGCATGAGCCTTTTCTGTGCGCTCCGGCCAGTGGCGTCGCCCAGTCGATCCCGCTGGCGGAGGTCGTGACGGCGGACCTGAGTGCGGCGGCAGGCGAATCGACAAACACACAGACGCAGACGCGCGCACCGCAGCTGCTCCACGCAGGTCTCGTTCGCCGTGACGATGCCGGTACACTCTATCAGCTACGTTGGTTCTATCGCCACGCAAGTCTCCAGACATCACCGTACCAGTTCACCGAGGCCGGTGAGCGCCGCACACTAGACTGGCGCAGCCCGTTCGCATTGGGTCCCGAAGAGTTCGTGGAGATGCCATCGCAGCGATTCACATTCAAGGATAAGCGCCGTGACGCATGACGTAACCTCTGTGTGAACGTTTGTGCGCTGTAGTCGTGCGCACTGAGCTGGCAGAGGCGTCACCCCCCACCCCCTCCCACCGCACTTGACAGTAACGCCCATCGAGGGGACCCATTCACAATAATAAGCTCCGAACGCACAGCAAAAAAAAAAAAGAAGAAGAAACAAGGAGCCAAGGCATCGCGTCGTCGCACGCAAGATAAAACGGAGTGTGCCATTGACGTTGTGCGTGATTGTGCTGGAGAAGATCAGCGTCACCAGGCACTGCACAGTGGCGTGCAACCAACAGTCTTTCCTTTCCTTGCCACCAGCGAGGTCTCACACCGATGGCGCTCACCGCCCTCCTCCCAATTATTCTGACAAAGGCAGCGACGGTGGCGTTTGAGGCCTGACCTGTGGTGTTACCTTGTCATTCGCTCGGCTCTCTCACACAAACAACTGCGGCCGCACCCCCTTATTCTCCTTTCTGTCTTCGGTATCGTGCGGGAGGTGCATTGCGTTCGCTACAGCGGTGTCACGACACGTCTGCACGTTTTCTTATTGTTTTTGCGCCATCGTCTTTCCTTGTTTCTTTGCTTTATTTTTTTCACGCCTTTGTTGGCCTTGCTGCTGTGCAGCGGGTCGTCTCTGTACACATGGGCCAACGTGTGACAGCACTCACCTCCGGCGGATGGCCTGGAGACGATGCGCACTGCACTCAAGACCATAACGTGTCTATTGAACTCTTGTCGGAAGCTTTTCTGGGCATCCCGGTGAAGCTGCGCGTGAAGCGAGCAGGCGCGGTCACCGTCAGCAATGACTACTTCCGCATCTCGCCGTCAACGTGGAAGTGGATGTCGTCTTCACACGACGACGACGTGTTCACGTTACCGTCCGTGGAGGCCACGCGAGCGGGGCAGGACGGCGAGATGCTTGTTATCTACTACACCAACGGCGGGTACCTGTCGCGCGGCACACCGATACGCTCAGCGCGGTTCGCCATGCGCAACCCGCTACTGAGTTTGACTGTCGCGCTCTCCTCCACGCCATCGGCTCCGCGCACGGTGGACTGCACCGCCGTGCTTCTTTCGTCCGCCCCTTCTCTCCTTGTCACGATGTCCTTCGACGGCGTGCGGGTGGCGGAGGCGCCCCTGCAGCAAGGGTCGCGTCAGTGGGGCCTGGGCTGGCGGCAGAGGTCCCACCAAGTATCACTTCCGGCGCCGCGAGTCGGCGGTGGGTACGTTGTGTCTGTTCTCACGGATCGCGCAGGCAGCAGTGCACTGGATCGGCAAGATATCGCTGTGCCGGCCGCAGACGTCGGTGGGCACTTTGATGTGTTTCTACTGAGTCCCTCCTCAACCCTCCATGCGGAGACCTCCACGGCAGCCGCCACCAAGGCATGCATAGTGGTACCTGGCACGTCCCTCCGTGCACGCTGCACAGGCGCGCTGCAAGCTGCCGATGTGCTGGTACTCACCGAGCCACACACTTCTGTGAAACGGCTGCAGGCAGCAACGCACCGCTTCCCCGTGAACGCGGCGACGGGGGAGGCTTTCGTCACCGTGCCGCAAGACGCCGTCGCGGCGGGTGAGGTGGTCGTGTGGCAGCTGGTGCTAGGTGTGCGGCACCCCACCGGTGTGATCCTGCCGGCGGCGTACGCGTCGATCGCGGTCTCGCCGGATGCGACCGCCCTGCCGCCGCCGCCGCCGCCACCGGCACCACCGAGTACCCATGTTGACCCAACGCAGCCCGCACCGACGACGGACTCTCTGCCGTCGCGTGAGGGCACGCGCTTCTTGTGTGTGATTTGCTACGACGCCGTCGCGGTCATGAAGCTTGACCCGTGCCGGCACGTGTGCCTGTGCGAGACGTGCTTCGCAGAGGTACAGCGTCACGCCGACACTGGAACATCCTCGGCCGGCCAGGCGTGCCCTGTGTGCCGCGCACACATCACTGGGCATGAGCGCGTGTTTTTGGTGTAGTGTGCGCGCCGCACGGTGGCCTGTTACGGCCCTTTTCCGCAGTCTTTTGCTGGTAGTGCTTTCCACCCCTTGTAGGTGTGTGTGCTCGCCCATGCTATGCCTCTTGCTTGCTCTTCTTCTCCTTTTTTCTTTGTGACCCATCTGCTTTCCTGGAACAGTAGTGCCACTTGCCTCTCAACGTACGAAGACGGCATGGATAGCAGACAGCGTCGTCGTTAACCGGCACGACACCTCCGTTGGCCTGCGCCTGCGTCTCTCTCTCTCTCTCACACACACACACACTTTGCTTTTCACCTGGGCGCCCACACACGGTCTGCAAGCAGTTCATCCGTACACTCAGCGCCGCATTTGACGTCGTACGTCGTGGTCACTCTCCGCAGGTTACTGCCCTTTTTATCGTTCCCACGACAAGCGCAGGCGTGCGCCTTCGACCCAGCTGCGATGAACCACCGCCGCGATGAACTGCGGTCTCTCAAGTCGTCGTGACGCCCACGTCACCTTTGCCTCATGTCCCTTTGGCCCTCACGCGCATTCTCTCTCTCTCTTCCCCCTCCCCCACACGCACGCACACGTACACGCATGTGGGATCTCCACGGATTAGCTCTTCCTTTTTATTCTCTCCCACCGACACCTTTGCGCATATTGTAATTTGTTTTCACTTCACTCGATTCGTTCAGAGACCCGCACAGTGATTCACCATGTCCGTCTCCACCCAGGCCTTTTCCCTCAAGACCCGTCAGCCTGTCGCCGACTACGAGGCGCTTCTCAGTGAGGAGGACCGCATCATCAAGGAAGCCTCCAAGGCCGAGGACTGCACCACGCGTCGCCGTGCCTGCAAGAACTGCGTCTGCGGTCGTGCGGAGCTCGAGCGCAAGCTGGAGGCGGAGGGCAAGCTGCCCCCGGAAGGCGTGCAGATGCCCGCCGGCGGCTGCGGCAACTGCGCGAAGGGAGACGCCTTCCGCTGCGCCAACTGCCCTTACCTGGGCCAGCCCGCCTTTGACAACACTGAGGACGGCAAGGTGAAGCTCAACCTCATGGACGACATTTAAACGAAGACCACTCACCTCTCTCCCACTCCGCCACCCCCCTATTCACACGGACGGTGTGTGTGGGTGGTCACAGACACTCAGACACACACACACATTGGCACGCGGACACAACAAGTGCCTGAGTCACGAGAAGGTGGCGACGAAGGAAATCCCCAAGAGGTGCGAAATCCCCAAGAGGTGCGAAATCCCCAAGAGGTGCGACAGCGAAACACAACCTCAGGAAGGCAAAGCGAAAACACCTGTTCCTCCTTTGCTTCCGTTTTTGCCACATCGGATTTTGCTTTCCTCCGCTGTGCTTGTGCCCCGCCGTGGTGCCTATCCCACTCTCCCCTCTTCGTGGTTGCCTGTCTCTGCCGGTCTGCACCCGCTATACACAAGGCGCCGAGAGGGCCTCGCCGTGCGAAGGGCTCCGCAGGGTGTGTGCGCACGTTTTTTTTTCTTTCTTCTTCCTTTTTCCCGTCTTTACGGTTATTCCATCACGACAAGCTAACTCACGGTCACTGCAGTTCAAAACGATTCTGCCCTTTCACCACGCACGGCAATCGATGTGCTCTGCCTGTAGGCGTCGGGGTCAGCACCTTTCGCATGCCTGTTCTGGCCTGAATCCGTCAAGACGACTCCACTACTCGTGTCATTCTCACCGTGTTGCGCTGTCTATAGACAATGCAGGCCACACCCACCCACGGCGCCTGCGACTCAATCCCCAGCATCGCGTGGTTGAATCCACTTCTCCCCACCCTCTGAACGACCTCTTCGCACCGTCAACGCTTGACTCTCCAACTGTTTTCCTGTTTTTGGTTCCTGGTTTTTTCTTCCACAAGTTTGTGTGATCGTTGTCAAACGAAAGAAAGAAATAAAAGAAGAAGGCATTTGATTGTTGAAGGAGTCTTGTTCTCGTGTAGTACGCTCAGCGACTCTTTTGTGCTCCTCACTCCCACTCTCTTTGTCCTCTTCTGTCTCGGTTGTACGGCGATGCGTGCTGGACGTCTTTTCAGAGCCCGCAGAGATGTCATCGACCTCCTGCTGCGCCAGGGCCGCCTCGCCGACATTCAGCTGCTGAACTTCTACAACATGGAGGTGGAGCGGGAGTGCGCGCGAAAGGCGTCGGCGGCATCACGGCCTGCTGCTGCGGCCGCCGTCGCGAAGGCGGCCACCGCCTCACCACCCGCCTCGCCTGCGGCCACCGAGCAGGCTGCGAAGGCGGATGCCGCCCCGGCCGCGTCGGACCTCAAGGCGAAGGTGGATGCGGTGGAGGTCGAGGCGGCCATCGCCACGAAGGGCACGTTGCCATCGGTGGACACGGTGGCGTCCCTCGCCGCTCTGGAGGTGACGCGCACCGCTCGTCGAGAGGCACACGCGCGCTTCCGTGACCATCTTAGCTCTGTGCGTCAGACCGCGGTCGACAAGGGTCCTCTCGAGTGGATTGGCCAGGCCTACGGCACCGATACATGGACCTCCTCGTGTCTGTCGAAGCACTCGGTCAAGGCTCAACGGCTCGATGCCGACAGTCGCAAGGTGAAGCTACATGGTACCTCGTTGGTGTGCGGCGGGCCCGGCTCGACGCCCACGTCGGCACGTATCGTCGTCAACTTCACCGACAAGGATTCCGAGGGTGCCGTCGCGACTCTGAAACTAAGCCAGCCCGGCGTGAAGACTAGTGTGATGAACGGCGTCATGCGTCTGGACCTGACGGACGCAGAGGGTGTGGTGGAGGCCGATGCCCTGACGTCGTCACAGCTCGCGGCCGCGCAGCACTTAACCAATGCCTCAGCGTATAGCGGAATGCTCGCCAAGCTGGAGGAGATCTGTGCGCTCCACGCGACGCATGCCGTGCGCTACGATGGCCTGCTGATCCGCAACCCCGCGGTCCAGATGCGACTCTCGCAACTGGCGTGTTTCCGGTTCGCGATCGAGTCGCTCTCCGCGTACGTCCTTGGCGACGGTGAACTGGACGATGAAGACGAGAGCCACCTGCTCGCCAACGCTCGCAGGGCTGTTCGTGACGCACGCAAGGCCACAGCAGGCGCCGACGGTGAAGCTGACGCCGCACCAAGCCGCGCGGAGGTTGAGAGCGCCAACGCCATTGCCCTCGATGTGGCACTCAAGTACAAGTCGCTCAACATCCCTTTGCTCGAGTCCACCGTTCTCAACATCTACGCGGAGACAGCCCTCATGGATGGCTTGGATGGCGCCTGGGCGCTGGTGCGGGATACCTCGCTGTCGAAGCCCGTTCCCCACCGCAGCCGCCCCGCCAAGCTGATTGACTACCCGTACATCCAGAGTCTGTTTGATGCCCCCAAGTACGCCCTCACGTCGAACGACGGGCCGCTGGAGATGCAGGCGCAGGAGTTTCTGACCCCGCTGCTCCGCGATGCGCCGCGTCTCGGGGCGGCCGGTGCCAGTGCAAACCCACTTCAAGCGGTGGCCGAGTGGGTGAACAACCTGGTTGGTCTCTCTGCGGGCGGCCAGGTGCGTCTGGCGGCCCCACACGTCAATCTCAAGGTCGCCGCTAGGCACCTTGAGACGGACGTCGCCACGCTGCTTCGTGTGGTGCACGAGCAGCACGACATCGATGACCCTGTGTTCATCATCGCCGTTGGACAGTACCTCTCCGAGGTGTTTGCGAACCTCGCGGTTCTCTACCGCTGCACGGCCGCGCTCAACTACGATGAGGAGGGCAAGGGTCACCGCGAGTGGCTTCTCACAGAGGCTTTCTGTGCGTCCTCGAAGGTGCGTCGCCAGAACATTGTGAATGACCTCAAAACCACCAAGGCCGCCACCAACGTGCTTCGCAAGGCCGCGGATCTGGACAACTACTGCATCCATCCCGTGGAGCTTATGAACACCGCGCCGCGCAAGTCTTCTGGTGGAAAGAGTGGCCCGGGCGGCAATGGCAACGGCGACGCGAAGGCAGAGGCGTAGCGACAAGTCACCTACACACACACACACACTGGGAACGCACGTAGGGTCAACGAGACCAGACTTGAGGGAGGGATGGAGCGACGCGTGACTTTGTCCCAACTTCTCAGAGGTGATGTGTGTGTGTAGTCATGTGTGCAGACGAGACGTGCGCGCCACGCGTTGTAAACAACAAAAAAAGAAAAGAAAGAAAGTACCGAGAAGAAAGGGCGCTTGGTGGTGTCGACTGACGGCATCTACAGCAAGAGGCGCGTGAAGGGTGTCTGGGTGCTGTGCGTGCACGCGTACGTGAGTGAGATTGCGTCAGGCTCAAGGAGCGAGGCGTGTGTCAATCTGGGTCTGGTTTATGTTTGTTGGTTGCTCTTGTTGTTTTTGTACCGCTTGTTCCACCGAATCACACGCACGGAGATGCGCACGCAGACACACGCTTCCGTCTCTCTCTGACACACACACACACACACACGCACACACGCTGACGAACACATTTTACATGGTGAATAAGATAATGATTGTGCCTCACATCCACTCCATTCTGTCAACCACCAACTTTAATCGTGGGCCTCCCCGACCGGGTGCGGCGGCATGCAAAGAACCGCTTGCTTGCCGACTGAAGCGGTGCTCGTAGCGCAACGGCTTTCCGGTGCCGAATAGGTCTGACGAGCGTTGGCAAGGCTGACGTCATCGCGCTCTTTTTCATCTTTGCGGGATGTGGTAAGCTCGCCCCCTCGCTGGTGAGGTCACCGAGCTTCTCTTTGAGGAACCTTTCCTGGCACCTCCGCGTCGGGTGGATCGGTCACGGTCGGTCATCTGCGTCCGTGGGCTCACTCTCCTCCTTTCTTTTCCCCTCTTCTCCCTTTTTCCTTTCTCTCCTCTGTCGCACGGTGGTACTCCTCTCGGCCGTGACAGGATCGCGCCACGCCCGTCGAAGCTGGCTACGTGAACATTGTGCTCAACAGCGCGGTTCGCCCCGCTCAACAGCGTACGCCACTCCTCTGTTTTTTTTTTTTTGAACTGTTCTTGGTTGTTTATTCTGAGGCTACGTGCCGTGGTGGGAGCAGCGTGGTGCCATGTCGCAGTGCACGCGATCACTGTCAAGGAGCTCTGAGAGCTCCCGAGAAGCTCCCTTGACGGCTGCGATGGAGCTTGCGCTTCAGCTCGAGGACTGCAGCAGCCTCTTCCCAAAGGCCCTCGCTCCACACCTGCTTCGGTCGAGTTTGAGTATCTGCGCGGACTCCGCCTCTGACACCCGCACTGACGTGATGGAAACTAGTGACTGGACGAGCGAGGTACGCGCCAAGGTGCACGACCGGCTTCTCAAGGAGCCAGCAGCTGTTGTTCGCGGAACCGTCTACATTGACACACCGGCACAGCCTGAGCCGGCATTGGCAGCGGAGACCGCCGCGATCAGTGGCCACGCAGAAGCGGCCCGCAGTACGTTGGCGGTACCCGTTGTGTTCAGCTACGCCATGGGCTTCGCCCGTCGGCCGCACGGGACGGTCGGCGTATCGGATGAGGTAGAGCCACATAGGTACGAGTCGTTGCTGACACTGCTGCTACAAGAAGGTTGTCTTGGGACTAAACCTCCAAGTTTGTCTTAAGCTGACCGGTATCTTTTTCGTTCTTTTTCTTTTCTTGTTGTTGTTGTCGCCTCGCCCACGCGAATGCACCTCCACCAGCATCACTGGGCCTGTTCACACAGGTTTGCTTCCTTTGCTTGCCGCTGGCCCTCTCAGACGCGAAGCGCTGCGGGGCCTCCGTGTAAAGGCCGTCGGGCCGAGCAAAGCACGTCAAAGCTCATCTAGCCTCTCTCTCTCTTCGTGCGAAACCCATGGCTGTATCTCAGCACTATTCGCGAGCATGGCGGCGGCGCCCACACATACACACATACATATTCTCTCTCGCCTTCGTCTTTAACGTCTCTACCTGTGATGCGGCGGTGTAGCGTCCATTTTGTTTGTTACCGCCGTCTTCCTAGCACGAGGTTGACTCTCTTGTGCCCGCTCTACAGCACACACACGCATAGGTGTCACCGCTCTTGTCTCGTTTCTCTCATCGAAACACTCCTTGACCCTTTCACGGAGCAGGACAGAAGAACCACAAACGCGATGCTCGTTGTGCTTGCCTTTATCGGCATTTTTGTGGTGGTGGCGGCGCTCACCATCGTTGCCTTCGTCGAATTCACGACCGTCGCACCGTCGAGCAGCTCCGAATTGTTTTCCCAGTATGCCGACCGCCCCGCAGCGGACACGGCGGGTAAACAGCAGCTGTTCAGCGAGGACAGCCCCTTCGTGAAGGAAAACCAGGCGTCCGGGGCCACCGCGGTGTCCGATGCGCAGCGACGCGCGCTTTCTTTTCTGGAGACGCACTGCTGCTCGCTGCCCGTGCAGGCCGAGACGGTGCGCGTGTTAACCCACCCAACCTTGTTCTACGAAGAGCTCAAGGCAAAGATCACGGCCGCCGAGCACAGCATTGTCATGTCCGCGCTCTACGTGGGCGACGGCAAGCTCTCTCAGTCATTCGTGGCTTGCCTCACAGAGAGGGTGCGCGCGGCCTCCCAACGCACGCTGAAGCCCGGCGAGACACCGTTCAAGGTGACCGTGCTCCTCGACTACAATCGCATGCACGACCGGGGCAACTTGACTACCATGAAGGACCTTGTTCTGATCTCGCACGCCGTCCAGCAACGCGCCGCGGCGACCGGCACAGTCCCGTCTGTCCACGTCAGCGTCTCGCTGTTCCAGAACCCGTGCCGGTGGAACCGCCTCTTCGCGCCTTTTGGCCGCGCCAAGGAAGCTCTCGGCGTGCAGCACACCAAAGTTTTCGCCTTTGACGACCAGCACACCATCTTGACCGGGGCGAACCTGTCGGACGACTACTTCACGACGCGAATGGATCGGTACGTTGTCATTGAGAAGAACCCCTACGTGGCTGGCTGGTTCAGCGAGCTCGTGCACCGTCTGGATGAGATCTCGCATCCTGTTGTCTGCCACGAGGCCTTCACCTCCACGTACGGCGAGGCTCACCTGGTCACGGAGCCAACCTCACCTCTCCAGAAGATGTTTCCGGCGAGGCCAAGCCGGCCCGCTTCACCGTCCGCGCAACCAAACGCCGCGGCGACTCCTCCCGACAGCAACTCACCGCCCAGCCCTGCGACGTGGCCCTCGTCGCCGACCCTGCACCGACGGTCCGACCTCGTCATTCTTCCCAACGCCTGCGGTCTGGACCCCTCCACCGCGACGGAGGCGTACGAGACAAGGGCACGCACCGTCCTGCACGCGTTCGCGCGGCACACAATGGAGGCCTATCAGGGTCTGGCGTACCGCCTCGTCTTCACGGAAAAGTCGCACGACAGCGTCCTCTTCCCGACCGTGCAGATGGGTCGTGCCGGTGTCTTTCACGACTCGTACGTTGTGCAGGAGCTTCTGCGGCTGGCCACGAGCGACACCCACATCTATCTCACGTCACCGTACCTGAACCTGTACAACGACTTCACGGGGGAGGTGCTGCACGGCGCGTGCCACCTCGATTGCATCACGGCGAGCGTGGACACCAACGGCTGGAAGGGGCACAAGGGCGTGGCGGGCTACATCCCGTACTTCTATCTGCAGATTGAGCGGTCGTTCTTTTACTTGATGAAGGAGTACGGCTGCCTCGGCCGCGTGCGTGTGCGTGAGTTCGGCAAGGAGGGCATGACGTTTCATGCCAAGGGCTTGTGGTTCGCCGCACGCAGCGCCGAGAAGCCGTCATCGTCGTCACCGGACAAGGCTAAGAGCGCAGCCAGCACGCCAACTAACCCCTCTCCGTCGTCAACGGGACTGACGGCGTTCCAGGAGTCGGATGCTGACGCGATCCCGGCGCCGTACCTCATCGCATACGGCAGCACCAACTACGGCTGCCGCTCCGTCCGCAAAGACGTGGAGTCTGAAGGATTCCTCTTCACCACCAACGTCGCCTTGCGTGCCACGATGCGCGAAGAGCTGCTCGGGCTGCTGCGATCTTCGAAGACAGTGGACGAGCACCGCTTCACACGCGAGGAACGAGGCCGTTTCCACCCAGGCCTTTCCGTGCTCGCGCAGGTGAGCCAAGATTTTTTGTAGCGACACACATGCACCTACAGGGACGGAGCTGAGTTGGTGGCGTGCGTTGTGGCGCGGTGGCGCGGTGGCGTGCACGCAATGACCTCGTGAGACACCCACAAATGAAGCACCCCACGGGGAGCTGAGCGCGTGTGAATCAATGAGCGTAACGAAGATGTGTGTATGTGAGAGAGGGAGAGAGGAAGAGGAGAGACTAGACGAGTGAGTGCGCTTGCTCTCACAATGGAGAGCGCGTGTGTAACGACGTCTCTTCTTCTTGTTTTTTGTTTTGTTTTCTCCTTTCCGTCCTTACCACATACCCAAAGGGAGCCGCGCGGCTTAGAAAGTCCTACTAGCGAAACGCCGTGGTCTCTTTTCTGGAAGTAACAGCAACAACCATAACAAACCTTTATTTTCCCTTTTTTCTTTCCTTCAACCGCGGGCGGCACCCTCGATCGCACTGTCCCCTTGCGCAGGCGTGTGCGCACTAGCGACCGACGTTTCTTCCCGACCCACTTCACAGAGGCTTCGTTCCCCTTTTTTTCTTTTTAGTTCACATGATCATCGCCTTGTGTGGTGCGCGCTGCCGAAAGCGCGTCCATCACCATAACTACCCCCCAAAACCATGGCCACCGTAATGTCACTGTGGTGCACAGGTGCCACATGCCTCTCTCTCTCTACTCCACCAGTGTCATCATCACTCTAACTGGAAGCGACGAGAAGAAGGCATTCTTTCAAGCCTCCCCTCTCGACAGTTTTCGTGCACAGGTGAGGCAAACACTCGCCGCGATCCCTGCGATGTGGATCTCCTCATTTCTTTCTTCGGTCGCCAACGGAGAAGGTGGCACAGCCACACCCATGCCTCTCCCCGTACCTCAACAAGCAGGCATCTTCACACAAACACCCTCTCTGCCTCTCTCCCCCTCTTTTTCGTTTGATCGCGCTGTTGACATGCCTGCTCGTGGTATCACCGCACTTACCCCTCCTCTGCCACTTTCCGCTTGCCGGTTCAACAGGTTACCCACACCACACACACACACACACATACACATACGTATATACACAAGTCACACACGCACAGACACACACTGCACGTGAATATCATCGAAGCCGGAGCTAGCCACTGCATATTCCTGCCATTGACGCACGCACGCTGACGACACGGTGAACGCAACTCATTCATTAGCGCCGTCTTTATTTATCTATTTTGTTTTTCGCTGCGTGAACTACCGTCTTTTCTTTTTTTCCCGTTCAACCACTCCCTTGCCTTTCTTGTTTCTTCTCACTCACCGTCTTGCCGCCCTCGCGTACCTATGAATCCAACTTTCTTCCCCGGCGCACGGCTGGGTGGCGAGCAACAAGCTGAGCTGACTGCCGAAGACCGCGCGAAGATCGAGTCCTGCCGCACTTCCAGCTACTACCCGTCCGAGCCGTGCAAGATCATCGTTCACGATCACTCCCTCGTGGAGACCTTCCGCCACTCCGCCTCCTTTCAGAAGATCGTGTCGTACCTGCAGGGGTGCAGCGAGGCTGTCTGGCAGACGCCGTCGTCTCAGCGTGTGAGTCGCGAATCGACTGAGTGCTGCGCGACGGCGCGGTATCTGGTGGAGGAGCTCTTCCCGCACCTCCACCAGCTCGTGAGGGACATCCCGTTAGAGGACCAGTCGAAGCAACGCTTCGGCAACCGCGCTAAACGTGTCTTTCACGAAAAAATGGAGTCCGACATCATGACGTACATGACGGCACTGGTGCGCACGTTGCCACCGAAGCCTGTTACCAGTGCACCGACGTCGGAAGGGAAGAGCCCTCGCTCACCGTCACACGGCATCGTGCCTTATTATTTCTCTTACACCGCCGCGACGACGCCGGCGACGGCGGGTGCAGAGGCCGCGCCATCGCTGCGCGAGCGCACGGACGAGGAGGTCGACTCGTTGGCCAAGGAGCTGGCTGCCTACCTCGAGGACGCGTTCGGGAACCCCACCCGCCTCGACTACGGCTCAGGTCACGAGCTGCACTTCTTCATCTTCATGATGGTGTTGCTGGAGGAGCTCGGTGACTGCGGTGGTACTCTGAAGGATGCGCCGACTGTGTTCATCCCACTCGACGTCGCACCACCACAGCCCGTGCCGGCTGAGAAGCGCGCGATGGTGACGCGACTGAGGCAGGACTTTGTTTTTCACGTGTTCATGGACACCTACCTGCCTTTTGTTCGGCTTCTGCAGAAACACTACTCGCTGGAGCCGGCGGGCTCGCACGGCGTTTGGGGACTTGATGACTATCACCACATCCCGTACGTGTTTGGCGCTGCGCAGCTGATCGACGCCGAGCGCGGCTGCACGTCCACTGGCGAGGGCGGTGAGTGCGTGCTGCCCAAGTCTGTCTGCGACAAGAACCGAACACGGCAGCTCAAGGACGAGTACCTCTACTTCGCCATGATTGACTGGATCTACGAAAACAAGTTTGGCCCGTTCTTCGAGCACAGCAACACGCTCTACAACATTTCCGGGGTCGAGCACTGGTCGAAGATTTATCAAGGCATGATGAAGATGTTCGGCGCGGAGGTGCTCGGCAAGTTCAACGTATCGCAGCACCTGCTGTTCGGCAACCATCTCCCGTGGAACACAAACGCCTTGTGATTGGTGGTTGTTCTCTTTCTCTCACTTCGTGGTTTGTTGTTTTTCGTGCCTTCACTGTTCCTCTCGTGCTGCCGCTCCACGGTACTTTATTCTCGTACATCGCAACTCGCCAAGAATCACCGCCACCTCGTGACACGCCCCCCCCCCCTCCCCCTCCGGTGAACAGAAGTACCCAATGCACGCACACACGAGAATGGGCCACGCTCACGGCGAAACTGCAGCGCATGCGCCGTGGGCAGTGAGCCACTGCACCGGCAAGCACGGTAAAGCACCGCCGCGTCGGTTGATACCATCTCCACGCCCGCACTGCGCGGGCATCTGCCTCCCTCCTTGCCTTTGCGCGTGTGACTGGCCATTCCACCTCTCACTACCCCGAATTGCTGTCTCTCAACCTCATCTTCTGCTTCTTCCCGTGCGGCTACTCGCCACGGCAAAGAATGACTCCGCGGAACGTGGCGTTACAGCACACACGAACACCCGCTTGTGACACAGCCTGTGATCGCCGCCCTCGCTGGCATGGACCGCGCCGCGCGCCACAGTATTCTCGAACCGCTCGCTTCATCATCTCCATCGGCCGGCTCACTTGGCACGCGACCTCGCACAGAAACGCGCACGCGCCTAGTCTTCGGTACGCCACAAGAGAGAAGGCGGGGACCCCCACCCCCACCACTACAGCCAGCGTTGACACACGCCGCCACACAGGATGCACGACGTGACCCCGTCTCCGGGCTTGCCCTGGTTCCGCTGGCGGCACTGACGAGCAGCGCAGCCTATCGTCGTGCACTCGCACCTGTGCTCCGTCAAGGTGCGCCTGTGGCCGCCCCCTCGGGGCCTTCCGCGCCGCACACAGGCCACATTGGTGTGACTGTGCGTGGCGCCCCGTCGTCTGCTGCACGGAGTCAGCCGAACGGACTGGTTCACTCCGTGCTAAGCGAGTCGACTGACGACGTCCCTAGCCCTGCCGCGGCGCGCCGACCTGCATCGGCCTCACCACCGTCGCCGATCTCTGTGGGCATGCAGCCGGTTATTCTCTATGTCTCTCCGATCGATCTCTTTGTCGCGTGCCCGGCCCCATCGTCCCCATCGAGGCTCCACTCACGGGATGCGGAGGAGGTGGCCACGGTGGCGGCATACCTGGTCGTTTCACGCCCTTTCGTGAGTGTGTGGTCTGCGGAAGGGGAACTGATGGCCTGCTGTGCAGTGCAGCGCCTGATGTGTGTAACGCGGTGCGCCGCCGACGTTCTCGTCCTGCGACGACTGCCCTCAGCGGATGCGACAACGGGTTTGGGAACCGACCTCGCGTTCAGCCTGGCGCACGCGGAGGAGGTCGACTTTCTTCTGTGGGTCCTGGAACACGTGGCGAACCTTCCGCGCACCCTCGCCGCCGATGCCCACTGGCTTGCCTCGCGTGCGCTTGTTGGTGCAAAAGTGGCGACGGCAGACCTCGTGTACAATCTCGAGGAGGAGGAGGCGGTGCCGCACGCGTGGGAGCTGTGTGCGCGCCCCTATACCCCCCTCACAGCATTGACAGGGCCCACTCAACTGCTGCCAAGCACGGCACGCGTCACTCTCAGCGAAACGCTTGTCGCGCGCCTCGTGCCGTGGGTGTCCTCGTCGGTGGCTGACGCACTGGACCCGCAACGACTGTTTCGGCTTTTCATCGGCGACCTCGACGGCAGTGGGGACCGCTTACGAACCTCACCCGGGCCTCAGCCCGTTGAGCAGCCACGTCGCAGCCCCACCTCCACGTCGTCGTCTTCGAGAGAGGTGCTGAGCGAGCTCCGTGGCGGCGCTGGTGGGGCGGCGGACGTCACGCGGCCCGTGCGGTGCGCCTTGGCGATGCTTCGTCTTGGCACCATCCCACAGGTACTTTCAACGGGGCTGGTACGCACACACGCGAGCGGTGATGCGGATCGGTGTCGTCGGGTGCACCAAGACGCGCTGGCTGATCCAGGACGCACATCGCCTCGCCCGCCCGGTGACGGCACCGAAGAGCAGTGGTACTTCGCGTTCCCTGAGCACCACGAGACAAGTAGTCTCCTGGAGGAAAGCGTGCCTCTGGATGCGCGTGAGGGTGACACGGACGATGCGCATGACTCTCACCACTCAGGCTCGTCACCTGCTCTACATGCAGACGAACGCGTTGGGGTGGCGGACACTGGGCCGGATGCCCTCTCTGTTCAGCGACTCCTCGAAGAAGTGCGTCGCCAGCAGAATGTGCTCGCGGCACTGATGACGGCAAGAGTTGGTGGGAAACCTTCAACGTCACGGCCGGCGACGCAGACGCATCACACCGACGTACGCGAAGAATGACGGAGACGGGTCAAGTGCGTACACGCGCACATATGCTGTTGTTGCTTGATAGATGATCCTTTGAAAAATAAGTGCAACACAAGAGAGCGCACATGTGCTTCTTGTCGTGCTCGTCTTGCTGCATCTCAGTGTGGGAGCGTCTTCTCACTCGCCCTCAATCGCAACGACCCCCCCCCCTTTTTCACCCCGACAAGGGAAGCGCATGCGACTGCATATGGCATGAATGCGAGACAACACGTGCACCTCCACTCACGAACAATCCAACCTCTTTCATCTCTCTTGCCTTCGCACGTTGCACCCGCCTCTCTTGACGGCACGCGTCCTGCCGTACCCTTCACTTCACTTCACCAGACTCTTGTGAGGAGGCGATACCCTGAAATAATTCCTCGCGTACGTGGTGGGGGCGGAGGCCGTCACTATGCCGCTGTTCTTCTTCCCTGCACACGCCGCAGGTACACGTGCGGTACGCGAGGGAACAGAGACAGCCGCCCCCATGCGCGGGGACACCGACCAGGTTCTGGCCTCGCCTGCACGTCTCGGGCCGTATTCGTCCCTCTTTCTGAAGCACGTGCCGTTCTGCGCCTCGTCATTCGAGATGGATGTGCTGGCCGATCTCTCCCACACCCTCCGCGCCTGGTGCCACCACGATCGACCACGGCGACATCAAGGCCGGCACACTGATGAGATGCTGGTGCTTCTTGCCGACACGGCATGTGCCGCCGCACGTGTGACGCGGATCGCCACCTCGTCTCAGCAGCCTTGGCCGTCTCCACCCGCTGGTCTGCCGCCTGGGCTCACTCCCGACGTGACCACGCGCGCTGTCACGAGTGCCCCTAGCGCAGTGCTGAGCAGCAACCGTCGGGCGGAGGATGTGGGCCCCGTGCTGACCTACGCACTGCCAAGCCTGTCCCTCCATCACCGGCTCATCGAGAAGGACGCGTGCTGGTTGGCGCTCGACGACACGAGCACGGCCGCGGCGGGTGCGCGTGGTGGGCAATCCTGTCGCACACTCATCACACGGTACCGGGCCGACACCGGCCACGCCTTCCTAGATGCCCTGCACGTGGAGAACGACCACCGGCGGGACGCGTTTCGCGCGTGGCCGGCACATTTCCCCAATGTGCGGCTGAACGATGTGGTTGGCGGTGTACCACCCGGTGCGGCGGCGTGGCATACGATGTGGACGACGCACAGGCTGCGCTGTTCTCGGCCTGCACCGCGTCTGGTGACGCCTCTGAATGCGGAGGAAGAAGAGGCGCTGTGGATTGGCTTCACAGGTCACCGCGGTGGTGGTGGTGGCGACTGGCTCTGCTGGCATTCGCTGCTTGGTGACACTACCACGGCATCATCGCCCCACAGCGCCCCACCACCACGAGCCGCAGAGGGCTCAGAGTTGGCTTCCACCTTTCGCGACCATGAAGTTTCGCTTCTCGCGCCGTGGTGTGTAGGCACGGCCCCACTTCTCCCGGTGGCCATGCACGTCAGCTCCACTCACACGTCGGTGTGCTTTTCAGACAGCCTCGCGCGTTCGTTTTGCTCTACGCGTGTGCCTCCACTCAGTACGACGGCGGACGCCTTGTTTATTGCGAGAGCGGTCAAGCTGGGCCGCGTCCACCTCCCCGAAACGTCGAGCGATGCGCCGCCATCACTGGTCTCACCTCGCGATGCATTCTCACCGCCCATCAGCACACCTGCGCCTCAGGAAGCGCAGCCCCTGGAGACCTTGGATGAGTGTGACGGCGCGCTCTTCGCTGGCTGCCACGCGTCGTCGGCTCCGTGCGCCGATCCGCTGGCAGGGCTCAGCACGCTTGACGACGATGGCGACGGCAGCATTGCGAGGCGTCTCTGGCTCATTGAGTTGTCTCAGCGACACACGCAGGCGAGCGTGTGCACGCAACAGCCGGAGTGTTCATGTCTTTCCGTCGACGAGGCACATGCGCCATCGACGACAGCGCAGTGTGTGGCGCAGCTCTTGCCGTTTACTCTCACCGATCACCCGCGGATACCCCTCACCACGGAGGGCACACCGATGCCACGGCACGTCACTGTCCTCGGCGGTGCGGGCATCACCGCGGAGGCTGTGGCACTCACGGTCCTACGTGTCTCCACGCACCTGTGCCTGCCCTGGCGGCGACCCGATGACGGGGCACACTCATCATCACCACCACCGTGTGCAGCCATCCGCGCATGTACCCCATCTCGTGATCCTGGGCTGCGGTGCCTCTCACCATTCAGTGGCTTCCGCACGACACCACTGCTTGGCGTCACGGTCGCCGTCTCTGATGGCAGGGATGACACCGCGTCGACGAGTCCGCCGTGTGTGCGTCGTGTGTGCTTGCCGACGTTGCGCAACCTCGCCGCGGACACGCTGCGGAAGCGTTGGCCGCATTTGCGTCGCTGGCATCGATGTGTTCTGGGTGCCCGTCACGCGACCGCCGCGCGCGCCGCCTCTCCGTCGGCTGATGGCCACCGCATCGCGCGCACTCTTCTCGCCACGCAGCCGGTGAACAGCGTGGGCGACACAAAGACAAGGTCAACACCGAGGCCGCATCAACCTTCGGAGAAGTCCGTGCGATTCCTGCTGTCGCTGCGCAGGCGGGCGACGTCCGTCGATTGGACGCGCCGGCACGTCATGGCACTCTCGGACGTTCTTCTGCGCATCGAGGTCGACCCGTTTAACCCGCGCCGGTCCCTTTACGAGGCCGAGGTACGCAGTACACGGCTGGCAGATAAAGTGAAAGCCGTGAACCTGCTCCTGGCAGAGAAGAGCGTGCACACCTCGGCGTCCCCACTGTGGCAGGCGCAGGCGATCACCTTGGGCCCGTACAATGACAGCAACGGAGCCGCCAGTCGAGACACCACGGAGGCTTGTGAGGTGAACCGTTGTCACAGCCAGCGTGTGTTGGACCAGTGGGTGCGCACGGGAGTGGCAAGAGAAGGCGCGCTGCTGTTCAGCTCCTTCTTCTACGATCTGCTTGAACTGTCGCGCACTCCCGTCGCCGGCGTGCGTGCTGAGTCGCCTGACGCGAGCGACATCGCGCCGGCCACGGACATCCAGAAGCCGCACGACGAGCAGCTGTGGATGATGGAATCGGACGATGAGAGCAGTGATGTTGAGGGCGAGAGGGCGAATGGAGATCATCATCATCAGCTGGCGTCCGGCTGGTGGGATCGATCTCTTGCGGCCAGCACGCGCTTCATGGGTCTTGGTACGCGGTCCGTCGACCCTCCTGCTGAACGAGTTGCACGTGACACTGACGAGGTGGAGTCGGAGGATCAAGGGTGGACACAGCTCGCCGCGGATCTCCTTACGCATGGCCCGTGCCACCCGCTGTTCCGCCACCGCGTCTGCCGTGCGGTGGTGCCACGTCATGTGCTTGCAGAGCAGATGGCATACCACGCACAGCGCGAGTGCGTGCAACTTGATGTGCAGCGCTGCCTGCGCACGTTGCCGACGTCTCGCACGAAGCGCCGACAGCGTTCACGCTCACCAGCGACGGCGACCGGCAGTGACACCAAGTGCCGTCGTTGCGCGTCTCCGTGCCGTACGGAGACACCACCAACGTGGCGCGATACCGCCGCTGACTGGCTCCCAGGCGTGGTTCGACGCGCCCTGTCAGACCACCGCGCTCTGGACAGTGCGGCACACACCGATCCGAGTAACGCAGACGTGGCACGAGACGCCGTGAAAAGCACGTTTGGCCGGCTGATAGCAGAGTGGGAGGCCGCGGAGGCCTTGCGCACACTCTACGCGCGCGCCGATGCACAGCGACGCCGGCTAAAAGTCTACCGCAGATGATGCGCGCACGATCCGCCACCGTGTTCAGAATGGCGGTGAAAGGCATCGCGTGAAGCCGTCTCGCCTCCGTTTCCTCTTCAGTACGAACCGCGACTTCGACGCCTTCGCGCGAGGGCAAACTGCTCATGTACTGAAACTGCTTCCTATTTTTTATTTTTTTGTTTTTGCTTACTCTGCTCTCTACGTCACAGACACGAGAACTATCGAGCAGACCGGGCACACACCCTGCACGATCGACTTGCAGAGAGACGCACGACTGGCCTTTGCTGTGTGAATCTGTAACCTAAGGGTATCCAACGAGCCACCTCACAGAAAGGAAAGGGGGAGGGCAGCGGCTCGCACACGTCCCCACTACACACATCGTGTGCAGAAGCACACGCACCTCTCACCCTTCACCCCTCATCTGTTTACTGTCGACTCTTACCCCACCATTCTTCAACTTGGCATTTTTTTTTTGTGTTTCGACAGTACACTCCAACGTGTGTTACTTCGTGCAGCTTATCGCCTCACACTTTTTCTGCAGCCGAGTGAAGACGGGCGTGAAACGTGCGTTCGTGTTGTCGTTGTCATTGTTACATCCACTCGTCCTCCTGCACGTCTCAGGCAGTACATACACACACACTACTCGGGTGCACTCGTTTGCTCCGGCGTTTTTGCTGCCCTTGACGTCGTCACATCAAGGCTTCTGTACATACATTCACTGATACACACGTACTTCATTTTTTTTCTTGCCTCCCGCGATGCCACTTCATGAGTACCGTATCCTCGAGAAGATGGCTGTTGGCAGCTTCGGCATGGTGTTCCGCATCCAGCGCATCCTCGACGACGCCATCCTCGTCATGAAGCGCATTCCCCTAGAGGACCTCGATGCGGCACAGCGCCATGAGGCCGCACAGGAGATGCACCTCATGACTGAGCTTCACCACCCATACATTGTCACACAGCGAGATGCCTTTCTCTTCAACGAGAATGACTTGTGCTTGATTATGGATTACTACGACGGTGGTGACCTCGAGCCCGTCGTCATCGATCAGCGCGAAAGTGACGAGTACTTCCCTTTCCAGCAGGTGATGCTGTGGTTTGCGGAGATGCTCCTCGCGACGCACTACTTGCATAGCCACGACATTGTCCACCGTGACCTCAAGACCCGCAATCTCTTCCTTGACCGCAAGGCAAATGCCATCGCCGTCGGCGACTTTGGCATCGCAGAGAAAATTGACACGAGCAAGATCGCCACGTGGCGCAACCTGAACAACACACGCCTGCAGCGCCTCTCCAGCGGCCAACTGGACGGCGCCCACGCCTCACCAACATCCGCGATTAGGCGCCGAAACAGCGCCAGTGTGCGTGCGGTCCGCGGTCAGAACGGCGTGCTGCACAACCAGCCGCTGTTCACAAACGAGCCCGAAGCCGAAAGCAGCCTGTCTCTCTCACGCTTGCGCCGCACGCCCGAGGATTCACCAGTGCGACACGACCGTCTCATCGCCTCGAGCCAATCCCCGCTCAACCCGTTCTACCTGCAGTCGCCAGAGCAGCTGAACCAGGCGATGCGTGGGACGCCGCTCTACATGGCACCTGAGGCTCTTCAAGGCGGGCACGTGGGTCCCAAGGCGGATGTGTGGTCTCTCGGCTGCATTCTCTATGAGCTGCTCACCCTGCGGCACCCCTTTGACTCGCGCGACATTGGCGGACTGGTGATGCGAGTGACGCAAGGCATGCGCGAACCACTGCCGTCGCACTACCCCGCCGAGGTGCACACGCTTATGGACGCCATGCTCGCCATCGATGCCCGTAGCAGGCCCTCGTGCGAGGAGATTCTCCAGACGCCGTTGGTGAAGGCATACGTGGAGCTTCTGCTCATTCTGCGCGTGCCCAGCACCGTCCCCACCGACCCCACGGAGCAGTCGCTGACATCACAGCTGCGTGGGCTCGGTGTGACGGTGCCGTCCTCCGCCGCACACGCCGCTGGCACCTCAGGCGGCGACGAGCCGGCCTGGCCTTCCGTGCTCGCCTACACGCGAATTGAGCAGGCCATGGCGCCGCCGCTGAATCCTCCGTCGGTCGAGCACAAACTGGCGCGCCAGCACCTCGCGGAGATGCTCGCCGGAGCGGGTACCATGTACGCCTCGGCGAGCGCGGAAAGCTCGGTCTCGTCCTCGGCGTTCCCCATGGGCGCGGGTACCTTCTTTACAGCCGGCGCACCGCTCGTGGCGACACCGAGTCCCGAGCGGGGCAGCACCTCCACCAGCCGCCTCAGCATCGACCCAGCCGCCGGCTTGTCGAACCCAGCCATCATGGTGCCGACGGCAAGCATGCGTCCTTTTATGATTTACGACACAGCTACGAGCCCGGATGGCCACACGAAGAACGCGGCGCGCCGCAGCACCGGCACCGCAACGCGCTCCGTGTCGGCTGCCGCCGCTGCTGCCGCTGCCGCTGCGAACTTGTCGCCTCTGACGCCGCTCGCGCGCCTGCACTCCCGCTCGAAGGAGTTCACGCCGGATGCGGATGCCGATCGCTTCTACGCGGCCTACGCGAACGTCGTGGACATGCGCGACAAGCCGACTGAGATGGTCGCGGCGGAGGTGGATGCGCTGCGAGAAGCCGTGCAGACGGTGTTGCGGCAGAAGAAGCAGCGGGGAGACGGTGCGGTGCTGCAGGAGCGGTACGGCAGCGGCGTGACACGCAACATGCCCGTGACGACCGGCACCGCCCGCTCCGCATCCACCACGGCGACCACCGGCACCATGACCACCACCGCGCATGGCAGCACGACCGAGAGCCCGTCTAACACACGCGTGGTCGGCGGTACGCGCGTGTACTACAACAACCTTTACAGCTGTCTCGTTCGTCAGCAACGTCTGGCGCTCGCCAACGTGCAGCTTCACGATAGCATGCCCGTCTCCCTGAGCGCGCGGTCCATCATCCCCGCCGCGGTGCCGGCCACCTCTGACGGCGTCCACGGCCGCGTCGCATCCAACAGCGCACGCAGCGCCTCGAGCGGCCGCAGTGGCCGGCTAGGAGCGTCCTCGGTAACCGACAACGGGGCACAGCCCACGGCGCCAGGTGCAACACGCACAGAAGCCGGCTTCCTGCGGCGTGCGCTCTTCAGCCACGGAGACACCGTGGACTCGAGCGAGGCAGTCGCCGCCGCACCGCAGCAGGGTGATCTGGCACCGTCACTACCGGACCTCGAGGAGGGTCCGCCGACTGCGGAAGCCACCGGTACCCTGACGGGCACACGTCCACTCCGCACACTGAAGGCGCCACCCGCTTATCTGGCACGGCGTGAGCGCCTCCTGCAGCGTGTGTCTGAGCGTCTTGAAAGTGCAGTGTGGCAGGCGGTGTACTGGTACTACCGTGACACCAACGTGCTCCAGCGAGATCCGCGCACGGTGATGGGGTGGGTACCAGACCGACAAAACTGGAAAGTGCTGCCACTGATCGACCAGCTCGTCGTGCTGGATCGGTATCTGGTGTCACAGACCGGGGCGTAGGGAGCCAGTCTGTGTGCCACACGAAGCCGTCATCGAGGCGCTTCAGCACGACAAGAACTGTGTGTGCCAGAGACAGAGTGTACGTGCGTACAATACGAGGCCTAAACTCGAGATGCGTGTCTCACTGCAAGATCTCCATTGAGCAGGTGCGCGAAGCAGGCACCCCGTCTCAGAACAAGAGAACAATAACACTGTCCTCGTCAAGGACCGAGCGAGCACAAGTCACCTTCTTCGTGTCTGCCGAGAGCGAGAGACAGACAGCGGCGACCGTTGTTATGAAGTGGTGCAGAGCGTCTCACGAACATCTCAAGCCTATGCCGTCGCCACCAGAAGCCGCAAAGGCACACACCCGCGTGCCAACACACACACGCACACACACACACACACGCCTTTTTCCCATTCACTCCCCCCTTTCTCGGCTCTTCTCTTTTCTTCTGTGTTCCGACTGCCTTCTGGCGCACCGCGTGATCGTGCCTCAAGCGTGTGAGGTTACTCCTCTTTTCCCTCCGGTTTTTCTTTTCTTTTCTTGTTGGGCTGTGCTTCTTCTCCGCGAAGTAAGACAGCTTCCCATCCCATGGCCTCCACAACTTCCGCTGGTGTGGATCTGAACCAGGTGCAGCCGCTCGCGGCGTTCACCGTCGCGGTGTCGTGCGTGCCTGTGGAGCAGCTCGTCTCGGAGGGTCTGCGCTCTGGCTCCCGGCTTCACGGGACCGGCTGGGGTGCGTCCGATCACACCGGCGATTCGATGACCGGCCTCGCGCAGTCACTGTTCGCCCCTTCCGCACCGCCGGGCCTCCCATTAATGGCTTCCTCCGACGTGCTGGCCACGACGGGCGGTGCCGCCGCGGGTGTGCACAACCGCTCGTTCGACGACGTCCACCGACTGAAGAATCGACTCATGGCGTCGTCGACGGGATCCCGAGACGGTGGTGGACTGAACGCGTCTCTGGCGCAGTGCCTGGACGCGGTACTGGGTAGCCACCAGGTCGACATCGCCGTCCCAGACGAACAAGACAGCTACCGCGTTCACCTACTCTTGCTTGTTGACCCACGACAGGGCAGCAGCACCACCAGCAGCAGTCACCACAACCAGAGCGCCAGCCACACCATCTCCACCTTATCGAGCGAGCCCAAACCGCAGCAGGTCGCGCAGGTGACCGTGCGGTGGACGCAGTTCCAGCAACTCGTGCGCTTCGTGATGTCGGTCGCGCCCAAGTTCGCACCGCCGTCGACGCCGAGGGGCCTCGCCTTTCCTGTCGACGCGGCGGTGTCGTTCGTGCAAAACACCTCGTTCCTGCGCCGCCCGGAGGTCCGCGCGGATGGGAACGGCGGCGGCATTCTGACCGACGGCGGGCACGGTGGCGCAGGCGCCTTCAGCGGGCTCGGCGACGCGGACGGTAGTTCGGGCGACGGTGCCGACTCACAGACACGCGAGCTGCGTCGCACGTACATGGAGTCCTACCTCAACGCAGCCACCCAGAACAGCAGCACGTCTTGCCTCAAGGAGGTACAGAGCTTTGTGGGCTATCGTATGTACGCACAAAACCAGCGGGACCTGCTGCGCTACCACGCCGCCACCGGTGCCGCACCGGCAGCAATGAATGCGCCGACGATGACGCCTGCTGTCGTTGCCTCACCGACGTCGGCCGAAACCGCCCCGTCTGCCAAGGCAAGGCGGACAGCGCATGCGAGAGTTCCCCACCACCACGATGGAAGTCTCGGCTCACGTAGCGAGAGGGAAGACGATAGTCGCACGAGCAGTCTCAGCGGTGGCGCCAGCCTCCACAGCGCGGCTCATCACGGCTCGCCCGACTCATCGCAGTCGTCGCCGTCTTCTTCGCACGCGTCTTCCTTGCCGGCCATCTCGGAGCACAGCGCCAATGACACTTACGCGGCTGCTGAAGGTGACGGGAAGCGTAAGCCTCGGTCTGCGCGCCACCACGCCCATGCCGCGGATGACAAACATGATGGGGGTAGGAGTCTCAAGGAGAGAGTGGCGCCGCTGGTGTCCGCGTCAGTTCGCGAAGAACAGCGGTCTCGCAAGCCGCGTAGCCACCGTCACGAAGGCTCAGCAGGCGATCAGCCTGACGGCGGTACGGATCGTCACCGCCGCCGTCACCGCCGCTCTGCGCGCGCGCGACCGGCGCCGGCACCGCTCACCGACGCGGACAAGGCCATGCTGGAGGAGTGCTTCCGTATGATCGACATTGGCGAGAACGGCTCCATTGAGCTTGTGGACACGGCGACCTTTCTGGGCTGTGCCACGAAGGATACCTTCACCGCGCATCTACGGGTGCTGTACCACCGCGCTGAGCTCAACCAGCCCGATGCCGCCGGCACCGACGACGGTGAGGACGGCGAAGCTGACGGAGTTCCGGACCCCACCACAACCCCGCACGACGACCTGACGCTGCCGCAGTGGATTCGCGATGTCACGCGAATAGATTTGCTCCCGCACGTGCCGCTCTACCCGTCAACTTTCATCGCTATGGTAGAGCAGCTGCTTGTCGCCGCGGCGTACCGGCACCGTGGCGAGCACGGCAATGATACCCCGGCGAGCGCGTACTCAAGTTCGTCCTGGAGCTCGTACGTCGCGTCGTCACGAGGCAGCTCGAATGCCGCTCGCGCTGATCGTAAACAGCGTGCCACGGCGCTGAGCCAGGATGGGTCACACCACACCCACCGCGTACACCACCGTCACGCAGAGGCGCCAGACGACGCGCCGCCGTACCCGCCACGCACGATGATGATGGATCCCGCCGCGATGTCCGCTACCGCCGCCACCATGACCACAATCGCGACTCTCTCCGAAGACAATGTGGAGAAACTGCGTCAAGCACACAGCGACGACGTGACACCGTGCATCGTGCCACCCCAGCGCCCCGCCGGTGACCACAACGACGCCGCGGCGAAGGAACCTGAAGCGGCGCGTCCAGAGCCACTTTCCCCCTCCGACGACGCAGCTGTTGTGCTGAGTGAGTGGGTAGATGCGTTCTGGATGCTGCACTACCACAGCCTCTACCTTTCCCTGGGTACCTTGGTCAGCGGTCAAGCCGGCGAGCCACTGCGCGATGCCCTGAACGAGCTACACACCCGCACCTTGCGTGATCTGGTGATGGCACGCGCACGCCGTGCAACCACCCTTACACGCCCTGTGACAACCATGGCACCGCCCTCGCTTTCGCCGGAGGCTGCCGTGGAGGCTCTCGGCGGCGCCACACCGGGGCACGCCTTCACGCGCACCACGAGCGCGACCGTGTCGAGCGACGACGTGTTTTCCTCCGTCTCACACCACGCGCATCCCATCAGCGGTGAGGGCTTTCGGCACCTGCTACCCCACGACGCGACTGGGGGTCCGGTGCACGAGGACATAACCGAGGAGGAACTCTACGTGATCGACACGGCGGTACGATGCGCGGGGGAGGTCGTGTCGTCCCACCCCACCCTCTTCGGCTACCGCACCTTGGATGTGCTCGCGCTGGCGTACGTGCTGACGGAGACGGGCCTGCGCACGGTCAGCACGGAGGAGGTGCTTGAGTGGCTTGTTGTGCAGCGCGCAACGAGCCACGTGGCGTTCGCGGTGGAGGAGTTTTCCAGCCTGATGGACACCTTGAGCCGCGCGATTCCCTTCTCGGCCATCCTGCGCTGTCTTACGCCGAGCCCGACGGTGGGTGCTGGTGCGACGGGCGCAGACCCCGATGCGGCACGAACCGCGGCGGCGGTGGCAGCTTCGCCATCTGTGCCACGCGTGCACTGCGACTCGGGGCTGTTGCGGCTCGTGTCGCGGGGCGCGCTGGGGGCGGATCCGCAGGTTTGTGAGAGCCTTGCCGCGCTTGTGGCGCAGCGCGGCAAGGCTCTTCGTGGTGGGCACTGCGCCTGGTGCGACCGCGTGCTGGCTCTACTTCACGCGGAGGAGGCGCAGCTGACGGAGCAGAGAACGGCCGAGGAGGAAGCTTTACGCGAGCGAGACGAGCTCCGGCACGAGTGCGCACAGCGCGAAGAGGACCTCAGCCGCACACGCGACGAGCTGGCATCCGTGAAGACTCTTCTGCGTGAAGCCGAGCTGCGGCACATCGAGTTGCTCGAAGCACTGGAAGAGGCTCACAAGAGCAGCGATGAGACCGCCTCAGAGAGCGCGTGTGAGGGTGGCACAGGCGCGGACGATGTCGCAGCAGCGGCGGCGGCTCACCCTGAACAGGCGGCGCACACACCGGCGCCGGCCTTGCCGCCCGCGGCGGTCGACGGCCCACCCGGCGCGCTGCGGTTGACTCCCCTCCGCGCCGGCCACTCCGCTGCACCCGCCCCACCCGCTGACCGCGTGGTCTCCCCCGGTGCTCTCCTTTACGTCGTGCCCGCTGTCGCGCATGTGCGGTCAGCCTGCCAGTCGGCCGTCGTCGACGTCGCGCCGAGCCTGCCAACGTGCGTGCAGCTCGACTTCTTCCTTTGCCACGCCGCGGCGGAGGAGCCGTCGGCTGGTCAGGCGCCGCGGCGGGTGAAGGAGCGGCTTTCGTTTCGGGACGTCCACGGCCTGCGTTGCCTCGAACTCATCATTGAGGACCGCAAGCTGCGCGTGGTTGGCGCGACGCCGTCGCAGGTCGACACGCACGCCTCTTCTTCGACTGACGTGCGGCTGGAGGGTAGTACGCGGCAGGGCGCGAGTCTCGCCCTGAGCACGCACTCCGCCTCTGGCACGGTGCCGCCTCCTTTCCACAGGCGATCCACCTTGAGGGGCGACTCCGCACATACCGACCGGAACGCTAGCGTGCACACTCGCGGTGCGGTCCAACGCGGCGCGGATGACGACTTCACGGGGCCTGGGACGCCCCCGCCCGACGCCCGCCGCCGGGCTGTCACCGGTGCCGGCGACGACGGCTTTGCGGAAGGCCACCGCAACGACAATCTGCTGTACCCGTATCGCAGCCTCTCTACTCGACGCGGCGTGTCTCAGCTGGACAGGCTGCGACACAGGCGCACACCAACCACACGCACGTGTGGGGCTCGCGCTGATCGCAGGGGCTCCTCAGAAGCCCAAGACGACAGTGACGACGACGACAGTGGTGGGGATGATGATGATGACGGGAGTGGGAGCAGCGACTCACTGCTCGGCGAGAGTGCTGTTCAGCGCAAGGAGTGCACCATGGTACTCCACGAACGCTGCTGGCACCGCCTGCGTGCAGAGGTGAACTGGGAGCGACAGGAGGTGGCAGTCTCACTGAACACCCGCCTCGAGGGCCGCGCAACTGGCGGTCGCCCGCTGACCGAAGGTGCCGAGGAGGGCCCAGCGCGATCCATCACTTTCGCCGAACCTCCAGCGCGGCTCGACAAGACTCAAAGAACGAAGCTTCTCATGACTGACGCTGGGCTGGTGAGCGGTCTGCAGAGCATCGATGTCTACCCTCGACGAACTATACAAGTGGCGTACTGCAACGTTTTCCTCATCTATGAATGAGTCCCCGAATCCACCACCTCTCCCTTCACGCGTTTCTGGTGACATCGTCGTCGTGCGAGACCGCCGTTCTTCTTTCTTTCACCCGTTGAGCTCCCCTCTCCAGCGTCTTTTCTGGTCTTTTTTTTCCCCGTGGCTTGGAACTCACCGAAATGCGACTGCTGTTCCGCCCACCACAATAACAACAACCGTTCACTGATGCGTACCTGCGATCCTCGGAGGCGAAGGCCAGTGCGGTGGCGGATCGCGTCTGCTCGTGTGCAGACCCCGCTCACTGTTGCCACCCAACTTCAGCACACAACTGCCTCGACTGCACGCGACATGCCAACAATCTATTCTTTCTTCTCCGCTCCTCCTGTGGCCTCCGCTTTATTTTGTTCTCTTGGTGAACTGATTTTCCGCTCTTTTTGCTTCGCGCACTCGTCCGTTTAGCAATTTTTGAGTGTCGTGGAAGAAAATCAGACGCACACCGGCACAGACGCAGCGAGACACTGCACAACAGCGCGCCTGTGCTGCTCTTCTTTGTCTGTCGCGTCACCGCACGCGCCACGCCTTTCCTTCTTTCTTCTTGCCACGCTCGCAGAGAGAGAGAGAGAGAGACGTGATTGCCACCTTTGTTTCTTCTTACGTCGACTTTTGCGCGGCGCTGCACGGAAGCACGCGCGCCCGCACGACCAACTAGCTTCTTTCCTTTTTTTCTCTCCTCTCTAAACCCCGTTTCTGTAGAAGAAGCGCTGACACCACGCGCACACTCCATTCTCCATTCACTCTGTTCTTTCCTTTGCTTTTCGGTTGCTGAGTCTCCCTCGTTTTGTTAGCATAAGGCACTCCCTCCTTTCCTCCCCCTTTTTCCTCTTCGGCGTTGTGACGTGCTTCGATCAACTTCGTAGGTGACGCCAGCCCTTTTTCGCCATGGGGATCGAACACTACACACGGCTCCGCGATCTTGGCGGCAGCAACGGCGCCTTTTTAGCTTGTGATCGTCAAGATTCTTCTCGGAAAGTGGTGATCAAGCGTCTCGCGGAGGGGCAAGAGGGCATGACGGAACTCAATCTGTCCTTGCGTGCGCGCCATCCGCACATTGTCAAGATGCTCGAATTCTTCATCCACGACGGTGAGCTCTACGGGGTGATTAAATACGAGGAAGGCGGCGACCTCGCGAGCCTGCTGCGGCGGCTCCGCGAGCTAGCGGTGGTGCCGAAGGAGGTGACGTTGCTTCGATGGTTTGTGCAGCTGCTTTCGGCGCTGCAGTTTTGTCACGAGGAGCGCCGCATTATTCATCGTGACATCAAGCCTGACAATATCTTTCTCTCGAGCGATGACAAGCAGCTGTTCCTGGGTGACTTCGGCTCTGCCAAGGCGCTGACGGGCGGTGCGTCGATGACATCAACCTTCGTGGGCTCGCCGATGTGGATTTCACCTGAGGTCCTTCTCGGTCGCACCTATACCTTTTCCTCGGATGTGTGGTCTCTGGGCTGCGTCTTCTTCGAAATGGCGACGCTGCGGCATCCCTTTCACGCGCACAACTTCGCGCACCTTGTGACCAAGGTCACGTCGGGCGAGGTCGCGACACTGCCTGACGCGGTACCGGTGTCTGTGCGCGCCATCATCACAAAGATGCTTCGCTTCGAGCCGACCGAGCGCGCCAGCGCACGCGACTTGCTCCAAGAAGCTCTCGCGGCACTGCCAGCTGCGGAGGCAAGCGAGATGGCGAGTCGGCGCAACAGCACCGCTCAGGTCGACTCGTCGCCGACCGTCCACTCCTCCTCAACGCGTGTGGACGCGCCACCGGAAGCGTCCTCGAGCGCGGCCTCGTCGCCACCGCAGCGACCACCGGCGAGCACGTCGCACCGCCCCAGTGGCAGTAGCAGTGCGGTGTCCAGTCACCGCGCGAGCCCCGCCACGCCGCCACCCGCACACCAGGCCGCCAGTCCCAGCCCCCCTCCAGACAGCGGACTGCGAACGTGCACCCCCACCCAGCAGATGCCATCCGACCAGGCAATTCCGCCCGCACCGGCAGTGCCCACGCGGAAGGATGCCCCACAGACACAGCCGACCCGCAGCACCGTGAACCGTCGCGTCAATGGCGGCGGCGCTGTCGCGTCACGGAAAGCCGCACAGCCCACCGCGTCAAGGCAGCCCGCGCCGATTCCCGACCGCGTTGTGGCGAGTGCGGAGCCTCTGAGTGTGGCAGGTGTGGCAACCTCGCCCGGCCGCCTTCGACGGCAGATCGAGGAGCGCCTCAAGCACCGCCGTGACAGTGACAGCGACAGTGATGCCAGCGCGCCGCTGCCGAGCGGTGCGGCCTTTGTTGAGGCACGGGAGCCGCTGCAACTGCAAGGGCGCCGCCTGTCGCTGGGCTCCGCTGAGTTTCAAGGAACTGCAGCGCTTCACGCGCAGACCAGCAGCCGCAGCGGCGGCGCGAGCCTGACCTCTCCGTCGTCGCGCGCGTCGGCATCGGCAGGACGTGAGAAGCGGTCGGCAGCCGGTGAGGCCTCCAGCAAGCCGTCCGCCAGCAGCGCCAAGGCCCCAGCGATGCGCCAGCGCTGGTACGATCGAACGCCCACGGCGAGCAGTGCGGCGGGCAAGCACGGCGGCCCGTCCACACGCGGGCACGTGCCCACTCAAAGGACATCTTACCACTCAGCGCCCGCGGTGGCCGCAGTTCCCACCGTCGCGCCAGTGGCTGCCAAAAAAAGCTCTTCGCCAGAGTCACCACGTACGCCGTCCCCAGCCTCGCCTTCCCCACCACAGCCCGCGTCAGCGGACACCCCCGCTGACCTCTATGGCAGCGAGAGCGGACCGGGAGCGCACACGTGGCTGGCTCAGTACAGCGACGAGGCGACGGACATCGAACAGTACCTGCGCAAGTTCCGCGCACACGACGATGCTGTTCTGCGCACATACGACGAGCGACAGGCATCACCGAACACGGTGAAGACACCGTCTCCTCCCCAGCAACCACTGGCCGCACGTGCCACGCCGCAGCGGGAACGGCAGCCGAGCCGTCGGGCCAATGCTGCTGCCGCCACTGGGGCCAGTTCACCTCCCCGCGTGCCGCGAAGGAAAAACGCTGACACACCGGTGAGCATCATCGCGGCAGGCGGCGGGGTTGTGTACAAGGCGCCACCTCCACAACCGCCTCTGCCGCTTCCTCCTCAACACCAACAGCTGACGCGCGCCGCTGAAGTCTCACCATCGCCAAAGTCGTCTGCGGTGCGTGCCCGTGCCAGCGCCGGCTCGGCGTTGCGACGACAGAAAGTAGCACCTTCAGCCTCCGCATCACCAAACGCAGCCCGCTACTTCTCTCCCAAGTACGAGCGCCAGCCAAGCGCTCTGCGCGCACCCATCGTCGAATCACACCACCCTCGGCAAGCCAGCCACGCACGCCCGCAGCCGCATTACACGGAGAACGAAAAGCGGGCGTTGGAGGCAGAGCGCCGGGAGGCGAAGGAGCGTCGCGAAGCAGACCGTGAGCGCATGAAAGAAATGATCAAGGCTCAGCGCTCTCAGCAGAAGCGACGGAACAGTGTGGATGTGGAGATTAAGCTCCCCGACCATCTGGACTAGCGCACAAGGCGTATCTGCCGGCGCGTGTAAACGAAAGAAGAGGGAAGCCCGACCCTTTGCCGCGTTTCTCTTTTTGTGCGTGTGTGTGACTGAGAATCATCTTGTACTTTTTTTCTTGTTCCGTTTTGACCAACTGCCCGCTGAGAGGAGCCAGAAGCAGCGACAACAACTACTACACTGGAGCAGCCGGCACTGCGCGCGCGTGCGCGTCCCCGCCGCAGCTTTGCAAACAGTTAGCTTCATCGGCGACTGCTTCTCATCCTCAGCCCCTTTCACCGCCCCCCTCTTCTTGTTTCGTGCGGCGTTGTCCGCTTTCCAGCCCCGCCACACCACACGCGTTTCTTCCCCCTCTCGCTCTCCTCGTCTCGCGGTTTTGGCTGTTCTTTGTTTGGCGTGGCCAGCGCAGGGTGGCTCGGGCGTGCGGCAGGGCGGAGCCGCCCGCTTGGGCCCGCACGAGCCTGCCGCGCCGCCCAGGGGCCCGCGCGCCACCCCGGAAGAAAAAAGGCAAAACGAGAAGGGCGGGGAACGGCGGGGTGTGTGGTGCGAAGGGAAAGCGGGACACGCGGCGCCAACGGTCACTTTCTGCTTTGCGTGTTTGCTCCAGCTCGGTGTGTGTGTGTGTGTGTGTGTGTGTGTGTGAGGCCGCGCATTGGCGCGGTGAGAGGGGGGGGGGGGAGTCTTTTCAATAGCGTCTCATCAGCATCGCGCTGGAGACGCCGTCGCGAGGAATTTTTGTTTCTGTTTGGGTTGGGGTGGTTGGCGAGAAAAAAAAAGGGCAAAACCGAGGGAAACGTGGAGAACACATGATACATGAGACGTTCTCTTTACACGCGTCCACAGGGCCGCAGAGTCAGTCTACCGAATGCTTTCGTCTAGACCCTGCGGTGTGACCAACAAAGAGTGGAGGTGAGCTCGAGGTATCCCAATCCTCCCGACCGTTGTCTCGCTCCCCGCTTCTCTGTGCAGAAGCCGAAGAAAAGGCGAGAGCAAACGAGCCTCTACAGAAAATGTACAGTCCTCAGGCCCACACAGGAAAAAAAACGAATGGGGAGAATGTGTCTGGTTTCTCTGGCAGTTCGGCTCGCGTATGCCGCGCGCTTCCCTTCCCCGCCACGACGCCGCATCGGTCGATTAACTCTTGTCCTGCTTTTTGCGCGCGAAGGAGTCACCTACCACACACACAGGAAAATGAAGAACGGCACGGCGAGAGAGAGAAAGAGAAGAGAACCGAGCACAGTGACGAGTGTGAAGCTGAACGACGCGTGAGCGGTAAAAGCAGACGAAGAAACGACGACATTTGCTTTCCTTTTCGGTTCGTGAAAAGAGCATCAAGCATCCAGACAAGAACGCACCAGAGTCGAAGAAAAAAAAGAAAAAGAAGAAGCCTTGCACCGCGCGACACCACTTTCCCGTCGCCGGACACCGAATAAAAAAATGAGACTGCTGGGTTATAGAAACAAAAAAAAGAGAAGAGAGAACAGGAAAAATAACTCAATTGCGTGTGCGCTTGCATGCGGCACATGCTACCGCGGAGGATCGTGAGCTGGAAAAGGGTATTCCATTTGCGCTTCTCCGGTTTCGCCGCCGATCACACGCACCACTGTCAGCAAGGAAGCAGCGCTTCTGTTTTTAGTGCAAGTCGCAGCTTAGACGAGAAAGCGGCAGCCGGGTGCGGCCAGGCCGGGCATGTCGCACTCGGGCACAATGCGCCAGCCGCCGCAATCCACGCTGCGCAGTTCTTGGCAGCACGCGCACGGCGCACAGCACCATATGCACACAAAGTCGCCAATCATGTTGCCGGCCGTGCCGTTCTTCTTACGGAGGTTATAGCGCGTGAAGAGACGTCCCACAGGGCAGCACAGAATGCACAGACAATGCGGCCACACAGAGCACTGATCACCGAGTGAGGTGGCGTACAGTTTACACGCCGAGCACGGAGAGAGAAACGTCCAGTGAAGAAGGCAGAGCAGCACACCCATCACATCGGGCCCGCCGCAGCACGGTGACAACTTCCAGCATTCGTAAAAGGCACCCGCGTTGCCACTCCAAGAAATCTGATCAATGCCACACAAACCCAGTGGCAAGTTCTGGCCACACTCGGAGATTTGCTGGCCCATGACGGCGACGAGTAGGACGTGAGGAGAAAGAGCTGTGCTGTTGGCGTTCGAAGAATGCTGACACGGAGCTGCGTTTTTTTTCGTTTGTGAAAAGAAGGTAAAAAAAGAAAAGAAAGGAGGGAAGCCGATGTATTCGTGCGTATGAGAGGTGAGTGCGCGGTGGCAACGAGTGCCAAATAGGTTGATGCAGACACCAACTGCGGGGGATGAACACCCACAAAACACTGGTGAACTTGTCAGGGTTCAGTTTGCGACGCACATGGTGTCGTCACGGTAGTTGCACGGCATCCTATGGCGATGATTTTTCTTTCGTTGCTGTTCGTGCGGACGAGCTGCGGAAAACGCTCGCGCCAACAGATTCGCGAGAAGAAAGAAAAGAAAAAAGACGGTGCCACTGGGCACCGGGGAGTGAGTTTACATTGGTCAGCTTCATCGCTTCAACTAAGGATCCCCACCCCAATCCATGCACATGCACACACGCAGGCCTGAAACCGCCGGTGCCTGCCTCCCAGTGCCTACCCCATCACTGCTTCGACTGATCACCACCTCGCGTCTGCGCTGCGCAGTGGAGGTGTTTCCTGCATCTCCAGCTCGACGTAGCGCACAATCTTGTGCGGCAGCTCTTCGAGCGCGGCATCGACGGCGAATGCGCGAGCCTCCATGGCAGAGAGGGCAGGCGCCACAGACTTGAGCCACCCCCGCAGACCGCTCGGCTGCGCATCGTAGTAGGCGGTGAGTTGCTCGTCGAGCCAGCTCGTGTCGTTGTGGTGGAGGAACCGCACACTGTCCACGCACAGGAGCCACCACTGTCGCAGGTGCATGGCGCCAAACTCCGCCTGAAACTCACGCGGGAAGCGCCACAGCACCCCCGCGTAGGAGATGGTCGGCCCGGCGTCGAGGTGACACTTGAGGACATCGACCATCCGCCCTGAGCCTCCCGCCCCGACAACCGCGCGGGTGCGGGCATTCAATAGGCGACTCGAACCTTGCCCTTGCATGGCCGTGTCCGTCAGCGAAACGTAGAAGGCGATGTCGTCGAGAAGCAGCGCCGGCCGGCGGCCCCACAGAAGGCGCCGTAGGGATTCCTTGGCGTAGCTCAGCGAGAGCGCGCGCCGGAAGTGACGCACAGTAAGCGTCAACGGCATGCGAGACATGTGCAGTGCGACGTTGGTCTGCCGAAAGGCTTCCATCAAGATGGCCATAATCACTGCGACGAGAAAGAAGAACTGCACGTAGATAACGAAGAGCAGAAACACGTGTAGTTCAGGGCTGTTGGTGCCCTCGAAGAGACGGCGCTTCGTGTCCATCGGCGACGGGTCCACTAGGCCGAGGCTGCTGCCACGCACGGACGGCAGGGTCGCATCGAAGGCGGTACTCGTGCCAGAGCGCGACCGAGCAGACCCTGAGCGGTTGCGGTCGCTCTGTGTCTCGGCCTGGGTAAAGAGGAAGCGACATCGGTCGACGAAGAGAAGGAGCAGCGTTGTGTAGGCACTGCTGAAGCTAGAAAATTCGTGAACGACACCACCAAACAGCATGCGGCCACACACGGCGGTACCAACGGACACGAAGAACCAGAGACTCACGATGGTCAGAATACGCGGCGCGGAGGCTTGCATGGCCTCCATCATCGCGCCTGGCCCGAGAAAGACACTGACAAACCGCAGCACGTACAGAATCACAAAAAACAGCGCGGCGACGCCGATTCGCCGGTACACCGGATGTGTCTCGAGGCACAGGTTTGCAATTTCACTCGGAAATTCGTTGCGTGCGGCGTAGTCGAGTGCCATCTTGCTGTGGACCCGGCCAAGCGCAACCCAGAACGTCACCGCCGCGGCCACGGACAGAGCAAGTGCGACAATACCCACGATGGGCCACAGTCTCAGCAACCGCTGGACCGCTGCGGCCAGCCCACGTAGACTGGCGTCCTTGCCCACCGCGAGCTTCATCCCATTGTGCCGGCTCGCACGCCGGTAGTCCGCCACGAACTGCGCTACGCAGTGCACCGCGTAGACAATGACGACCATAACGACGACGATGCTGATGCCAAACTCGGCGAAGTGCGAGTCCCAAGCAAGGGCGGGCGCGTCATAGATGCGCATGGTAGGCATCACCACTGACCCCGTCGCAGCGAACGAAAACTTGGCGCGTGTGTATAGGAAGCTGTTTTGTGCGCCAGCGTATGTCACGAACTCCAGTTCCAACTCTGTGACACTGCGGTGAAAGAAGAACGAGTTGCAGCTTTCAACGGCGCTCGTGTCCATTTCGTACTCGCTCCACAGCTCCGTCATGTGCGCGTACTCACGCGAGTGCGGCGGCCAGAGGATGCTCTCCTTGTTCGTGGCCATGTAGTTCAGCGTGGACTGCACGTTCATGCACGAGGCGGAGAAAGGGAGCTGCGCCACGTAGCCTGACAGGCTGTCGTGGTATTGGAACAGTGTCTCCTCCGGCCGCGAAGGGTTTGTGCGGTTGCAGATCGCAGAAGGCACCAACGGCGGTGCGGCAGAGGTGTGCCGCTCGGTACCACTGCCAGCCTGGCAAGACACATCCAGCCCCGCCAGTGTCGTACGCTTGCACTTGTAGGAAGAGTTCGCGTAGTTCATCGTGACTGCACGTCGTCTGGCAGTCAAACGCGCCGCACCAATGAGACGCTCCGAGCCGTGGAGGACTTCGAGCCAGGGCCGCTCGTAACTAGGGCTCTGGCAGTCCCACATCCGAGGGAGAAACACGTTCTTGAGCCAGCGCATCACGTCGCGCTTGGTCCTGAGAGACCTGAAGTCCACGAGCGTCGGGCTTCGGTGATACCCCGCAACGCGAGTAATCTGCGCGTCAACTGCCGGGTTCGCGTCAGGCTGCGGGGTCCAGCTGTTGATGGTGGCGTTGTAATGGGTGTACATCCACGGGTACGTCGCACTGCCACCTTCCATGAAGTTTCCGCGAGAGTTGTTGCTGTACTCCTCCGTGTCAATACGCATCGCCTCGAGAAGAATATCTTGGCCGATCTTTGCCGCGCCGTCTAGGTTGTCATCCAAGCCACTGGTGATCCTCGCGACGGTGAGATTGACCTGCGTACCCTGGGGTGCGGTGAAGAGGACGAAGAGTGTCACCACGACAAGAACAGGAAGATACCAGCAGAAGCCGCTGCAAAACTCGGCCTTGCGCCGCTGCTGCGCGGTGAACTCGAGCACAGCTGCGACCGGCAGCTCTACATGCGTGAAACCCTCATCGGCTTTGTTGGCGAGCGAGATGAGCTTGTGGGGGTGGCTACCGCTGCTGCTGGTGACGTCGTCGCGGCTGTCTCCCCACCGCTCCTCGTACCGCGCGCGTGCGTGTTGTGAGCGGCGCCGGTGGTTCATCATTTCTTTGCCGATGAGGGCTTCGGCCCCTTCGATACCGACATCTGCGGATTTGGGGTAGAGAACGTGGCGCACTCGTTCAGCGCAGGTCGTCTTCGCACGCGACCCGAGCTCCGTCCAGCCGTTGGCGTCGTCCGGCGTGAGCGAGAACAAATCTGTGTCCCCGGTGGTGGAGCTGGTGCCGTGACCATGCGGCCCAGCAAACGGGTTGGCAAACGGTAAGAGGCCTGTGCCTTGGCGGTGGGCTCGATGTCGCCGGGCCTGGGTGTGACTGTCATCCCCCATGTCGGAGCTCAGTACGGTGACCGCCGACGATCGTCTGCCTGTAGCGCCGCCGACGCCGCGCGGCGTCAACACGTGGCCCGGTGCGCGACGAGTCCGCGTGCCGTTGCCGCGGTAGCGCAGTCCTGTCCCGTCGAGCTGACCGGCCGCATTCTCATGAAGAAGAGAGACCGTGGGAAGCGTGCGCGATGAGTGTGATGAGTACGATGCCCCGACGGCGGGCTCGCCGGTCGCGGCACTGGGGGACGGCAAGTGCTGCATAATGTCACTGCTGTTCCGAGTATACAGCGAGGAGGTCAGTGGGGATGTGAGCAGGCTAATGGCGACAACGTTGGTGTGCGCCGATGGATCGTGTGAGTCCCAGCGAGTTTTGGCTCTGCCGTTGTAGAACCGTGGTGGCTGTGCGGTGGAAAACGGATCCGTCGTTTCCAGTGGAGAGGTGTGGCGCGGCACATGTGGTGGTGAGTCACCGCCGGAGAGGGGGGTGTCCATCTCCCTACTCATCCACTCTGTGCACCTGCACGGCTCTTCGCGTTCCTCGCCGGCGAGACGAAGGGGACGATGAAGACCACAAGAGTGGAATGAGAACGCCTTCGAGTAATTGCCCGCACGCTCAGTGCTCAGTACGCGGAAAATAACGTGAAAACAAAAACAGCGACGGCAGAGGGGGACTGTTAGGTGTGAACTGCTCTTTGCGCACCTCAGTGAGTTCTGGGATCGAGTGCGTTTTGTGGAAAGAGATGAGTAGGCGTTTGAGAGAGAGAGGTAGTGGCGATCAGTGACAGCATGGAACCATACACGCAAAAATAGCAACAAAGATGGTGCAGGTACGTGGGGGATTGAGCAAGCGTGCGTTGCACCGCAACCTGAGAGTGCCGGCGTCGGAATGACGTTTGCGTGTGGACATCCACAAGCGCAACAGGAAAGCGAAAACATTGGGGGATGCAAGTAAGCCAGCCCACGCCCTCTTCACACAGTTTTGACTACAACTCTATTCGTTGAACTGCCTCGCACAGGTGCACTGCGTTGTGGACATCGCTTCCTAGCCAACATTTTTGATTTTCTTCTGTTCAAGGCACGTCACAGGGCATTGGCAACGGGAGCGGTGGCGTGTGCTGGATGTGCTGACACGAGAGGGGACCTGCAATGATCAGTGTGTGTGTGTGTGTGCGGTTCAAACTTCAGCGTTTTCCTTGTGGTCATCGTCAGGCTCCTGTGCCGGTGCGGCCGGGGCCGGGCCGGTGCGCTGCGAGGGTCGTGGGGGAAAGGAGGAGGCGGGGGCCTGCTCGCGCTGCTGGTGAATGCGATTCGCTAGAGCAGCCAGCGCCACCGCCCGCCGACGATCGGCCTCTTCAGGGGTCGAGCCAGGCAACAGCACGCGTTCGACGCCGTCGCCGGCCGACGTGGCATCGGTGCGCACAAGAACAGAGGCTGACGCACCAGCGCGCTCGGCCGCGCCCTCGTCCAGGTCACGACCGCACAAGCGATACAAGGAGGCACCGGCCGACCTGACGACACCGCGCACCGGCGCCGGTGAGAAGAACATGTGGAACGCAAAAGACGGCACCGTCTGCCCGCACGCGAACCGCTGGAAGGCCCACGCCACCCAGAAACCGAGTCCACACACAAGAAAAGGCGGCACGACCGCGTACCCGTTGCCTAGATTCGTTGGCAACACGACACCTAGCAGCGACACCGCACACGAGAGGAGCCAGATCAGATAAGGCCACTGCTGTGCGCGGATTTTCGGCAGTATGGGGGTAGACACGGTCGTGGACGCTGCCATCGACTCGGCCGCGAAGCCCACCATGACGAGCTCCGCCGCCACCCAGCCACCACAGTGAACAGATCGGCGAGCGTTCTCTCCACCGACAAACACACTGACCATCAAGACGCAGAGTATGGAGCAGACACCGGTGGAGACCGCGACGCAGACGACATACCGCACGAAGTTCATGCGTCCCATCGACTGCTCAACAATAGGCCCAAAGACGAGCACAAGCGTCACGTCTACCGTCACAAGAAGAAGGTGAGGCTCACAGAAAATGAAAGTGAGCAAGTCCCACTTGCGCCCCATCGCGGATGTGACCAAGCCAGCTGTGCGTGGGTAGCTGTCGGTGCCGCTGGGAGGGAGCAGACCGACCAGGTAGCACACAATCATGGCGCATGCCATCGCCACGCACACGCCACCCTTCTTGATGTGGCTAAGCATGGTGTCTCGCTCCATTCCACCCCCACGTCAACGCGGTGCAAGTCAGGTATCTAGGCGAGGTTCTGCCTACCGGCGAGGCAGTGTGTAGGCGACGGAGAACGCCTTGGGAGCCTTGTTTTCTTGTTGTTGTTGTTGTTGTTTGCTTTATTTTTTTTGTTTGTTCCCGATCTGTACGCCAGTGCGGTAACAGAAGAAGAGAGACAAGAGAAAAGGGAAGAGAGGAGCGCGTATTAATCGACGAGAAAGAGCGGGGGCAGGATGTGGCGACTGCGCCTCATCAAACGGGCGAGAACGAGAGCGAGCACACCTCTGCTGCGATAGAGAGTTCGCACTGCACATTTTGGCGCCACCATTGTTATTATTATCATGATGTGTGTGTGTGTGTGTGTGTGTGTGTGTGTGCGCTTCCGTGTTACCCACCTATTCTCGAAGTATTCCGCGCAGGTCGGCATGCCACGAGTCGGCAACCCAACCACTCGCCACCACAACTAGATCTCTCTCTTGAGCATCGTTTTGCACGGCAGCGCTTCCGTCAACCTGACGGACGGGGACGTATGCCACCAGCGCCTGCCCGGGTGTGAGCGCACGCACCGGCTCGCAGAGATCAGCGTGGCAGTGCGTGACGACCTGCCTTCCTGTGGCAAGTGTGTGCCACCGCATCCACAGCGTTGCCCGGCGCAGCTTCTCCTGGTGACGTGTGCAACACCAGCACACCACGTGCCCCTCTTGCTCAGTGAGTGCTGTCGTCGCCGTCGATACCACGACGACGTCCTGGAGCAGAAACTCCAAAGGCAAGTGAGCACAGACGTCGCGCAGTGCGACGTGGCTACTCATCAGCCGCGCATCGTCCCAGCGTCTCACCAACCACACTGTCTCGATGTGCGCCACAGCCGATCCCATTGCGGGCACCAGCGCTTTCCTCCACACGTAGTACCGGCGATGCAGGTGGTGCGCGGCGTGGCTGTCCCGACCCTCGGTGCCGTCGTCGGAGGGGACCCACAGCAGCTTTTGGCCCAGTGTGAAGGCAAAGGCAGGGAGGTGGCGACCGGCGTACTCGCGCAGCAGCGTCGACGAGTGGCTCCACGTGAAGCGACTTGCTCCGAGCTGCGCACCGCTGTCTGCGTCAACAAACTGCGTGAGAGTGGTGGACGCCTTCAGGCTCGTCTCACCACCGTCTCCTCTTCCATCGGCCTCGCTGGACGGGTGCTGGTCCACTTGAATGTAGTCATTCAGGAAGCACGCGAAAGGCAGTGAGCACTGTGGGGTGGACGGTGAGGCTGGGGATGACGAGCGCGGTGGCTTGGCGCTTCCCTTGGGCTTGCCGACGAAGCAGATGCCAGTGCTTGTTTTCTTGTCGGCCAGAGCGCGCAGCTGACCGGCGCCCATGATCCCCGATTTCGCCGGCGGCCACCACCACCGTGCCACGCGTCGCACGGCGTCCTTCGAGGTGAACAGGTGGCCCAGAGGAAACACGGCGCACGCCGCCACGCTCGGCGGCACACGCGAAAGAAAAGTGGTTTGGTCATTCAGATCCGTCAGGGCACTGAAGGGCCGCTGCACGAGCGCACCACACCCCGCAAACACGGAGCCCGCGGGTGGTGTCCACGTGCGTGCGTAGTGACCTGTCGCGAGCATATCCGCCCGCGGTCCGCCGTCGGCCGTCACCTCGCACAGCCGCTGCCACAGGTGGCCGAATTTGATGCATTCGTTACAAAGCACATCCACGTTCAGCGTCTGCCCCTTGCCGTAGGCTTCCAGCATGGGATCGAAGCAGGTCTCCACGTACTCCGCGGCGAGATGCACCACCGGCAGCGACTCGCACGCGGCGATCAGACCAAGGTCGCGCGCGACCGCCGTGGCATCCTCGTAGTCGCGTGTGGCGCTCACACACCAGCCGCTGGCGCTCTCCGTATCCTCCCAATTCTTCATGTACAATGGCACCACTTGCACAGCTCGGCTGGCACCTTGTGAGAGTCGATGTGTCTGAGGGGGCGTGGTACATGCCGCGGAGCAGCAGCTGGGCGGCATCCACTTGGAGAAGGGAATGGCATTCGCCAGAGCGTTCTTCACGGCAGCCAGGGAAGGAGGCACACGCCGGTCGGCGACGATCGCACGGACATCGTCCTCGGTGCGGGCGCAGCGGGACAGAAGTAATGCCATGACGCTACTGTCAACACCCCCGGAGAGGGCTACTGCCACACGCAGCGGTGCCTTCATGCCTGAACCAACAGTGTGTGTACGGCGCAGTGAAGAGGAGAAAAAGAGGGGAGGGGAAGGAAAATATTGGTTGGAACGGGGACAGCGTACCGGCCTCATAAGTCTGTCAGAAGGCAAGCATAGCCTTGTCGAACGCACGACGCCTCCCGTGACACCGTGATAATGAACTGCTGCTGCTGCTGCGCGCGCGCACACGCCATCTGCACGATGCGCGGCGGAGCTGTGGCGGTGACGCGAACGCCTTACGCGCCGCGACGGGATCACACCCACGCGACCATGCCGCACAAAGCACCCCATCACTGATCTGATGACGATTTACTTTATGGGTTTCTTCTGTTCTGTTGTTGTTGTTCATTCACGACCCGCTCGGCACAGTCACTTCTCAGCAATAGTCACCGCACGCTGACGCTTTCGTTGCCCATCGTGACGCACCATGGACGACGAAGGAAGGTTAAGACGTGAGGGGAGAAGCGAGGAGACGGACAGCCGCGAGCCACGCACGCGCCCCATTACACACATCACACATTCCCGTCCACGTTGCTATCCCCCACCCACGCACTCTCTCCAGGCACACCGCGGTGACTATCCCATCCTCCGCCTCCCTTTCTTCCTCTCTTTTCCACATTCCCTGCGTTCAGCGCTAGAGCTCGTCCTCTGCGCCAAGCACTAAAGACGACCGTGCAGACGAGTGGACACCCTTGTCAGAGGGTGGTGCCGCCTCGCTCGCTGCTTTTCCTTCCGCCACCATTGGCGCCGCGTCACGCAGAGATGAATGCAGCTGAGCGCTGCTACCGTTGCTGGCTGCGGTCGGCGGTCGGAGCCCGTTCTTGGAGATGTACCACGCAAAGAAATCACGGACCGTGACGATGAGTGGCCCCGCAGTGGGCGACAGCAAGCTCGCCAAGGCAAGGAAAAGGCGTGCGTCCAGCGCCGCGTCTTCGAAGGCTTGAGTGCGCACGGTAGCGACGGTGCCACTCTCAGGCGTCGCCACGAGACTCGTCTCCGTGGTCAGTGTTTTTATCCAGCAGGCAAGCACGATCGACAGTTCTTGGTACATGCCGGCACTGCAGGTACGAATGTGTTGCTGCGCTTGCGCGTTGAGGCGGCCCTGCGAGACACTTCCTGTGTTCGTGGCGACTTGCTGCGCCGCGCCGAGGCCTTCGAGGATGCCAAGAAGCACTGCCAGAAAGGCGTCGCTGTTCTGCGTGGGCGTGAACAGTGCGAGCTCGAGGTAGCTGTTCAACACCCCCCGCACCGCAGTGTGTGGAAGCAGCGCGGTGCTACACGGCACGGCCTGCGCCTCACGTCCCTTGTCAACGTAGCGCTGATAGAACTCAGCCATCTCCGTGCCGTGGCATACACGCCACTGCATCGCGAAGAGCCCCCGGGCGGTGTCCAGCAGGAGAGCGAGCAGCACCTCCGGACTCGCCTGTGGCACCGGCCCCGACCCATTCACGGGTGACTCCGTCCACGGATGCACCGCTGCCCCAGCCGGTAAAATCACACGCAGCACGTTGGGCAGGCCACTCAGCAGTTGCGCCACGAACGCGCACGACTGGACAAGGACATCGTCCGCCACCGGGCCCTCGTCGCCGACGCCACCGGAGAAGCGAAATAAGCTCAGCTGTGCCGTCGCCGCGCGCGCGGCCACGGCGCTGCTACCGCCGTTGTGCCTGTGACTGCCTGTCGCGTGGGCATCGTTGGGCGCCTCGGCGTCGCCGTTCGGGGTGTCCTCTGCCTCGCGCACGGCCCTCTCGAAGGACAGTACCGCATCCGCGCACTGCTCCACCACACGCGCCCAGTGCCCCTCCCCCGGGACATCCGCGTCAGCCGGCACCACACGCTCCACCGGCACGCGCAGCCTCAGCAGGGTGTGCGATACCGTGTTGAGAAAGGCGGCGACGGGGAAGTACACGGTGATGTCGTGCGAGACCCCCTGTGGCACAGCGGGGCCAGCCATCGTCGGCACGGCGGCTGTGCTCGCCTGATAGCGCGTGACGCACAGTGTGGCGCACTGCATGAGCGCCTTGATGGCCACCCCACGTGTCGTCGTGCTAACGGCCCCGACAGGGGCGGTGCACATGGGACGCAGACAGGACTCGACCACAAGCTGCGACACGTCACCTAGCTGGGTGGCCTCTGCCATGCCGAGCAGGTCGTGCACTAGGAGATGCAGGAGTGCAGGCAACGTGGCGTTGAACACCGCACTGGAGCACGGCTTCAGCGAGGAGGGAACGTTGGTGAACAGAATCCAGAAGCTTTGAGCTGCCGACGGCGACAGCACGGAGGCGCCTGTGCCGGCGGTGGATTCACCAACGGCCATCGGCGTCGTCGTGGTGTGCAGCCCTTCCGTGACCAATCGGCAGATGCGCGTGGCGAGTGGCGTGATGTGCGCGGGCTTCAGCTGCAGACAGAGGGTGCGTAGGTTGGTGATGGCCTCACCGCGCGTCTGCTCCGACACGGCGCGTGTGAGTAGGCAAAGTCGTTCCATGCCGTAAGACACAAGGCGGGCGTTGACACTCGTGGGGTGGTGCGTGTCGTCCGACTTGCCTATCAGCATGCGCGCGACCAGATGAACAACGCTCTGTGAGGGTACGTCGGTAGGGTGGTGAGGTCGCTGACCGGGTTGCGCCGTGCTGGCGTACGCGCGACCACTGAGCGGTGAGCGCGGCGGGGTCATGGCGGGGCTGCTCTGCGCGGGTGTCGGCGGTGACGCCGCCTCGCGGGTGAGGCAGCCCCCGCACAGCGTGGTCAGCTGCGCGAGACAGGCCTGCGAAGTCTCTGTGTTTCCGCACAGCGCGCCAACGAATGCGACATCGGTGAGCAGTACGAGGGCAACGGACTGACAAGCCACAGGGATCTGCAGCGTCCGCTGCGAGCCGCAGGTCAAGACAACAGTCTTGCGCAGCACCAGCACCGCCAGGCTCGACGTCTCCGCGTTGGCCGCGTCACGTCTTGAAACGGTCTCGGCGACGGGGCACAGCACGCGCCGCCAGATCTCCAGCATCAACGTCACTGCATGGTGCGTGAACGGATCCGCGCTGCAACCACCTCCGGGTGGATGCCGCAGCGTGCGGCTCATCAACTCTTGGATAGCCTGCAGCACGTGCGACTGGACGAGGGGTGACTTGGTGTGCTTCTCGAAGCACGCGCGCAGCGCGTTGTAGCACTCAACCGTATTGTCGAGAGCCGCGTCAGGCACATCAGATGCCCAGATGGTCGCTAGCAGGTCGACGACGGTGCCAAAGATGTGCTGAAGAGCCTCTTCACTGCCACTCTGACGCGTGACGAGCGACACGAGGCGAGGCACGACGATTTGCGCCAAGTCGCGAATGTCAACAAACGTGACGACCTCGCTGCCGCGCCGTGTGTGCGTGATGCGCGAAAACTGCAGCACACGGCGCAGGAAGTACAGTCCGGCGGCGAGTGCTCTTGCATCACCTTTGGCGCATGTCTTGAGAACATCCAGGGCACCCTCGAGCACGCGGTGAATCGCTGTGGTGGCGATGGTTTCGCCGTGGTGGGCAGCTTTCTGTCCCGCGTCATTGCTTTGCGTGGCCGTGCGTCGGCTTTCCTCCTCACAGCTTGTGCTGGTGATACGCTCGAGGAGCGCCAGCAGCCCTTCGACTTGCGGCGGCATCGCCGACAAGGGCATTTCAGTGCGCATCGACACAAGGAGCTGAAAAATGTGCATCCAGCACCGCGGGGTCAGGTGCACGGCGTAACCTGTCGAGGCCACTTGCAGCATAGCCACACGGCACGCCGCACGCACGCTGGTGTGATCGCACAGACCGAGCAGCGCCAACAACGTGACCTCGCCCTCGGTTGGCAACGCGAATGCCGCAGCCACACACATCAGCGACTTGAGGCCGCGAATGCACTCCAACAGGAGCGCGTCCGGTACGACAACTGCTGCGTTTTGCTGGTACATGGCCGGCCCGAATACCGCGCAGACAGAAGGCCACGTGCACGTGAACAGATCGCGCGCGACCGCGCACCACGCGCGCTGGTCCAGAGGGGTGCCGGCAAGCGAGGGGATTGCACACTGCCACCTTGCCATGGTCTCACCGACAAGACGCTGCTGCTCCATCCCGAACGCCAACTTGCGTCGCTCCTCGGCGGAGATGAAGAGGGCGTCGAAGCGGTAGTAGCTGTCCTGCGCGGGGCCTCCTCCCGCTGCACCACCACCACCGTTGCCCGCTGGCCCGCCGACGGCCCCTCGACCCGCCACACTGGCGGCTGAAAGGGACTTGGCACTGTTCAGCGGCCGCCGGCTGATAGAAAAGAAAATATCATCGGCAAACGCGTCGGTGATGGTGCGGTCGCACGCCTTGAGTTGCGCGCGGAAGCTCTTCTGGTTCATGCGCGAGCCGGAGAGAGGGTTGTGCAGGTCTGTGTTCAGCATGACCATGGCAACAATGACGACGAAGCAGGTGTCGTCGCGCTCGAACGGGAACACAGCCCGGTCCACACCGACGACGTTGTTGGCAGCAAAGTATGCGGCACCAAAGTACTCGAGCAACCGCTCAATTCGCTGCCCTTCCTTCGGGAGCTCGACGTGTGCCAGCAGCACCTGAATCGCGTCAACCAACCCACACCCAGCAAACGGCAGCCGGGACATGTACTCCACACACACCTGCAACGAGAAGACAGCCGGGGTCGTCAGGAACTCCGCCACCTCGTCAGGGCAGGTCGAAGTGACACTCATGAGAAAGTCAGTGACAGCCTGCACCTTCTGTCGTATGCCCTCGCTGGCTGGTACAGGGCACTTTGTGTGGTCCCACTCGGCGGCGAAGTCGTCGTGCCCGGCAGGGCTGAATTCCTCCGTGGTGACGCCAAAGATTTTTTGAATGCCCTTCTTCGGCGAGGCGACAAAAATGTCGATATTTCGCTGACCCTCCTGCTTGCGCTCCCGCGACGTCAGTGGAGCAAGCTGGGAGGCCACATCAACCGTCCACGCATCATCCTCAGGTGGAGTTTGCGTCGACAAAACTTCCACCAGCAGAACCAAGCCCCTCATCGCGAGCGATGGCAACGTGGCGTGGCGTGCGGCTTGCAACTCAAGACTGACCCTGGGTGCTTCTACCACAGCGCCAGACTCCTCTGTGGCGCTTTCGGTGGTGCCGATAGGTGCGAACTCCGACAGCGCGGCGCTGCGCACAATCCGCGAGAGCGCGGCGACAAACTGCTGAATCACGTTGAGCTGATGAGCCCCTTCATTGAGATCATACAGGCGATACAGATGCAGCAACAGAGGCACGTCGGAGGTGGTGGGGCTGGCCACCGCTCCCTCCGCAGCCTCAGCCACCGCAGGTACGGTAGGCGAGCTCTTGAGTAAGGTCATCACGAGGTGAATGATGATTTCCTTCTTGGTGTGCGTGGGGCTGTTCTCCGATTCCAGCAGTTTCAGGAGGCAGTTGTTGTAGAGGTAGCCCACCTCAGCCCCCAACGCGCCAGGGCAGCGCGTGACGATCACGTGCAAGTCGCTGAGGCCTGCCTCCAAGACTGCCGGGTGCACCGAGACGAGGCCATTCAGGATGCCGGTGAAGAGTCGCTGCTTCCACGGCTGTCCTTGCACGATGATGTGCAACAACGCTGGCTGTGCCTCGCTCAGGTGCCGTAGCGTGTCTGTCACAATGCGCGTCGCCACAAGCTTGCCGTCAGATTCGTCGCCGCTGTTCTCCGACATCACCGCCAGGCACTCGGCACTGAAGTCGATGCCCACCAATGGCAGCACGAGCGCCGCGGCCGCAGCGATGCTAGCATGCGCGTGGTCTGCGGGCTTGCTCGGCGAGGTGTTGCCACGAGGTGATGGGGTTTCCGCTGCGGACTCCACCTCTGCATCCTGTGCACGATCGGCGTCTGCACCGGCCTTTGCGGCGCCGGCAGCTGGTGGATCGGGCAGCACCGCTTCCTTTGGCGAAGGCGTGGCGGTACCACTAAGGGCAAACAGATCAGCCTGGGCATCTTGCTTGAGCGCCGCGATGCCGGCCGGACCGGACACCTCCTTCACGCCGGCGACCGCGACCAGGAAACGCACCGCTGGACCCATGATGTGCCCTACCTGAACCACGCTGCGTGTGAGCGATGGCCCCCAGGTCTGTCGCAGCCACGCGACGCGCTGCGCGCAGTGCGCCTGCAGTGCCTCAGGCGGCGGGGATGCCGTGGAGATATCAACACCTTCACGCTGATGCTCAGTGTCACGGCTATCCTCGGCTAGCTCGGCTGCCGATCCGGTAACTGGGGTCGCGGGTGGGCTGGTGCCCGCACCGCCACTCCCCCCACCAAGTTCCTTTGCGAGTAGCGCTGCCTCTTCGCGCTCGACCCTCGCCTGAAAGTGCAGTGTCGCGTGGCGAACGTTGCGCAGTGCGTCTACGCACACCTGCTGGGCAAAGCGCACGCTGCTCACATCAGTGAACTCTGCGAACGAGCAGATCAGGTCTAGACAGCGCACCATAGCGCTCGTTGCGCGGCGGATATCGCGTGACAGCAAAACAAACACGTCCAGCGTCTCCTCAGGAGATTTGTTGGTGTGGTACGTTAGCCGGGACACGTGTTGCAGTGCTGCATAGAGGATTGTGTTGCAGCGGACAATGAGCAGCCGAGCGACACCCTTCGCCATTGCTCGCAGCTTGGGGCTCTCCGGCAGTCCAGATGTGTAAAGGAGCGCGATGAACCCCACCAGATCCACCACGGTTTTGCGGCCAATGGCGGTTGCCTCGTCGGACTGGGCGGCTGATGCGGACGTCGCGGGGCCCTCCGGTGTCGCCGTTGTGGCATCAGCCTCAGCGGGGCCGGCTGAGGCTTGGGTCGGTGAGGTGGGTGTCGCAGCGTTCCCTGCCGGTAGGGCGTATGGCTTGGAGACCTCGAGTGGCCCAATTGCTTCGCGCCACTCGTCGACGGCGGATTGTACATCGTCCAACTTCGCCTTCGTGGCGGCATTGAGCGTGTTGCTTGAAATGACAGCAGCCAGAGAACCGATGAGGCTGTTGAGCTGCACAACGAAGGCAGCGCGGTTTTCCGTTTCCAACGACGTGTAAGTACGCACCATCGCTCTCATCCACCGAGGCAACCGACTTCGCTGGGAAGGTACACGAGAGAGAGAGAGAGGCCACACACAGGTCGGTGTGGTCAACCACAACAGTGACGACAGCAAAGCAGGCTCTGGATAGAACACAAATACAGACACACACAACCACGGACACAGGCAGATCCGGATTAGGTAAAAAGACGTCCACTGACTGACGGTGGAACAAGGACGAAAGTTAGATCTCTCTGTGGATACAAAGACACAAACCAGCAAAGCAGTGCTTTTTGTTTGTTTTCTCACCTTTGGCGAGTGCGTGGGATCGGGAAGATGAGATGAGTAGGTCGAACAGATGTGGATGTGATGGCGTGCGCGGGTACGGGTCACGTCAGCCGTTGTGTACCGCCCGACGTTCCATACGCTTGGTGCGTAGTTGTCTTTTGTTGCGGAGAGGGCGTCACCGCATTTTTGTTTGTTCGTCTTTCTCCAGTGATGCGTTGCTTCGATTTCATGAACGTCTCGGCTTTCATGGCAGGGCCTTCTCTTCTTGTGTTGTTTTGAGACGGTGTGCAAGTGTACACGGACAGGTTACGGAGGCGATGCCCATTGACCGCGTGAAGTACACTCAAGATGAGGAGAACGAAATGTGGCATCATGTGTGACCTGGCACGTCCAGCTGCCAGAAAATCAGCAAAAAAACAAACAAATATCAACAACAAGCAAACAAACAGAGCCATGAGGCTGCGACCTCGATCGCGTTGCGTCTAAGAGCGCAATGGTGATACGCACGCACACATGGCGGCTTCCCTGTGCCACATCAGGCGTCATCTCGCAACGCACGAGCGCACTCGACGAACCTGCGGGGTAGACTCTTCGTCTCATGTGGTGGCGACGAGTAGTGATAGCTCATCTTCTTCTGAATAATGTAGAGAAACTCGTCCATCTCCATCGTCCCGTCATTGTTGCGATCAAAAACAGCGAACAGCACGTCGACAGTGTCATCTGGCATGTCGGGCAAATGCGCCGCCTTGAGGGCACGGTGAAAGCGGCTGCGCGTGATCGGGAGGCCGGCTGCGGTGTAGATCTCGATCGGCTTCACGAGATCCGCCGAGCCCGCCATTAACTCGTGAAACGAAATCCACGTGGACAGAGAGATACGCTGCTGTGAGCCTTGTAACTTCTTGATGTTACTGGCGATGTACGTGGGCAGGTGGGTGCCAAGAACTTGGTTGCCAATCAGCTCACCAAATTCATCGACGCTAATGGTGTCCGTCCGCTCCACGTCGAACTGCCGAAACTCTGTCTTCCAGATTTCCACCTTGATTTCATGAATGGCTTTTTGCAACGCCGAGTACTCGCAGCGATGCGGTGCCTCGACTGTACCGAAGAGACTGGCGACGAGACCGTTGTCGCGAACACGCGGGTTGAGCAGGTATCGCGCGACACTCTCATCATCTGTCACACCGCGAACGACGGCGGCGAACTGCTCCAGTGTGAGCGAACCCTGTTTGTCATAGTCCGCCACACGAAAGAGCACCTGCAGTTCGTCAGGCTTGCTCACAAGCAAAGACATGAGCAAGCGGAACTCGGAAAAGCTGATGAAGCCATCGCCGTTGGTGTCGAACTTGGCGAACACCTCCTTCAGCTCGGCTGAGGCAGCCTTGTTCTTCAACTCTGTGTCCGGCGACGCGAGGACGGCGAGGACAAAGTCATCAACGGTCATGTACCTTGCACGGCTGCCGCGCTTCTTGACGGAGGCGTAGTGATTAAAGCGTGAGCGCACATCACGAAGGTAGTAGGGCATCAGATATGGCGGCGTATCCAGCGGACGGCACCACGCGGCACCAGCACCAGACGAGAGCACAACAAGCATCACGCCAAGGAGCCACCCGAGCATGGCCTTCGACGCGTTCGGCACAGAGCACATCAGATTGCACTGTCGGTGCAGCAGCACGCGCGTACCAGGTGCACTTGCTTGCTGCACAATCGACCTCTGCGGGAGTCGGACGGCCGGCCGAACCATAGCCGTGAGACCCGTGCATTTGTTGTGGTAGCTAAGCCACCGCTTCAACAGCGCATAGTCAAGCTTCGTCATGACCCACACACACACACACACGACAACGAAACTGGTGACACGTAGAAAAGATACGGCTGGTAGCACTCGAGTTCGGCGAACGAGAGGAGGGAACGAAAAGAAAAAACTTACGACACTCTTGGGTGTGAAAAGCTGAGAAAGGATAGCACATCCCGAGGTGAAAGACGTGGCGAGTGCATGGAGCAATGAGAGAGGCGACCAAAAAAAAGTAGGAGAGGAAGAAAGGGGCGTGTTCGTGCGCTTAACTGACGTCGGGAGTCGCTGGCTCGTGCCCGTCGGCTCCGCAAACGCTCACTAGAACTTGTCGTTTTCCCACGTGCGCCGCGTCAGCCGTGCAGGACATCAGAGTAGTCTTGCTTCAAGTGGTGTTTTTTAGTGTGTCACAGTGTTGTTGTCACAGCAAATGTAACGTGAATGACGAGGCGGCTATTCCTCATTGGTGAAAAAAGAAGTGAAGACAGGGACTCGCTTTGCTGCCCTGTTTACCACTCAGTGGCGTGTAGCTAGTCACACATGTAGAAGGACTTCAGCGTCACCTTGGGAGCTTCGTTGCGACTGTGTGTAAAGCGGTTCATGGGCTTGATCACAGGGAGCAGCACCTCCATCGAAGAGATCAGCGTGCTTGTGGAGGTGAGTATGATCGTCGCGGCGGTGATGTCGATGTCGACTGGGAGATCTGTCTCCATCGCACGGAAACTGAAACTCGTGTTCGCCTGACGCGCAGATGGCGAAGTCATCGACGGATACAGGTCTGGTATCACGACGACGCCGCTGGTGTTGCCATCAACGACGCGTGCGGGGTTGTCGTCGGCCGCATCCAATGTCTCTCCATCGTTTGCCTCACGCGCATCCACTCGGGAAGCATAGACGTGGTGAATGTTAGGTGCCACACGGAAATTGGAAGGATCGACCTGCAGCAGTGAGTGTGTTACGAAGCTCAGGTTGTTGCCGATGGCGCCAGCCTTGCCGTTCTGTGGTGATCGTCTGCTCGCCTCTCGGCGCAGTCTCATACGATTTGCCTTCACCATATCCTTGTGGAGCAGCTGGAAGACACAGTCCAGACGCCCTCTCAGCATCACGAAGTCGTTGAAGTGCCCGACGGTGTTTTCTAGTGTCCACCCCTCCACGTTTTCGAGCGCGTCGATGAAATCCTGAAACACGCGGCGGCTGTAAGACTCCATCTCCGTCGTCATCGGCGCGAGTGTCTCGAGCATGCGACAGATGACGCGATGGGGTGGCTTTTCCCGATCGCGGTGAAGGAGCTGCAAGCCGAAGAGCCAAATGCCAAGCCCTGCTGCAATGTGCTGGAGCAGCGCCTGCATCCGCAATACCTGCTCCGTGGGGAAGTCGCATCCGATGATGTGCGGCTGCTTGGCACAAATAGGAATCCACGACGCCGTGTCGCCCACGTGGCGCAGAATCGTCTGTATAGACGTCGTGGCTAAAGACAGCTTGGCGGACACGATATCGCGCGTCTCCCATGTACAAGAGTATTCGGTGGCCGAGGCGAGTAGAGTGACCGTGTCGGCACACTTTTTGAAGATGACAACGTAATAGTTCCACAGCACACGAAACGGATTCACCGGGAACATGAAGGCACAAATAGCAAAGTAGGCCACACACGCAAAGCTGTTGTCCACGACGCGTGCGAGCATGGTGATTCGATCGTGCGCGATGCCGTACGCGGCAGGGGCGATGAACGAAGTGTAGAAAGCCACGTGCATGTACCGCTTGTTGTCACGGAAGGCGACGGCAACGAAGGAGAAACAAACAATGACGGCCATCGTCTGCGCAAATGTGTTCGTCTTCCACTTGGCGATGTAGCCGATGGAAATCGAGAAGGCCATCCCGCAAACGCGCTGCACACCGACGTCGATGGACTCCGCGGTAGTTGGTAGGCCAATACCAAGGATAATCGACATGCCAAAGAAGTAGGTGTCCGCGTTATTCTCGCCGGTCAGCTTCTCCGTGAACACTGCAGCAGCGGTGAAGGCACACGCAAGGCGGATCCCTTCCTTCAAATTCCGAACGTCGGCGGGTGACTTGAGAAGAAACCGATCTAACAGCTTGTAGCGAAAGTCGTTGACAAAGTCGAGCACAAAGAACTCCCAGAGACGTGTCCATGTGCTCTTCATGTGTGACGGGTCAAAATTTTGCATCGTTTCGGCAAACGTGTGGAGCTCTTCCGCAATGAGACACAGCAACATGTGGAAGTAAACGAAGCTGTAGAAGAACGGCGCGTCCACTTCGTCGGGGTCTTTACTCGCGATCTCGGCTCGCAGCTGCCCAAGCGCCTTGCGCAGAGCTGTTTTCGTCTCATCGAGGCGTTCGAAAGGGCACCGTGTTACTGTGCTACCGGGGGACAGCGTTGTTGCCACAACGTCAAGCGTCTCCTGCAACGCCGTGAGGTAATCATCCAGCGGGTGCCTCAGTACCGCTTTCCACGCTTCGCAACTTGCACGTGACTCCACGGTGATCATGCCGTTCACACCGTTGCCGGCAGCGGTGGCGCCATGAAGGATCAGCATGAGTCGTTTCAGCAACACAAGACGAATGTTGCGCAGTTGATTGTTGAGGCTGCTCTCGAGCGGTTCGTAAGAGCAGAAGAAGAGCATGCCAGGTAGGCTGTTGATCAGATTCTCTAGACTGTCACAGTCACCCTCGGATGCGACCATGCTGGAAGAAAACGCGCGACCTGACCAGACGCCACTGCGCAATTGGCACGCAATGCTGCCGACTGATCTCCACGCGGCACCAAAGGCACGATCGGTTTTGCGAGTCATGAGCGTTGGAAACGGCAGAAACGCCTGTGCCACGGCAAACGTGACACCAAGAATGATATTCGAAGCAAACTTGGCGGAGAAGTTCAGCTCTTTGCCAATTGCCGTCTTCTGCATTTGCATGATAATGACAGCATACAACATCATCAGCTTTTTGCTACGGAATATGGAGAAAAATGAGAGCAAAACAATGACGCCAAAGGTGAGCCCCCACCACTCGTCTTCATGATTGGCGCACCCGATTGCCGCGCAGATAGTGCCATACAGCATGGCGAACACCGCTGTCTGGTACATCACAATGGAGCCAGCGAGCTGCTGCCCAAGCACGAGCTGTGTGTTGGCCGTGGCCACCACAGGGAGGAGCGAACCAGCGGCGAAGTGCGACTTTGTATTTGGGTGAAACGCCAGGACACACAACGGGAATGTCACGAACAGCGCGACGCGTAGCGCAAAGTAGACCGGCTCAATCAGACAGGGAAGGTTATGAAGGGCAGCGGCCACGGTGACGCCATCCTTCGTCACGTCGCGCCTGTACTGAACGAACGGCGGCGGCGGCTCCTTCTGCGCGTCATCGGACCTGGCGCTGCCGCCGCCGGTGCTGGAGGGGAGTGAGCGACGTCGCAGCTGTGATTTGCGCCCCCGTGTAACAAGCGGAGGCTTGTACAGGTCGGCCTCGTCACCACCACCGTCGTCGTCGTCAGTGTCGTCGTCGTCACCGCTGGCCGCGTCCTGGCCTGGAAGTGTGTGCCGACCGTACGGCAAGTGCTCCTCAGGTGCCCTCTGCGGCTCGTCTTCACCTGCTTTGGTCCGTGACGCGGGCGTTGGCGTCACTGTCGTCATCGGAGACAGCGTGAAGACGCACGCACACACACACACAGCTCAGAACAGAACAGAGCAGTCAATGCTGAGCCGCGTCAAACCAAGTCACCGAGTTAGCCGAGAATGCAGGCACTTACAAACGTGATCATCTACGTCACCACGTCGTCGCGCGGTGATGGGCGGCGACACTTCAATCCTCACAATGGTGCTCAAGAACCCGCTCGAGCTACGCCAAAATGCAGCACTTCCAGTCAAGGTGAGTGTGGAGTGGGGCGCTCGGGAACGGTGCGCACGAGTAATAGGTAGTTGATCGGAGAAATGGAGTGAGAGTGCGAGAGACATGGGAGGAGGAAGCTAATCCGTGGGCAGCGAATGAGGGGTGCTCACCAGTGGTTATTCCGTTGCTGTGCACAACAGCAACACTACGACGCCCTGCACACGTTGTCCCTTACAACGGTACACAAACAAAAGTAGTGTGTGGGTCAGAGGCCGGAGGGGGAGGGGCCTCTATCCCCAAACACGTCCACGCACAGCACGCGTATTCGTGAAAAGTTGTCTCGAAAAGAAAGCATAATCTCTGTGAACATAATGGTAAACAGTGATGTCCGTTTGTGCGCAGAGTCTTGCCTCCGTGCGTTTTTAAGCCGTTCACGTTCTTTTTTTTTTTCCTTTCCCGTCTGCTATCAGGCCTCTTCATCAGGCGTGCCTTGCGACTCACCATCCTTTGGGAGAAGCGTGCATGAAACGCTCTGTGCAGAGGGTGCAAAGTACTGCGCTGCCCGCACAACGTCCTCAAGCGTGACGGCAAGAAGGCTGTCCCGCATCCGTTGCTTCACGTCTTGGCGGATGTCGTTTAAAAAGTAGCTTTCACCAAACGAGTCGGCGGCATAAGGCGCGTCGATTCCACTGAATAAGCGTAGCTTAGCCTCATCGAGGCGTTCTTGCGTAACGTTGTCAGCCGTCGAAAGCCATTGCGCGGCTTCCTTGAACGCTCGCAAGCTGCCCTCTGGGTTTGGGTCACGGTAGCTGGACATGACAATGCCACCCACTTCGCCTTGCAGCGTAGCTTGGCAGCCTGTACCGTACGCTCCACCTTCTTCACGAACGCGACGGTGCAGGTACTCATTGCTCAGCAACACAGAGCCCACGCGCGCGGCCGCCATGTCTGGGTGTGCCCAGCTCAGCGCACTGCACGGCGTGGCGTAGCCGACGAACGACGTGTCGATAGGCAAGTGCTCGTGGAGGGTGATGGAGCTCGCGTGCGGCGGTCGCGGAGGCAGCGTCAGGTGCGTCGGGGTGGCCCCCGCTGCAGAGGCGCTGGGGCCGCTGGGCATGCGTGCCTGAAAGGACTGAAGCGCACGCTCCACCTCCACTCGATCACCGTTCTCACACGTAGCCCACAACACGCCCAGCGCCACGCTCGCCGCCAGTGAGCGCGTTGTGAGCGCATACTCTTGCGCAAGTGAGGCCACGACAGCATGTATGGCGTCCTCAGAGCCCTGCAGCTGTTCCAGTGTCTGCGAAGCGTGGCGCGAGTTCGTCAGGCCATACCACCATTCCCGTGCGGCACCTCGCGTGCTCAGTTCGGCGACGGCACGTGTGACCGCCACGCCGCTACCGTCGTGTTGAATCTTTTGGATCGCCGAGGTGCAGCTCGCCTTGGCACGCGACAAGATGCGCGAGTACACCTCCACATCATCCACGGATGTGCGAGGCTCAAGCAGAGTCACCGCAAGAAGCTCGAGAGCCTCGCGAAGCTTCTCCTTTGTGGTGTAGAAACCAAAGCCGGTACCTGCGACGGTCACGCCCTTTGACTGGTACGACTCATTAAGAATCGGGGCGAAGGAAAAGCCGCTGCAGACAAGGTCCGTGGCAACGGAATGCTCTTTGAAGGAGTACCGTCCCGCGCCGGTTTTGCCTATGAGGGCCATCAGGACGGACATGTTCTGAGGGAGTGCGCTGATGTCACCCGCCGTGAGGGCCGCGCAAATCACCGGTGCAAGCGGCGCGAGACCGTGAACGTAGACGAGGCCGTTGGTCGGATAGGCGAGCGTGTAGCAACCAGCTGTCGGAGCCTGAGCAGGCACCGGCTCCGCAAAAGCCTTGGTCGGGATGTCACTCACCTTTAGCGTCGGCAGCAGGTCCGAATCTTGCTTGGCGCGTACGCGCTGCAGCCACACTTCCGTCTCCGCCTCGATTCGCTTCTTGTCCTCGTCGGTGGCAGTCCTGTTCAGTGCCTCTTCAGCCTCATCAAGTTCCGTACGAAGGGTGTTGAGGAATCCTTCCTTCGCAGAGACAGTGATGGTAGCCTGATGCGGGTTCTTCACAAGATCGCGCGTGATACGAGGCAGCAGAGACGCGCCGTTGTCCCGGGCAATCTCTCGCAGGTGCGGGAGCCAGTTGATGAAATCCAGGGGGTCGTTTTGACCACGGCACAGACCCATCGCACACAGGCCCGCACACAGGTTGAGGCCGTACTCCGCAGCACGGTGCCGCTGCTGCAGTTCTTCCTGGAAGATGACGGACTGCACGCGGCGGGGATCAAAACCTTCCTGCGCGGTTTCCTCGAGCGCCTTGGTGACGGCCTCGTGGACCTCCTGCGCAGATCCGGAGCGTGCCTCATCCACACCCGACACACCGTACGAAACAATCGGCGTGGACAGGTAGTACGCATAGCCCTTCATTGGGCTGTACTTGCTTCCAATTTGCGAGTCGATGAGCGCCTTGAACATCGGAGAGCTCGGGCCATTGGAGAGAAGCGTGTCCAACACACTGTAGGCAACGACGTCGTCGAGTGCGTTGCGGTCCTGGGGAATGGCGTACGACACGGCAACGCGAGTTTGACGCGTGGGGTTGCCCATGACGTCGAGTGGGCCGTCGAGGGCAACCGATTGTGGTGCACCAAAGCGTGCTGTTTCCGCCAACGTGGGGACCACCACAGGGTCCGTCTTGGGGAATGTTCGGAAGTACTCATCCAGCTTACGCATGTGCACCTCGGGATGCTGATTGCCGTACGTGAATGTGATGCTGTTACTTGGGTGATAGTGGCGGCGGTGAAAAGACAACAGCTCACCGTATGTGAGCTTCAGCACATCCGGCGGGTAGCCCCCCGAGACGTGCGCATAGTGAGTGCCGGGCAGCATGGTGCGCAGCAGCGCTCGATGAAAGAACTGGTCGGGTTCCGAGACGACGCCGCGCATTTCGTTGAACACGACACCGTTGTTGGTCAGCCGCCGCTCACCCTCCGCTCCAGACTCCCCAATCTCCACGCGGTGGCCCTCCTGTCTGAAGTCGTCTTCGCGCAGCAACGGGTGAAACACAGCGTCCAGGTAGACGTCCAATAGGTTTTGAAAGTCGCGCTGGTTTGTGGTCGAGAATGGGTACAATGTGTAGTCTGCGCCTGTCATTGCGTTCATAAAATTACTCAAAGAACGTTTGAGCATCATGAAGAACGGATCGCGCACCGGATATTTGCGGCTGCCACACAGTGTCGTGTGCTCAAGCACGTGAGAGGTGCCTTTGCTATTTTCGGCGGGCGTGCGGAAACCGATGCAGAACGTGTTATTCGCGTCATCGGCGTCGACGTGGTAGTAGCGTGCGCCTGTACTCGCGTGCTGAAACTCGTACGCAGTGATGTGAAGATCCTCAATATGGCGCACACCAACAACCCCAAAACCGTGAAGGTCGGAAAAGACCAGCTCGGCACGACGCCTAGTCGTCGCCGGCGAGAGCCGGCACACAACGCGACGGAGCATCGGCCCTTATAGTGAATAACGTTCTGGTGACTTTCGCTGGCTCAAGCGCCGCCAACAAGAGTATCAACAAACAGGGAAGTGACCGACGAGGAAAGGGGTGAAGAGAGGAGATAAATGAAAGAGTCGTGTGCGCGCGTGCTTTACGTGCGACGCAGTCTTACGTCCACTGCTTCATCGTATCTTCCAACGAAAACAAGCCCAACGTAAAACGGCGCGTCTGACTCGCTGCAGCGTGTGAGGCGCACATTTCTATCAGTTGTATCAAACACGTCGCTTTAGCGCATCGCTGAGCTTGTTGATCCACATCATCTCTGCACCCCGTCGACGCTGAACGAGTTCTCCGACGGAACCCCAGAGGCACAACGGCGCCAAAGAAACACCACCTGATTCTTCCTTTTGGGATGAGTCGTTTCTTGTTCTGTTTCTTTTCGGTTTTTTTTTTTGCTTCTCACACAACCACTGTGGGAGAATAGCGCAGGCACACGGAAGTGAAGAAGCAAGCGTTGATGCATGTGATACCGTCAAGATGACGCATGGCTGAAGGACCAAAACAAAAAAGAGAGAGCAATACAGGTCGAAGCACGCAATCGTCATGTCACAACGCCAATGGGATCATCCGTTTTTTTTTTCTGCACCAATACGAGCTCGGGTCAAAAGAAAGCAAAAGTGACTATCAGGCAAGCATTTCGCACTCACAGACTGCGGGGAAGTGGGGGAACAGAGGCAGCTAAAAAAAAAACAGGAAAACAGTAAGTACGTGCTTGTGTGCTTGCGTCGGTATTGAAAAGGCAAACGCACCACACGGACGACACTACTCTTCAATCTCGATAAGGGCATCACCAATGTGAGAAGCGGCTCTGCCACCGCCACGGCCGCTGCCGCGTCCACCGGCACCGTTTTCATCGCCGTTTCCGTCACCGTGGTATCCGTATCCGTAGACATCCTCGCTCTCACCACCCATCGAGAATGGGATGGCGCCGGTCTCATACATGTCCTCGAGGTCGCCATCGTCCATGCCGAACTGAACAAAGTACTCGCGCCTCTCATCGTACTTCACCTTGGCGTAGGCGAGACCCACCGCAGCGCCAACAACGGTCAGGCAAATCATGAAGACACCACCTTTACTCACCACAGTGACTTCCTTCGCCGTATCATCTCCGATCAGGATGCCTGTGAGGACCTCCCACTGCGCCACGCCATGGTGAGCCAGCTCGCTTGCATTTGTCCTGGCTAGGTGCGCGAGGTAGTTGTAGCGCTCAGTGGTGCTGCAGGCAGCACTTTCTCCGTCTGCAACGACACCCTCACAGTCAATGGAGATGTACAGTACCGCATTGCCATTCGACGCACGCGTGACTCGCTCCACCGCCACCGCCCCGCGAGGCACACAAATTGCGTCAGCCAGATCGCGCCTCATGTTGGACGGCGTCTGCTTCGTAGACAGCGTCACACGCACACCGGCGTATTGCTTCCAAGGGTCCTCGGCTGTCGACGCTGGTGCAACGGCGCATGCTTTTTTGGTCACCGGGTCCGTGGGTGTTGGTGCGAGCTCTTCGGGTGGCGTGGTGGGCTGCGCACCAGGGCCCACTTCATCAATGCTGGGAACCTCTGTCCAGCCATTCGCCTGCTTGCGACGGTAGCAGACGCGAAAGATACCGCCGTACTTGATCGTAAACGACCACAACGTGTACGTTGTATTGGGGCCATAGTCGTCAGCAGGGCCAAGATCGGTCGCCAGCGGCACGCCTGCTGCCGGTGCTCCAGTTTCACACGAGTCGGTGTCGACCACAAACTTGGCGCGGTCCCCGTCGGGTCGTGTGTCGAGGTCGTAGCCGTAAAACTTGATGGTGATGGGCACCCCTCCGTAAATGCTGCCGTCCTCGTTCGCGCCTTGGACAAAGTCATAGTACGATGGATTCCCCGCAAAAACGTTCACCCACGACACTGCCACAGCCGACAGCCCACCGTGGCGCACATAGCACAGTGAGTATATACCAGCGTCGTCGGTGCCAAACCGGTAGCGGCGCGCGGCGTAGATGCTCTTATCCGCCTCAGACAGCTGGACATTTGAGGGGAGCTGTGGGTGTGTGTCGAGATACTTGCGGGTGCCACTGCAGCGAGAGGCGCTGGAGGCCTCATCCTCCGAGAGAAACCATAGGTCTTCTGCAGACCCTGCAGCTTGGGCTGCAGTCGGGTACCGCATAACAAAGTACGTCACGGCACCGTTGCTGCCAAAGATGGTGGGCGGATCCGCCGCAACGAGGGCTGGAGAAGCGGCCGGTGTGTCATCCTCAAATGCGGTCCTGGTGATGAGCGCGCGGAGTTTCAGCGTGCAGCTGCTGTGTGGTGAGAGATTTGAAAACGTCACAGAAAACTGGCTGCGTTGTTGAGGCCGCAGAGTGACGCCAGATATTGACCCACCGACAACGTCGCGGATGTCGTACACCTCGCTCACCGCGACACCTTCACTGTTGGAGTAGGTGGCGCGAACAGTGAACTGGTAGGGGTAGTTTGTTTGGTGGGGAATCAGACAGTGGTCCTCACCAGACGCGTCCACCACGCTGACCACCTCGAACGCGAGGCAGTCGATTCGGATCGCTGTGTGCTCCCCGAGATCCAACAGCTGCACCTTCTGATTGCTTGTAGCTTCCTTTTCGTAAATACGCCCCCCACAAGCCGGGTACAGGTTACCCGCCGACGCACCATACACCGTGCACAGCAGTAGGGCCAGCAGAAAAAGTATGACTTTCATTTTCACGGCAACACACCAGTATATTACGTGCCTGAACGCACAAGGAAAAAAAAAACGGTGACAGAGAGAGAGAGACTGCGCGCGGGCACCAGAAAAGCAACAGCAAGGAAAGCTTGGAAAAAAGAGGCCAATAGTGCTGCGCGGCAAGAGAGGAGTGATCGTATTGTGTGAAGCGACGCGTGAAGAGACTGTTGTCGGTAAGTGTGAAGTGACTAGTTGAGCGGGGGTGGGTGGTGGGTGTGGGGGGGGGGGGGGGAAACAGGGGGGGGGATGACAGAAGACACGCGGCAGCTGACCGGGCGACAGCTCTCAACACAGCTTCCCGTGGGCACGCTATCACGACCGCAGTGACTCGTGTTGCGTGAACCTGTGAGAAGCCAGCGTAAACGCTGGGCAGTGAAGCGCACTGCAGTCCACTGAAATGAAAAGAAGGATGATCAACCTGCAACAGGCTAACACCTCGGGCGAAAGTGGGGGATGAGTGCGTGACAAAGCATGTCACTGCACCGTTTGTATTCGAAGCTGTCTTCTCCATCTTTCACTGGGCTGCGCTCGGAGTTGTTGTCACCTTCACAGAGATGAAAAGCATGAGGTCGCGCGTCACACGCACGCCACACCAGGCCACGCACCACACGGACACAGTGCGAGGCCACCACGAGGCAACACTGAAAGATGAGTGTTACTTGTCTTTGGTCAACTCCGCACCGGGGCGTTTCGACGCACCTCTTTCCTTGTGAAACAGGTCAATGGTTTTAATGTTCAGCATACTCATGCGCCACGCCACCTTGCTGAGCTTACTCTTGACCTGATTATCTAAGATTTGCCGTTGCCAAGGGGACTCGAAAGATCCGTCCTTCTCACGGTCGAACAGTTCCTCGGTGTACCACTGTTGTGCAGCGACCTTGTTTTCGTAGATACCAGGGTACGTCCACTCAGGACCGATAACAGGGTCTGCTTGATCCTTGAACAGTGAGATGGGGATGGACATCCCTTCCTTTCCGTACGTGTACACGTTCTGAGGGACATCCTTGACCTCCACAAGCTTCTTGTGCTCTTGCCGTCCGACGTACGCATGCATAAACTTGCGCCTCTCACGATCCAGCTCCATCTTGGTAGGGGCCGTGTCGTAGGGCAAATACACCTGCTTGTAGTCGGGTAACTCGCCGGGCTTACCGCTTCGCTTGCGCAAAGTTCGACAGCACTGGATGGCCGAACGCCGTACACTAGATTGACGCAGCATTGCGCCTGGGCACAACTATTCTTCTTTATTTTTGCGCGCGGGATGGGAAGAAGCGCAATTCGCCCACAGAGGAAACGACAAGGAGGAGAAAAGGGTAGTTGTGCGAATGAGAATAGACGGCCAAACACGTTTTTGAGGCCTCTTACATGTGCACATGTGCTGCACACGAGCGCGTGAGTTGAGTGTGTCACACAAGCGAGCACTTTTTCGCTCTGACAATTCGCAAATCGCACTGGGTCACCTCTCAATGGCAACACCGCGCCGCGTGTGCATGGGTGCCTGTGGCTGTCCCTAAACATGAAAGTGGAACAACGCACAAGCGTTGGGACTGTCGGGCAGTGGAGGTAGCGTCGTACAGCGTCGCCTCGCGTTTTTCCCCCACTGTACACTCCGTACAGAGAGACCCTCAACGATTTTATTGCGATGTGCCGCCTTCACACATATCGTCGTGTCAGTTCATTTCTTTTCTTTTTTTCAGAAGATGGACGAATCCCACAGAGAGTACCAGTATGAGGTAAATGCGAAAAAGAAAGAAAAACTACTACATGACCCCGAAAGACAGACACGCGAGACCAGTGAAGGCAGTGCTGCCAACGCAGCTGGTTGGCATGTCAAGGGAATAGCGTGAAAGAAACTAATTCAGTTTTTCGCACATGGGCGTGACCCTTGGACTACCAATTAACAATCTCTCCTCCACTGGGAACTGTTACCACGATCTTACACTGGGGCATTTTTTTTTTTTACCGGATGTGACTGTGCAAAGAGTGCTGAGGACGTGTATCCTACGCCATGCTCTTCACTCGCCATTTATTTCCTTTTTAACACCTCTGAATGATGATTTGTCTACGCATGACAACAAGCGTTCTTCTTCTTGATTCCTAAGTACACGTAAGTGTGGTGAACAACTGACGGCGCGGGCAAACACACAAGCGTGTCACCGCTTGGTTGTATTTTTTCCCCGTTCTCCTTTATCGGCTTTCACGGGCAACCATGAAATGACTTTTGCTCCTCCTTACCACGCCTTCTTCCAGTAGCGGAAGGTGGTGCGACCGTAGATGCGCCAGTTAGTGTTCTTCTGGCCGTAGTGGAGAAGGATGCAGTTGACGAGACCCACAGTGGTCGCGCACTTCCAGAAGCTCACGCGGCGGTCGTCGTACTCGGACTCGGCGGACCAGCGGAGGAAGTTGCACACATCCTTTGCCATCTGACTCACGGTGGCGGGCGTACCGTCCTCGTAGTCAACGAGGCCATCAGAGAGAGGAGGAGGCATGGAGAGGACGCAGCCCTTGAAGTAAGGGTTGAAGAACTGACCAGGCTTGACCTCAGGCGCGAACGGAGGGATCTCCATCAGCTCACCGTTGCCCCAGTTGTAACCGGTGATGAGGGAGAAGATGTAGTCGGCACCGCCTTCCTTGCCGAACACAGCGTGCTGCAGATCCGGGGGCTCAGCGCCGTTGTTGGCGAACTGCGCGGCGCGCTGATTGGGGAAAGGCGCCGGCAGCGTGTCCGTGGGCTTACCAGGACGCACGTTCAGGTTACCCTCAGAGTCAGGCTCGCTGTCAACGATGTCGTACGTTGAGGCCAGCTGCTTGATCTCCTCGCGGGTCATGAAGCCTTGGAAGTGCGTGAAGGTGATGCGGCCTAGAGAGTGGCACGGAGCAAACACCTCGGTGTAAATCTGGCGACCACGGCGAACGGACGGCCAGTCAAGGCTGTGCCAGATTTCAAAGTGGTCATTGTGGTTCCAGTACCAGTCGTGGTGGATGGGGTGTGCCTTCTTGCCCGCCATGATGCCACGATACGAAGCGCCTTAACTAGAAAGATAGGAAGAAACGCGTAAACTGCGAAAGGGCCACTAAAGGCAATGATCTAACTACGACTGTACGTACGTTTCAACGGCGAAACGAGATGTGTGGAAGGGAAGTCAATCAGAGTCAGAGATAGGGAAAGAGTATGGCGGAGTGAGTGCGAATGGCCCTGCTATGAAAAAGGCGAGGGAAAGAGATCACTAACAATAATGCGTGCATCTTTCCTCTGAATCTGCCGCACCAAGTAAGCATGCGTGGGCGGACGCGTTCACCGGTCTTCACTTGCGCCCGGCGGTGCTGGCGCGCGGTGCGTGGGATCGCGGTCCAACGAGGGAGCAAATCAGTCTGAAGACAGAGCTGGAGGGGGGGGGGGCACCGACTATGGGAACTGCGAGACAGAAAGCGAAGAGGTCTACGTGTGTTGCTTTTCCTTCTTTTTTTCGCTTAACTCATTGTCCAAGGCAGTCGCCCCGGCGTCAGAAAAATCTCGAGAAAAAAAGAAAGGCGTCAAGCATGCCATGACGTGTGGACCCACGGGCACTACACTGCCAACTACAGGGTAGTTGGCGTCTCCTTTAGTGACGGCCACCTGCCAGGGAGACACAAAAAGAGAGAAATGTGCGAAAGGAATCAGGCGACGCAAAACGGGTGCAGTAGCACCACACCATACAAATGCAGACGATTATTGTTCATCACCTGCGCGCAAAAATCAACAAAAAGAAAAAAGCAAGCAAGCAAAAACACAGGACGATATGAAGCAAACAAACACACGCGCACGCAAGACACATAGCGACACAAACAGCGCCTTATCATTTCTAGCCTCGTTGACCACGTGTCTCCGTCTGTCAAGGGGTGGTGCAATTCCTCATCGTCACTCACACAATGACCGATATGGTGTCAACCGCCACCAAACTCAGGATCTCACTCGCGGAATACACAGTAACAATGACGCTGTTGCCTCCTCTCACGAGCTCGCAAGAGATGGGTATGTACTCCACCTTGTCGTGAGGCTGTTGCGCGTATGCGCCAACTGCGATGATAGAGCCGTTTGGGGCTGTCATCACACGAAATCCTTGACCAGTCAGAGCCTCTGTGATCGTCTGGCCAGTGACACTCTTGTCCACAGAAATGGTGCGTGACACTGGCGTGGCCGACTTCTTCGTGTTTTCGAAGAGTTGTGCGAAGTCCTCCTCCAGTTGGACGTCATACGGCGAGATGAACCGAGCCGCCGTGACGGGGAGAGTGAGAATCTCGTTGCAGTGCTGTCCGCTCGGCGTATCGTACACCAAACGGATGGTTGGTGGATCGCGAAAAGGTGCCAGACTGCGTGCAGCAAACTCCATTTCCGCCTCCTGCCCAGCCATGACGGATACGTCGGTGTTGTTGCGCGCCTGCAGCAGTAGACCACCGTTTGTAGAGAGTACGTCGACGGAGGCATTCTCCACTGCGGTGGCCCCCACTGTGCGCAGCCGCACCACGAACCGGCAGTCCGCGGAGCGATAGACCTGCGTGCACCACAGCTCCAATGTGCCATCAGTGTAGAGCGTCCCCTCGCTGCTGCGTAGCAACGCAGTAAAAAGACGGCGTCGTTCCGCATACGTCTTCTGACGGTGCTCAATGCCTTTCGGCAGCGAGACCTCAAAAAGTGCATCTAGCTCTGATTCAGAGGCATCGTCAGTGCGGCGAGACTCCGAGGCGACGGATGCGGTGATATCCTTGAGACTCACTACCACGCGCTTCGGCTTTTTCTCGACCGCCGCGGTTGTGGCATTCTTCTTGCCCGACCGCCGATCGTTCTTGGTCGCGATCTTCACCGCCCACAAGTCGTGTGGGCCTCCGTAGTTCGTAGTGGCAGCCAGAGAGAGCCCATCGTCGCCACTAAATGCGGGCATCGGCTTCAAAACAGCATCCAGCAGCTGTGGGTTGCCGTTCTCCACAAGTGCTACGTACTCAGATGCCCTCTGCTGCAGCTCAGGATCGACATGATGTGTGCATGAGCGAAGGACCTCCATGACGCGTTCTCGAACCGCCACATCATCGTAGATGTTGTAAAACTTGATCAGCGCGTTAAGAATGACGCCTTGTGTGTAGGGAGTCGAGAATGCAAGACACCCGACAAGATGCGAGAGTTGAGAGCTGGGCGAACTCTCTGGGATCAGTGCAATTTGGTAGCCGAATTCGCCGAGTACAAAAGCGGCGAGGCGCACGGTAAGCTGCTGTAGCGCTTTCCGGCCACGCAGCACGGCGAACATCGTCGACGCCGCACGCTTCTGCACTGAGACGTCGTTCACTACAGCCTGCGCAACGCGAAAGGCGATTGGCTGTGGACACTGATCGCCGGCTTGCGCGACAATGGACAGCAGGACGTCGATGTAGGTGTTATTGTCATCACAGTACTTTTCTGCGAGAAGAGCAATCGCAAGCACAAGGCTTGCGCGGAAAGACGCGTCGACTGCAATGGGCAAGTACGATGTGAGTTCTTTGATAATTTCGCTGAAGTTCGTCGCGTTGCACAGCGCCACCAGTACGTCGAGAGATTTGCGGCGAATCGACACATCCGGGTCGTGAAGGCCAACGATAATCTGCTGCTGGTACTGCTTGCACTGTGCGGCGAAGTCAAAGCCCTCAACCTCAACGAAGCTCAGTCGTGACAGCAGTGTGAGACCAATATACCGAATGTTCGACTCTCGTTTATCCGAAATGAAACCACTGATAACGTTCACACAGTCGTGCACGAGCTTGGAGGCGATATCCCAGCGAATGGCCAGAGAGACAACCTCGAAAAGCACCGCGTTCATCGCGCTCACGCGATTTTGCGTGCCGCGCTGCTTTTGCTGCGACTGTGCTTCCTTGAGGACCTTGTCCGTCGCCTTCACGATTCGCCGGAGCACGATGGTGGCGCGCTCCTCGAGGTCCTCGTCCTTTGGCGGGGGAAAGTACTGCAAAAAACGTAGTACCTTGACTTGAAGCCACGGTGCGGGGACGCCGTAGTACACGTAGCCAGGCTCAGTTTGTTTGTCGATGATAATGCGTGAAAGGATGACCAGTAGCTTGGCAGGGCACTCCTTGAAGAGAGCGCTATTTTGCTCACTGATGCATCCATTTAAAAACGTGATGGCACACATGCAAACACCAGCCTGCGGTGTGCTAAGCGCCTCTATTGCCTTGGGCACTACAGTGGCCAAGTCGACGACAGCGGGCAACTTTTGGTACACCTTCAGCAGCGTGAGGAAAGCGCGCTTGCGAATGTGTTGATCTGTACTGTCAGTCATGATGATGCTCTCGACGCCGCTGCACATGATCTCATCGAAGTCCTTGTTTCCAGCATTCGCAATCGCTGTCAGAGCGAGACCCCTGTTTAGGTCAGACCCCGACATGAGGTCACGGTACACCGTATGCGTGGTCAGTGTCATCAGCTCGCTGTTTTCGTTGAGCAGCACGCTAGCGGCCAAGTATCCAATGAGCTTTTCAGACGCTGTTTCTCCTGCCATCAGCTTGATGCCTTCCATGTGTCCAAATGCGATGGGGTAGCCCAGCATTGAAATAAACATCAGCTTGCATACGTACTTCTTCCTGTCATAAGTCGTCATGTGCCGTGTGTCGATAAATTTGGCACGGATCTTGGCGAGTTCTTCCTCCACACGGCTTTGTTCCTCCCTCTTGTTACCCGTGGACTCACGGATATCTCGGATGAAGTGCGCCAGTCCTCGCATGTCCATTTTCGCGACAGTGGGCAAAGGAGCGGTTTGGTCACAGATAATGCAAAAGGCAGGTGTCTCTCCAGGGACGCCTGAGGAATAGGTTGCGGACCACACACACGCAAAAAAAGAAAAAAGAGTGCGCACGCAAATCAAACAAACAGAGGGCGAGGGAGAGAGAAACCTCGACAACAAGAGTAGTACACACGCACACTAGCTTGCAGGGATACGGAAATGAGTCGCGAGAGAGAGAGAGGGAGAGAAGACGTGAGGGGGCGATGGGTAGAAGATCATTCGGAGGAAAGGGCGTGTGACCAGCAAGACGCACAATAACGAAAGGGACTAACGGTCTCTATGCGGACAGGTAAGTGCACGCATACCTCCGTGCGTGTGCACAAGAGGAGAAGCAGCCAAGCTTCTCATTGCTTGGTAGCAGACGAAAAGCGACGGGAGGGAGAGGGGACACCAGACCGTGCTGTCTCCTGTTTGTTTGTGAGTGTGCTTAAAGAGCAGGGTTGTCAACTAGAAGAGAGGAAACGACAGCGGTACTTGGTCTACGCGCGCGTGGCGGAGACTTGGGGGTGGGGGATCTGTGACTCACCAACACTGGACGACCCGATCAGTCACGCTTTGGAGAGGGAGGCACAACACTATGGTCCATTCGCCGCCTCTTGACTGGTGACTCCAGCACAAGGGTGCTATTGCTGTCTTCCTTCGGTGCCGGTAGCTGTGACGCGTAGACAGGTGCACGTGGGTGCGTGCCCGGCTCGTTCTCGAAGGGTTGCCCCACTGGAGGAAGCTGCGCCGGCGGGGGTGTAGATGCGCGTACTCCACGCTTCGTGATAAGGTAGGACGGAATGCCTCTCGTGAGCGGCGCGCTCACCAGCTTCGGATGAGATCTGACACCACCGTCGCTCGCTCCGGTGAGCAAGCTTGTTCGGTCTCCTTTGTGAGAAACCAATGAAGAGCTGCTGACGCCACCTGCCCCAGCCACTGTGTTGCTTTCCTTTTCAACGCCCAACAAATGACTGGGAGAGGCCACCACTCCACGAGTAGGTGGCAGGAAGTCCCACTGGTTAGCGGTTTTCCATTCATGGAGCACTTGAACCACTGAGCTAGAAGCAACGGTAGCTATAAACTCGTGTGAGACGTGCAAGGCGACACGCAAATGTGCCGGTCGGACGGCCGTTTTCAAAAAAACGGAGGGCAGGAGTGTTTCATCCAACCTTTTTACAAGCGTCTTCGTCCCGTAGCGCTGGTGCGTGATGCCACATAGAAGACACTTGAATAAAATGACAGTTTGCAGCAACAGCTCTTCTGGAACTTGCAGTTTGCCCTTAACGGAGCATCGTAGCATAAGCATCACAAGTCGACTCTGCTTTGCATCTCCAAGAGTTCTGCGTGTTGTTTGTGGTCCAAAGAGAGCGACACACATCTTTTCTAAGAGCGGCTCAACCTCTTCACTGGGGCAGACGAGGAGTTGCCCGCTGAGCTCACGGGCGCCACAGAATTGTTCGTCAACCATAAAAAAACGCCAGTTCTTCAAAAGTGTTTTGCTGCCGTCAGTGCTGGGTGTGCGTGGGTGTTTGTTCGCTTGGGAGGGGTGTTTGTCTGGAGTGATTGATGTAGTGGAGAAGCGCAAAAACGGGTGGAGATAGATGGGTGACACGCACAACAAGAAACAGCATGCTGCGAACTCCGCAGGGAGGGGATTGGAAGACCATCGGTAAACGGTCAGCGATCGCTGTGCCGTACCGTCGAAGGTTGGTAATCCAGCAGCAGGCACACCAAGTTGCTGTGTTATGTTGACTAAAACAGCAACAGCTCTGCTCAAGGAACTGCCGCTGTTGCGCATTTCCAATGAAGCAGCCACGCCTGAGACGACTCTGCGTTGCGTACACCACCGTTGCTGCTGATGCCAGCTAGAGAAATGACTGGGAGAGAGAGAGAGTAAACGGTTGAAGACAAAAATGCCTACGACACCTGCAGGAAGTGCCGAGCGGACGAATTGAAAGGCAACGGACGGCGGGAGTCACAATGTACCCCCGCATAAGCACACTTACGGTGCAACATTCGCTGCGCTATGAAACAACACAAAAGGAAACAAAGAAGGAAACAGTGATCGCACCGAGCGAGCACGGAAAACGTAGGAATGTAGAACGCATGCGCACACGAAAAAAAAAAAAGGAGGGAGTGAAGCGGAGGCACCGCACACCAAGTTGATGATACTTGTGGCCAAGAAGAACACCATGCTGACAGCGCAAAGGAAAACCAGCAGCGGTGGCCGTATGTCACGCCATGTCGCACCCCGTGGATGCTCGGTCAGCGTGCCGTGCGAACTGCTGTTACACGTTGGACGGCGTCGTGTTGTTTTTTTCGATCAGAGACAGAACCAGCTTTTCACAGTCCATGATATCTTTGGTGGGAACGAACTCATTGGGCTGGTGAGCAACACCGATGTCACCTGGACCGCACACTAGAACAGGGACACCAATGAGTTGGTACTGGCCAGCCTCCGTCGCACCGCCCAGCTTTCGCACGTCGCGGTCACCTGTCAAGGCACGCACCAGCGTGACAAAAGGATCCTTCTCATCCGCGTCAGTCATGAACGGCACACGGGCAAGATTCTCGATCGTGATATCGGCATCGGCGTATTCCCTCTTCATCTTGGGCAGCAGCTCCGACTTGACGTAGGTGTCGACACGCTCCTGGATAGATCGCTCAGTCATGGCGGGCAAGTTACGAAACTCGTAGTTAAAGACGCACTCGGCGGGGACCGTGTTGATCGCATTACCACCGTGAATGACGTTCGTAGACATTGTAGTGAATGGGACGTCAAAAAAACGGTCTCGTGCACATGTCGCTTGAATACTTTCTGCGATTTCACGGATCTTGACGATCATCTGCGCTGCGTAGTCAATGGCGTTGCACCCCGCTTTCGTCAGTGCGTATGAGGAGTGGCATGCCTTTCCTTTTACGGTCACCTTCCACACATAGATACCTTTGTGTGCCACAATGACCTTGTTGGACGTCGGTTCTCCCACCAGGCAGCCGTCAACAGAAAGGTCTTTTGCCTTTATGAGTTGCGTCAAGGCACGCCCTCCCAGACAGCCCACCTCCTCGTCATGCGTCCAGGCGAGATACACTGGCTTGCTCCGCGGCATTTTCAACAGCTGCGGCACCGTTGACATGCACACAGCGATGAAGCCTTTCATGTCGCACGTGCCGCGACCGTAAAAGCGGTCCCCCTTTTCAACGGCCTCGAACGGATTAGTGTCCCACTTTTGGCCGTCAACGGGCACCGTGTCCAGATGGCCGCTCAAGATGATGCCGCCCTTTGTGCATGTTCCCCGCGGTGGAAGCGTGGCGAAAAGGTTAGCCTTTTTCTTGGTTGCATCAAACGAAATCTCAGACTTGACGCCGAGGCTGGCAAGATAGTCGCTCATGTAGTTCACGATGTCGAGATTGGAGTTACGGCTCGTTGAGTCGAACGAGATGAGCTTCTTCATCCACTCAATAGAAGTTGTCGGGTAAGAAGACATGATGAGCCTCTCAGTGTAGACTTAATTTTGCCTCTTACTGTGTGTATGGGTGTGCGTGTGTGTATTGAACTCGTCGTATAACAGCTAGCAGTGACCGTGGACGATAATAGGGGAAAGCACTCTTTCGTTGACGCGGTACCGCCACAGAATAAACAACGCCACAAATTGTGACAAGAAAAGGAGAGAGAGGGAGCAACTGGTGAACCACAAGCGTATTGTTCTGACTCATTTGTTGTTGAAGCCGGAATGGAAGTCTCGTTCAGCGTCACTCGTAGACTACTCTGCATACCAGTAACTGCTATGCGGGTCAGACGCGGCCACTCAGCTGCGAAGCACATCACGCGCATTGATGCTGTGTCTGCATCAGCCTTTTCTTTTGCGGTCTGTTCGACACTTCACGGTATGTCTGTTTGTTGTATTCCGTGCGTCTATGAGTGCGGTACAGGTGAGAAACAAAAAGAAAATCAAGAAAAAAGGACGAGTGTGACCAAGAGGGGACAGTGCCTAGAGAAGCGCCTTCGCGAAAACCACTATGAGAAGGCAAAAGGGGGCTCTTATCGGGCATCGTTGAAAACAGTATTACTTACGTCGGTGAACGTAATAGTGGCCCTCCATCGAGCACCACTCTACAGCCATCTCTTGCCAGAGAAAATCCTTCATGTCAAATTTCTGGAAAGCGTCAGGGTCACGTATTGCCGCCAAGGAGCGTCCGTGCGGATACAGGTCATCAAAGCAGACAACGCGTGTCCCGACCGGCGTGTGTCGCATTCGCTCTGACAGATAGTGAGTCAACGGTTTTGGGAACAGAAGATTGGACATGAGAATAACTGTGTGGCCCCCCTCAGACATGAAGTAGTCAGGATCAGCCAACACTTTCGTCAGGTCACCTGTGATGATTTCCACACTCGGCATGGTACGGCCAAACTGCTTCTCAAGACGTGGTCGCAGTGTTTTCCAGGCTTCCCGTGAAACAGCAGCGTTATGCTCACTCACTTCGATTCCTACGCATTTGGCGCCAGTCATGCATGCGACCTGGAAAAGAATAGAACCATTCCCAGAGCCGAGGTCGTAGAAGGTATCGCTGCTAGTGATTGGAACTGTCTGAATTAGCCTCGAGACAAACGGTGGAAGGAGCGACTTGGCGCACAGTGACCGTGACCCAGCCACTTCAACTACACGTTTTTGTTGCAACGCGTCGTAAGTCTCTTGTAGCACTCGTTCAAAATAGGTGCAGTCACACTGCGAACCTGAGCAGTGAAGGCACCCGCTTGCGTTGGGCTTCTCGCGCAGTGACTGACGATATGGGTTATGAGGAGTACCATCACCTTGGCAAACCGGTGTGGCCACAGTGGCAGCCGCTGCGCCTCTTTCAAAGGCGTGTTTCTTCAACAAGCCTCCGGCCTCTGTTGTCACGAAACGTGACATTGGGCGCTTAGCGCCACCGGTGCGCGCCTTTCGTCCTTTCATCGAGCCACGGAATGTCCTTTTCACAAAACGGCAATGAGTGCCCGTGCCTGTCAGTATTCACAGTCGCTAGTACTGGCTGACAAGAGAGCAGATATGAAAAAGCGCGCGTGGAAAAACAAAAAAAACGATGACGGAAGAAAATAAAAAGCTAGGTAGAACAGTGCCAATACTCAACACAGCGGTACACAAAAAGATGGAGTTGGAGGAAAGAGATAGATCCCGCAGGAACGGAGCCAACAAATCCCACAGCCGGAAAACAAAAAGGAGAGGCTGAAAAGCCAAATTTCAAAGACCAAGCCTGACGAATGATTTGGGGAAGTGCGAATGGTGTTAACAAAGAAGAGGAGTGGGGCAGAGTGAAGAGAGATAGTACAAATGGTGCGAGAGAGATGGCAATGCGAATCATGAGGAAGCAATATGTGGAGAAGTGACTGCAGACGGCGCGACCGGCCTGTCTCCTCGACAAACGCGTTGGGTCCTTGCTCACCGACTTCATCAGTGCTTCTTCGAGTACACACAACAAACAACTTAGGTGCGGCAGCTGGGAAGGCATAGTCAGCGGACTTGCTGCGAACTACGGTGACTTGAGGTTTCTGCTTGCCGATGTCGCTGACATTCATGTCTGGAAAAGAGCACCGTACGAAAAAAAAAAGAAGAGTAGTTCGTTCACTAGGCCAGGGAATACACCACGTTCCAATGGACAATTCAAGCAGTAGTGCCCATGTGTTGCCGCGAAACTTGACTGCACATCACTGGCCGGCCGGCTCTGTGTTGTTTGTGATGGCGTGGAGCCGCCCCAGCAGTGCTTGCTTTTTTCGTTCGAGCAGCGCACGCTTGAAGTGCTCCTCGTCTGGAAGTTGTAATTCGCCGCCCTCAACGTACGAATTAATGTAGGCTGGTGGCTGTTGGGCGTCCGCGAATGCTGACACGCTGCGTGGAGGAGCGGCTGTCATTTTCAGGTGTCGCTCTGCAGCCTTTTCCGCCAGAACCAACTTGCTGCTTGTGTTATCGCAGGCCAACTCCGATATCGCCGCATAGTACTCGTGCGCCGGTTGCTGGGTGCCGCCTCCTTCGGGTGAGGACGCCTCCGAGGGAGCCGGCGCTCCAGCAGAGGTGGGGTGCGCCTCGCCGTTGGCTTTTCCTGCACGGTACTCATCGTCAGCACTGGTGTGCTCCTGTTCTCTTTCCCGCTTCTGCGACTTTGCTTCAGGCAATTCCTTTGCACAGCCGAAGAAAAACTTACGACGCCGAAATGGCGGTGGTTCCTTGTTCGTCGTGACGGCCAGTTTCATTTCCCACGCGTTTTTCTTTGCGAGGAGACGGTGAACTTCATCGTTCTTTGCACGCACTGCGGACTCGCCGTCCTTTTCGACCGACAGAAAATCACGGCGACGAAGATTCTCCACACATTGACCAATCTGACTACTCAACTGCGCAATGACAAACTCCATGACCTTCGGATCATCTGTTTCTCTCGGGTTCGTTGGCAACCGTTTGATCCCCAACCGTGCGAGGTTTTCTTCTTCACGCTTACGCTGAACCGCCTTGTAAAGAATAGTGTTTTTCCTCTCCTTTGTGCGGGCGAGCGTGCCCGCGATTTCGCCTAGTCGCTCTTCCATTTTCTTGGGAGTGAGAGTTTTCTTGGGAGTGAGAGAGAAAGAGTGGGGGGGGGGAATGTGGGGATCGCCTGGCTGGTGGGGTGGTTTGGCGCCGGCGGCGCGCGGCGCGG
>JASANP010001136.1:1901-13777 GCA_030849625.1 Wallacemonas sp. TrypX | reverse complement strand
GGCGCGGGGCGGGGCCGGCCCCCCCCCCCCCCCCCGGACACCGACACCCCCAACCGACACCACCACCGCACACACACAAAAAAAAATGACGACGGCAATAGCCATCCTCCGGTTTCGCCAACCCTCTCAGAACCAACAACCGCAGGCCAACACTCTGCTCGCACATGTCCTGCCGCACACGGGTCCATCAACTGTTGTTCGCAGAACACCACTTGGGACGGAACCCAACTGCGGACTCTTTTCTAAAGTTCCAAGTGTCGAACTGGCACCAAACGTGTGAAAGACCATTGGACTTCGTTGATCATAAGTACCTTCATCTTTGCCCTCGTCACTCAATCTCGGCTGTTCCTGCCTATAGTTTTTTTTCAAACTCTAGCAAAGCGCGAATCACTCACTATAACTTTCCGAACTCGCTATAACTTCTCGAATTCACACTCACTTTTTTTTTTCTTCCGCTCTCTCCCATGTCTACTTCCAAGGCGCTTGTCGAGAAGGTGGATGCGCTGCCGTACCGAGAGCGGTGGCAGCACATGCTGACGTACGGAAAGGAGGCTGTCTCTTCTCCTACTGCGCAAGTGGCGATCTGTGAACTGGCCGCCTCTCCTGAGCAGAGCCACCGCACCCTTGCAGCCATGGCGCTTCGCGGTTTCTGCGGTGAGTTGCCTGCCGACGCCCCTCTGCCGGCTGATATGCAAAAAGCTGTTACCGCACTTGCAACTGACTCCTCTTCGAAGGTCTACAAGCTCGTCACCACACTCCTCGTGGAGCGTACTCCCTCGGCTGAGGCGTTGGAGGCCGTGCTGGATGCAGCGACTGCTGACCAGTTCAAGCTGCTGTGCGAGACCATTGAAGCGCATAAGACCAGCTGTCCGGTCGGCATGAGTGCGCTGTTGAGTTACTCACGGCGCACAGACCTGCCGAAGCGAAAGCACGACCTTCTCGCTCGCCACCTGCCTGACAATCTGCTTGACGACCGGTTTGCTCGCACCCCTCTATGGTCACTCCCCGTTGATGTGCTGCAGAAGGTCGTGCTGCACTCACCGCAGTGGGCTGTCCACATGCTGCGCCAGGAACTGGAGGAACACTTGAAAAGCGGCGCCATCCCGCCACCTCTCTTGCGAGCTGTGCGACTAAGTCTTCAAGTGCTCGCCAGCACGGGTGTCAAGGAGAACGTCAAACTAGGTCTGGATCTAGTTGTGGACATGTTTCACCGGCTGCCTGTCTCCAAAGACGAGCTTGAGAGCACACTAACGCTGTATTTCAACCACGCACCTACGGAAATGATTGAGTACTTTCTCAACGGTGACGGCGCGAAGCTCCTTCCGCTGCATCTCCCATTCTCGGAGAAGGTTCGTGCTCTACTGGAAAGCTCGTTCTCCTTGCGCTGCACGTTGAGCGAACGCTCTGTGATTGCCTGGTCGATTGACACCCAGTTTGTACATGGATCGAAAGCGTTTCGTCAGTATATCTACACCGAGCGTCGGGATGTGATCACAACCAGCGATGGACGCTTGCACGCTTCCAGGGCCACCCTTCTGCCTAACCCCGCGGACCGTGAGCGTGAAGCGCGTGAGGCGTACCAGGCAAAAGGCATGGAGGAAGATCCACTGGAGCGCATGCAGTATCTCCCTCTGCTTCCATTCTCAGAGGCTGTGAAACTCGCCGATGAGTACATGACGAACCCTAAACCAGATTTGCGCATCGCTGCAGTGCGTCACTTGGTTGGCACCGCGCGTCTCCACCCGGAGGAGATGGACCACATCCTGAACATGTGTGTGGCTCGTGGCAAGGAGCAGGACCCTTTTCGTCAAGCCATGGTAAGTGCACTGTCGGAGTTGCCCGTGAGCGTTTGGCGCGAGACGCACGCGGCGCAGGTACAGGCGATTCTCACAGCTGCCTACACAGCGAAGGATGTTTCCGACTCCACAATCAGTGCACTGAAATACATGCTCTTGGCAATTGCGGTGCACCACCCTGAGTTCGCCGGCAAATGCTTGGTGGAACTCTACACCGAGCGGCCCACCCATCGCCGCGTATCACATCTGTGGGAACGGTTTGTGTGCACAGCTTCGACAGATGCTGTCACGAGGCTTTATAACGCGCTACGCCCAATCGCGGATACATGGAAAAACACAGACGTGGACAAGTACTACCAGTTCTTGGGTGAGCTGCCCGAGCGGTTTGTGGCGCTCATCAAGGACGAGTTGCACCCTTTCTTTGTGAAGCAGCTGAACCTTGAGGACCCCGATCCCACCAAGCCGATCAACGCCCAACACCGGAGCTGGGGATACTCTCAGCTCGAAAAGTACTACCCCCAGGAAGCACGGTCATTGATTCCTTCACTCCTTGAGAAGGACGCCGCGTGGTTCAACACGCACAGCATCAAGACTCACGTGCTGCGTGACCTCCAGGGATCGTGGCTTACCCCCCATCTGAAGCCCGAGGCACCTGAGCAACCCAAAGACAAGCCGTCAATCGACCTGTTCAACGGATTGGAGTTGTTCTTTTACCGTCTGTCGCCGTCTCAGCAGCACCTGTACGCACAATCGCTGATCGAGATGGTGAAAGTGTTCGACAAGGATACCCGCAGCCAGAAGCGCTTCATTGCGTGCTTCCCGAAGATCCCATCGGCGAGTTTCGACGATGGCGTCGGGGCTCTTGCAGCGGAGAACAACGAGGATATCTTCATTCGTGACTGGGCACTCGTGACACTGGGGCGGATGCAGGACAAGGCGTCGTTCGAAGAGCTGCAACGCGCCATGACGGACAGCCGTCAGCGCGAAGCCGTTGTTCCCATCATGCGCCGTCTCAAGAGGGCGTCAGCGGCCGCTGCCATCGAGGTGCTTCGCCCGGCGTTGGAGAGCAAGCTCATCATGGTGCAAAAGGAAGTAGCCCGCTTCATTGGAGACAAGGCTGACCCCGCTGCCTTCCAGTGTCTGCAGAGCTTCCTCCTGGCTAAGGGTGACAAAGTTCAGCAAGACGCTCTCCTTGCCGTGGTGCGCGGTCTCTGGAACTACATGGATCAGGACCTGATGTGGACTCTGTTGGACACCATCGTCAACAGTCCTCGCGCGGCAGCGTGTATTGCCATCTGCAAGATTCCTGATCGAGTTCTCGTCGAGCCCTGGCAGAGACAGCGGTACGCGGCCCTCATTGTTCAGTGCCTGAAACACAGCGACAACTCGGTCAAGATCGCCGCCATGGAGCGTATAGAGGAGTCTCCACAGCTGGAATCATCCGAAATCTTCGACGTTGTCTTGTCCTTTGTCGACCGCTACAAGCCAGGACGCCTCGGTGGCATGGCCGTGAAGTACCTGTTGCATGCCGCGAGTGTGCCATCGGATCAAGTGGCTGACAAATTGAGCTCTACGCCTAACCCCCGTTGGCTCAGCAGCTTTGTCGATTGTGTTGAAAGCTCTGCACTGTACCATCCGCGTGGGCAGGCTGGGTCCGAGAAGGTGAAGGAGATTGCTGCATTGATGGCCGATCGTCTGATCGAGCGCCGCCGCCTGCCCGAACTCGCCTGCAAACTCGTATTTGTGCTTGAACCAGCGTCGTGGATTGAACGTTTGACGCGCATGCATTCTTCAGGCTTGATGCATCCGGGCTGTGTCAAGAGCGCCGTCGACTGTGCCGGTGACTACAGCCCTTACGATGATGAGTTTATTGCGCAAATTATGAAGTTGGAGGCGGAGCACCTCCGCAGCCACCCCGAGCCTTTCTTTCGCCGCTTAGGCCTCGAGATCCTCGAGAAATGCGCTTCGAATCGCGGATGGGAAACTGGCGACCTGAAGCAGGCACTCACTGGCACATACCGCCGCGACTCCGACCCTTGGGTGCGTGACGCGGCAGAACTGCTAGAGTTTCCTGGCGATCAGACACAGTCTTCTACTGAGGAGGATGAGCTTTAATCAGTGAGCAGACGAACGCCTCTTCCGCACCGGGATGTGAACAGGACTCTCTTTTCCTTTTCCTTTTCTTTTTCCTTTGAAAACCTCAAAAAGAACGATCGTGTGCGTTTAACGCTAGGCGTCATCTTCACCCAACGATAAGGTAATACTCTTTCTTTTCTCGTTTTACTTTCTCGTTTTACTTTCTCATTTTTTATTTTATTTGTAGACCTCGAACACACTGCCCTGGTGGGCACACTCAAGACAGCCACAGACAGGACACACACGTGTCCTATCAGGTTCGTGCAAAGCCCTTGTCCGTTTCTTGGTCTGCGCTGAACACTGACCACCGGTGTCACGCAACTGTTCGTTTCTTTCTTCAGCCACCGCGCGTGTGTGCCGACTCTTTTTTATGAGCATCCCAGTAACAGCAAGCTTTCACCACCAGTGAGCAACAGAGCACGGAGTTGCATCCTCTTCGGCACGCCAGAGGGGTGCAATCGCGAACATCTGTCGTACAATGCGAAGGCGCAGCTCCTGGCTCAACAAGGAGCATTAGGGTGACAAGTATCTTGTTATCCGTCGGAGGGTCGGGTGGGCACTTATTACGCCGTCTGAGCCAGCATCAACACTTTGACAACCCCACTACTCCTGTTCCGATTACTTTTCTCTCTTTCTTTTTAGGTCTCACACTCACCACGTCCGTTCGGCTCATTCTCCAGTTCAACGAAAAGCCGAGCCATGCCTTGACAATGGCGGAACAGTGGACTCGTTGGCTCGTCGAAACAGAATCACCCAGTGAACGGGGCACATCATCGGCGAGGAGCTGGAGATGCGGAAGACGACCAACGCACTCAATGTCATCACTGGGGTTGAAGTGGAGCAGCTTCAGAGTGATTCTACACAGGGTCAACGATATTTGGACGCGTGCGACTGGTGGCTGCACCGTGCGCCGTTTGGTGTCGATCGGCTGCCTGTGAAGGTGGCAGCCCATCGGTGCCGTGACTCTTTGGTGAATACAGAAGGATGGCGTGCGAATGCTTGCGATCTCAGTGAATCCGACGAGCTCACTCAACTGGGGATGCTCATATCTCTCAACCACGAGCTGAGAGAACTCGATATTTCAGATACATCCGTCTTCGATCTCAGCCCACTCGAAGGCGCGGCCTACTTGGAAGTGTTGAAGGCGAACAGATGCAACGACGTGGACGACCTGACTCCACTGCGTCGCATTAGCGAGCTCAAGGAGCTCCGAGGCCGCTACACCCAGAAGGCCGCTGTCCGATTTCCGTCCTCCACGGCCCCCCACCCCGCCCCCAGATCCTCGGCAAGCCTTCCGAGTTCAATGCCCCCGCTGTCATTAGTACTACGTCAGCCAGGAAAAGCTTGCCGCCCACCCGTGCCACTTCAAGGCCTTGGACGAGATCACGGACCTTGAACGCAATGACGAGGGGAAACTCGTCATCCAGTGGGCCCCCGACGACCCCACCCGACCCCAATGCCCCGCCCGCCCCGCGAAGGTCTAACATGGTGAAATGCCAGACCGCCTGAGACTGATCCACCCTGACCTGGCCAACAACCTGGCTGTGCCACCTCTCCCATCCGAACAGGGGTGGATCATTCTAGACCTACACCCGGGAATGACGCGCGGCCCCCGCCCCATTTGCGGGCAGCTCTTCACCCCACGCGGCATGACGCGCCACATCCGATGCAAGCACGGGAAGGACAACTACTGCCTCCCGCGCACCTTCCCCAGTGGCCGAAAACACAGGGCCCCACTCCGGGTGGAATATCGGTCACCCGATACCCTCCAGTGCCAAGACTGTGGCAAGTGGTTTGTGGTAACCCGCATGAAGGGCCACAGAAAAAGCGCACACGGAGACACCACCTGGCAACCCCCCGAGGCAAACCGCGGTCAACCTAACTTTGGCCGTACGTTTGAGCGCACCAAGCCCCTTCACTGTGTCTGCAGCTGCGGTGCATGCTTCTGCACCAAGGACCGGTATGAGAAACACAAGGTCAGGATGCGCTGCTCGGAGGCCTCACGAACTGCCACGTCCGCTCAACCCGCCGCCCCAACCGGTCCCGACAGCCAAACCAACCACCCGGCACGATCCGCCACCCCACGGCCCGACACCCCGGCCGCCGCGGCGGACCACTCCACCCAGGATCCCGTGCCCACGCCAGCCACCCACCCGTACCAGTGCGATGTGTGTAAGAAACTGTACAAGTCCGACCGCGGACTGCGTTGTCATCTGACTAAGCTGAGCCGTGGATACACCTCCGGGAGGTGCTATGCCGATGGCCCGGACAACCCCCCAAGAGTTTTCCGCATGACGCCCCCACGATGCCGCTGCACGCTGTGCGACGAGCAGTACGCGCTGAAGCACGCTCCGGGGTACCACATGATTGAGGCCCACGGCATTGGCGAGGCCATCAAGGCTGTGCCCTGGTTTCGCCGCCTTCCCCTGGTGGAGACATCGTGCCACCTGTTAGAGTGTCCGGCACTGCAGGAGCTGAGAGAGAACAGTGTGCGCTACATAAAGTCAAGCGGGAAGACCTCCATCGAAGCCCTGAATTGGCCCGCTTCCTTTGCAAGCTGTTCGGATTTCCGGACCCCCTCGTGACATCGTCCTCGGAGACTTCCACTGACAATGATGGTAACCACAAGCACGTGACCGACGAGGAGGTGTGCGGAGGCTGGGTGCCTGAAGGCCCCGGCCTCCCTCCACAACACCCCCTTGTACACCACACGGCTGACACCACCGTTAACCGACCACCGCCCAGTGAGACTGCTTTCGACGTGACCGATCGCGACGCCAGTCAGTCCTGGTTTTGTTTTTCTGTTAACTGTCTTTCTCCTGATTTATTTATCTTGTCGTTTCTACCTTTTTAGTTTTTCCCTATCTTGCGGTGCGTTAGTCAGATATGATCTTTCGTTGTTATATGTCCCCCTTCCTTGCTTGTTTCCTTATATCCTGTCCTTGTTTGGCCGTGCTCGAAGTTGGTAGGTCCACTGGCCGGAGGGTTCTTATTTTCCATTGATTATGCGCACTATTTTTGGATTGTTTTCCGCGTTACCGCATTGTTCAAGTACAAGGGTTAAAAATTGGTTGTACTGACTTTTTATCAGGTGTACGGTCGAAGGACCCACCACTACCGCATTCTGCAGCTAAATCCGGTTGCACTTGAAAAAAAAAGACGATTGATTTATGGGGTTGTGGTGTCCGTCAACAGCTTGACCTCCAGGCATTCAGTAATGTTGTGGTGCTGCGGAAAGTGATTCAAACCTCCATCCGGTTCTGAACTCCCAGTGAGGACTCCGGCTTCTTTGGCTGACTCCCCCTCTCCTCATTAACCAGTGCCACAACTCCGTCAGCTGTGACGCCGACTGACGTCGGTGCGGGCCGGGTTGTAAAGCCCCACTTCAGCCTTTTTTTTTTTTGCAGGTAGCGTGCACCATGGTGACCGGCACACCGCGTTTTGGCCGTGTGAACTTTTAACTCAATTCTCAACGCGATCTGTCGGCATGGTTCGTGGTGTCTCTTTTGGGTCAGCGACAGTGGACAAGATTGTCGTCGGTATGCCAACTACTGCTGAGTGTTCCACTGTGCTTTTTTCGGGACACTCATACACCGCCTTCAAACCAACAAGACGTGTGTACGAAACTCCTCGGCGTGACAAAGCTGACGGCACCCGTCTGAATGAACCACAATTGGTTGTTGTTGTTCTCGCCCACCCCCTTTGTTTCGTTAAACGCTCACCGTCGTAGGCACCAACGCCACAGGGACCTCTCATCCCACTTTGCCTTACCGCCAACCGCTTGCGTTTCGCGTCTCATTGTTTTGTCGCCACCCGGTATGCATGGAACGAACTACGAAGAGGTGTTTCGCGATAGACGCCGGCGACGCTAAACCGACCGCGTGGTGAGACACCAACGTTTGTTTTCTTGTTCGCCGCTCGTTTGGTTTCTTCGCGCCGCCGTAGACTGTGCAAACCCGTTCCCCCCCCTGTTCCATCATGGGTCAACGAACTGACTTTCCTTTCTATGACCTTGTGCGCGTAAAAAAAGAACCCCTCGCGCGTGCACCAGTGTGGCGGACGACCCTTTGACAGCCCTCTCTACTGTGCAATCTGTTCGCAGATAAACCGTCTGGTGCGTGCTTTGCGGTGGTGGCTGCTTTCGTTGCGTGTCGTTCCCGTTCCTTGCTTCGCGTTTCCCCCGGCTTCTCTCTCCGTTTCCGCCCTTTGTTCCGTCGGTTCTCCTCGTTTTCCCCCTCGCCGCGCCGCGGCCCTCTCGCGCCTCCGCGTGCCCCCAGGGGAGAGCGGGGGAATGGGTGGCTGGCCATTTGGCGGGGCCGGGGAGGGGGCCCCCTGGGCCGCCGGCGGACGCGCGCGCAAAACCCCCGGGGCAGCGCGCCAGACGACAAAAAGGCACGGCCCGCAAAACGTCAGGCAAACCCACATGGCCGCGTACGACCCACCCAAGCCGAGGAGCACCAAACGCCGGCCAAAGGAAACCAACGAGGAAGAAGAAAACAGAAGGACACGTGTTATGATGAGGACTTCAGCACCCGACACAAGAACGGGGACCCATTCCTCGACGAGTTCGGCAACGATATACCGATTTCAGGTGGCGACTACCGACAGTCACCTGTGCGGCATAGCCCAAGACCCGTACCACCGGAGAGGCAGACTAAATCTGGCAACGGGCCCAGCCACAAACGCATCGTTTTCCACGACGTAGACGAGAGCGACAACGACACTGTGTGGTCCGTGAGTGACGACAACGACGAGGAGGCCGAGACCACCTCCACCACGACGCACACAGAGACAGAAGGCGCGAACAACGCACAAAAGCCTGACAGCAGGACCATGACGCTGACCATTGACCACCACGTCCAGCAGGTCCTCAACCGTGCCTCTCACGAGATTGACGTCATTCGAGGCCGAAGGATCACTTACATCCTCGTGGCCATGGCCCTCCTGTCGGTCGGACGAGGCGATCAGAAGCAGCTGCGTGCACAGTCCTTGACCAACTACAGGGCAAAGCACAGCCTGCCAAGCAGACGCGAACTCGGCCCCGATGCCGTCTTTGACGTGAATGGTGTCCTACACTTCCGTCTTTTCCTCAACTCCGACCTGCCAGCCAACCAGCGCCACCGCGCTGACGATGCGGACGGAAACGTCCGTGATGGCGACGTCTACATGAAGCCGGCCAAGCCGACGATGCTGGCCACAAAAGAGAGTCAAGATAGACTAGCTGCACTGTACGTGCGAGGCGTTGAGGGACTTCCCATGCCCACCATCCTCTACTTCAACAAGATCAAATACCGTTTCCGACTTGGCGCAGAACAAGTCAGACAGGACGGAGCTGCAAACGAAGAGGAAGGGAACTGGCAGTACGCACTGACCACGGGCGAGCAACGAGCTCTCTGGGGAGTCTACCTCCCCAACCGCTGGCGGACCTACGGCCCCCTCAAGGACTGGGAATCCGGCGCCACAGTCAAGGGACGTCAGAAGCAGGCACAGGCCGCATCGCAACCACGCAACAAGAGCGCCGGCAAAAAGGCGGCCTCCCGCCACCGCGCCCAAGCCATCAATGAAGAAGGAGACGACGGTGAAGACAGTACTGACCTCGACGAAGACCTGGACGACGTCCTCTACGACAGTCCCGAGTACGTCCTTCAGGACGTTGCCAGGCCGTGTTTAAACGTGCTGGGCAGGATGGACCAGATGACGACCATCGGGGGCTCCCCGTCCTGCCCGAGAAACTGGTTCCTGTTCACCAACAAGCCCCCACACGTCCCTCTGGCGGCATGGCGCGCCAAATCTAAGGCGACACGACAACGCCACATCAACTGGCTGCAGACAATCAAAACAATGCCACCCGACATACTCAACTACCACAGCCTGACCTCCGCCATCGTGGAGCTCGTCCTTCGGACGTACAGGCACTCCCGCCCCGCATGGTCGACAGTGGGCTCAGCCCTGTCACTCATCTCCGGCGCACTGAAAGATCTGCCCATGTACTCACGCGAGACCAAGGGCATCGACCTGAGCCAGGACGTCACGTGGAGGGCCGTGCAGCGCACGATCAAGCTGTACTCCCAGCGCGACGTGAGCCATGCAGCCCCTCCGCTCTCCGAAGCGCACTACATCCGCGCAAGAGCGCTACTGCGCCACCGCAACCCGCTGGCCGACCTGTTCCTCGCTCTCATGTGGAACTGCGCGGCTCGCCCAGGAGACATCACGACCCTGCTAGTGTCGGACATCCAGTTCTGCCACTCACCCAACGTACCACCGCCCAAGGCCCCGCCCATCACCATGAACGCCGAGCGGGCCAGCCGCCGGGTGTACATCCTGGTGTGGATGGCCCGTGGCAAGGGCTCCCATTTCCTGTCCCCGTACGAGGTCATCGCCACCCTGTCACAGGAAGATGCCTCGACCCTTTCGAAGCACATGCAGTCCCGCCGACCGGCGAGTGTCCCGACTTCGTCCGCCACCAACCAACAGCGGTAGGGCAAGCGGGTGAAGCTGTTCACGAGCGAGGACGCACGCGTCATGCGCAAAACGGTACGGAACGTGCTGCAATCACTGAACGAGCACCTGACGCTCTCGTCAGCACGCAAGGGTGCCATCCGGTATTGTGCGCGCCAGGGCATGAGCTACAACGCACTACGAGCCATGACGGGCCACACCAACGAGAAAACCCTCAACCGGTACTTGGGCGTTGGCCACCAGACAACCGCGGCCGAGATGAACGAGTGGGACACAAGGGACGCCGAAAGCAGCCAAACAAGCCAACACTCGACGTGACCGGCTTCCTCGGCGCTACCGCGCCGTCGGCACGCGACCTGGAGCTACGCGACAGCGACGTCTATCGAATGATGAAGAGCCTCACCAACGAGGCATACGAGGAACGTCCTGAGGACACACGTCTGTGGCCTCTGCACCTGAAGGACACGACCCCTCTGGATATTGAAGCCGTCCGCACGCTACCTACAGCTCACGACCACACGCACGCCTACCTCGAGACGGCGTTACCGTACATTGGCGTTGGCGGAGGCCCCAGCCCCTTCCCGCTGCCTCACATCATGCAGACATCCCGCACGATCAAGACCACGCGACTCACAGCAGACGATCTGGCCAGGGCCATTGAAAAGGGCAAGTTCGAGCCTTGCCTGGATGACGAGACCGGCCAGCCACTGACCCACTTTCAGCACGGCATTCTACCTCCTGGCTACAACGGCGTGAATGTGTTCACTGTGCCGGAGATGAAGGGCCGACGCCGGCTCATCACGGAACCGCATCTCAACGCGATCATGGACAAGGCTGAGTTGCCGAGGGTGCCGTACCCGACGCGTCTGGGTCGTCTCCAGTCTCTGCGCGATGCCAAGTATATGCTGCAGATTGATTTCGAGGCCTACTACGACTCTATCCCCCTACCTGAGTCACAACGCAACAGGTACGTGTTCCGCACAGGTGGCAGGTACTACCGACTGCGCACGCTGCTCACTGGCGCCCGCTGGAGCATGGCCGTGGGACAGGCCATCACATGGGTGATTGTGGACATTGATACTCCGGTGATCATTCACACACTCATTGACAACATCCTGGTCGCCGCACACGATGGACAGGAGGACGCGTTCCTCAAGGCCGTGCGCGAAATCCTCACTCGGATCCGCCAGGTCAACCCACTGACCTCACCCGACCGCGAGGAGCTTCTACGCAGCTCCGACGACGAGCTACTGCGACTTGCTCAAGGGGACAATGTGTTCCTCGGCGAAGTGTACCACTGGGACGGCAGCCAGCGTGTGGTGCGCAACTCCGTCAAGACGGTGGCCAAGCTGATTCTGAGCACGCAAGACCCTGACCGGGTCTTCACGCGCCTCAGATTTGTGTCTGCGGTGTCACTGGTGTGCTACGCCATGCACACGACACGGCTCAACCCCACACGACTCTTCAAGCTCCTACGAGCGTACC
>JASANP010001135.1:0-205205 GCA_030849625.1 Wallacemonas sp. TrypX | reverse complement strand
CGACGACCTGGAGAAGGAGCGTGCTGAGCTTGCGAAGCTGGAGGCTGCGCTTGCTGAGCAGCAGGCTGAGGCTGAGCGTCTCGCCGAAGCACTGGCGTTGGCCTTAGCTGGGAAGGCTGCGTGCGAAGAGGAACTGCAGAACTTGACTGCCCGCGTTGCGGAGGCACTTCACGGCGGTGCTGACGGTGGCGGTAACGACGACGCTGCTCTCGAACAGCTTGAGAGACTGGTGAGTGCTATGGAGAGTGCAAACACCGTTGCGCCGCAGGTTGATGCGTCTTCTAGGGCGTTGGCAAGTACCGCTGCAGATGGTAGTCACACGTTGGACCCTGCTCACAGCGACCTGGCTGGGGAGCTGGCTGAAACGCGCACGCGGGCCGAGCGGTTACAGGACGAGCTGGATGCGGTGGCGGATAAGCTGGATGAGGCCTGTCGGCTGTTGGGTGACGCAGCACAACCTGGCGCAGACAACGTCGGGAAGCTCGAGGCGTTCGCCGAAGTACTCGCTACTGCCCGGGAAGCGGAGCGCGAAGCGGTCACTAGCTTGGAGGCCAAAGAGGGTGAGCTGGCTGAGCTACGCAGCGCTCTTGAGGGTTCTCGCGCCGCCGAAAACGATGCAGAAGAGTTGCGAAACCAGCTTGCTGAGGAACAGGAAGAAAATAGTCGACTGGCTGCCGAGCTGCAGGTCGCTCAAGACGACGTTTGTGCGCTTCAACGCGAGGTCGATGATCTGTCACACAGGGAAGCCCAGAAGCTGAGGGCCCTTGAGCAGATGCAGGAAGAAATGGACGCGCTGAACAGCCGTGCCGACGACTTGGTCGACGAGCTGAAGGAGAAGACTGCAGCGTATGAGCAGGTCATCAAAGACCTTGACGATTTTGCCCAGTCTGAGGGTGTTGATAAGGAGAAGGAGCTCCTGCATAGCCTGGCTGCCCGAGAACAGGAGTTATTTGAGCTGCAAGAAACCCGCAAGGGCGAAAATGATGAGCACGAGAAACAGATTGCACTACTGCAGGATCAGGTCAACCGTCTTCGTGATCAGCAGGGCCAGGACAGCACCCTCCACGAAGGCCTTCAAGAGGAGATCCAGCGTCTTCGCGACACTCTCGCCGAGGCAGAAGAAGCTCTCGCCAAGAAGGAGGAAGAGATTGAGGAGATGAAGGCAGGAATTGACATGATGATCGAGGAGCATGACGAAGAGTTGCGGGAACTTGACGGAGAGCTGGATCGCCGCACCGCTGAAGTTTCAGATGCTCTGGAGCGACTGGAAGAAATGTCCGCCATGCTCCAAGAAGCTCGTGAGGGCGAGGAGAGTGCGCTGCGCCTCCGTACCGAGTCTGACGCCGAAATCTTCCGGCTCCAGAAGGAGCTTGATCGGTTGAAGGCTTCGATGAGCTTGGCGGACAGCGCTGGCGACGATAAGGATGCGCTGATTAATCGCCTCGTCGAAGCAGATGCTGAACGCGCAGAATTGGAGGAGGAAAACAACGCACAAGCGGCGGACATCGACGCCCTTCGCGAGGATCTTGAACAGGCTGAAAAGGAGAAGGCCGCACTGAAGTCCAAGAATGAAGAGAACGAAGACGTCATCAAAGACCTCCGCAAATGCCTGAAGAAGACGATGGCAGCCAATGCCGCCACGCAAGATACCATGCAGAACTCCAGTGAAACCCTCAACGCACTGGCTGACGAGGTGCGTGCCATGCTCGACGCCAACTGACAACGCGTATTTTTCTTTTGTTTTCTTTTCCCCCTCTCTTTCTATATATATATACACACACACTGGAGGAAGGTAGTCTCGCGCGGCTGGCCTCAACGGGCCAGTGACCGAGTGGCAAAACGAACCAGTGGATACCCGCTGACCCGCATGCCACCCTCAGTGGTCTGCTCCCGTGAAGAACAAAATGAGGAAACCCGCCGTGCGCTCTACAAAAAAAAACTGAAAAATAAAAAGAGGACAAACTGGCGAGACAATGAGAAATAGTTAGACGAGGGATGCCGCTTCATGAGGTTTTCTCTACCTTGATTATTTCACATATACGCACTTCGTTTTTTTTTTCCCCCTCCCCCAGCTGCGTAATGTGCCTCCCAAACACCTCTTTTGCATCTTCTGCGACAAGCACACAGCGTGTGAGGTTATCACCGCGCCGTACATCACCCATACGCGTGCGGGCGTCTCATCAACGGAATCGAATGACATACCGCTCTGACGCGTCTTCTCACCGAAGGCGGGAGTGGTTGTGATTCGCCACAGTGGCTCACCTTTTTCCCTCTACCTCTGGGTACTCCATGATGCCGCCAGCACACAATCCCTTTATTGTTTCCCTCCACACACCACCCACCGCCCCTGCTCTCCCGTCTCCTTTGCTTCTCCCCTCCGAAGTGTATTTGCCTCGCTTTGGGCTCTCAACGCCTGGCACGTGGCAGAGTGGCCTACGACATCCATTATCGCACAGCGACGCGGCAGCAGATTCTCTCTCTCTTTTTTCTTTTTTTTCCCCTGAGCACTCCACCCCTTCGGGTACCGACTTCGCTGTTCTGACGTTTACGGCCCGGTGTTACGATCCCCCTCTCCCTCCATCAGTCATGCAAAAGCAAAAATGGTCGTTGAATGTGATAGCGGACAATTGCGAACGTGCGTTAGCGGACACCAAGTCTGGCTCAAAGGAACGCAGTATTCTCAGCCTGGCGGCAAAAACCGTGAAGAAGGCTATGAAAGACGGCGAAGCCAGCAGGAAGCTCGTGCCGAATGTGGGTGTAGTCAAGCAGTCCACCGACAGCACCATCCTCAACTCCAACGTGCCGCCAGACGAACCGTCCTCTGCCGCGGCGAAGCCTACCGCCAACGTGGAGACTCGTTCCAGTTGCTCAGGCGGACCACACAACACCACACTGACGGCAGGAGTGAGCCAAGCGCCTTCGCCAAGCCTTGCGTCATCACCGGTACTGCCGGCATCGTCTTTGCGGTCCACCGACCCCCAGCCCACCAATCGCATTGCCATCGCCCAAATGAATACTGCGGATCAATTGGCCACAAGCGAGGATGAGCTTAATTGTCTTGCCTACGCTGCATCCATCGCGCTTATCGGCGAAAACGGCAGCCGCAGTGGTGCGGTCGCTAGAGGGTCATCGAAGGCACTTGCCTCATCACTTGAGCTCATCGCGCTGCTGCTCGACACGCCCCTGATCCCAACGGCCTTTACCCACTCACTGCCGGTATTCGAATTTGCCAAGAGTGGTTCTCACGGTGGTGCACAAGTGTTCTTTTCAAAGCTGCTCGGTGCATCTTCCCAAGGGCCAGCCACACTCTCCGCAAGCAACAACAACAACAACAGAGCGGCAGACGCCGGCTCTATCCAGCAGGTTCGGCTGCTGCTCGTCGATGCTGTTCTCTCGGCATCTGAGGTTGTGCGATCGCGTGAGGCCACCGACAGACTCTGGTTTGTCTATCTTGCGGCTCTCTCCGCAGCGGCAGTCCCACAGTGTAGCCGTGCACGTGCCTGTGACATCACATCAGACCTGATGCGCGCTGACTACCTTTGCTTGCACGGTGATAGGCTTTCCCGGGTGCTTGAGTTTCTCTTCACCACACTTTCACTCACGGAGACGACACCCGTCCTCACCGAGACAGCAAGGAATGTGCTACACCGCATTGCCAAGGCACTGTCAAGCTACGTCGAATGCCACGGTAGCCGCCTCGATGGCGAAACGAAAGCAGTGGATGGGCCACTTCAGGTGCACACACCTCGAGTTGACCAAGAAGCCGACAGCAGCACAAGCTGCCGTGAATGTGATTCCGCCGTCAGCGCTGATGGCAGACATGGTCGGACCTACTCAGACATTCCATCACTCGCGGCAAAAGGCATTGAAGACATGCGACGCGCGATGCGCCTGTGTGCATCCGTTCTGACAAGCACATTTGTGGCCAGCACAGGGGGCGGGCCGGGCCTTGCCAGCGGGAATTCCACGAGCGGAGGCACCTCCACGGTGGCGACAGCGCCAACAGGTGATAGCGCCCCAGTGGGTGTACACGCGTCGCCAAGCTACGTGGCAGTAACCACCGCGCTTGGCACTCTTCTTTCCTTCGTCGTCAACGGTGGGCCGACCTTCCGCAAGAGCAACGCGGTCGCTCAGGTGATTCGCCAGTCCGTTCTCCCAGCAGCGATGCGGATGTCTCTCTCACCTGACGTTGATCTCTTCCGCCTGTCTTTGAATGTGATCTTGTACAGCTGCTTTCGCTTCAGTCGTTTCTTGGTGAGTGAAACGGGAACTGTATTTCGGCACGTCTACTTCCGCGTTCTCAGTTCCAAGTTTGCCTCTTTGGCACAAAAATTGCTTGTACTTGATGTGTTTGAAAAATACATTGAGGAGCCGCAAAATCTCATCGGCCTCTTCCTGAACTACGACTGCAACACCTACTCGCAAAGTGTGTACGAGGAAATGATCCACTACCTTGCTGCTCTTGCGTTTCCGTGGCCCACGCGCCAGGTGACCAGCAGCACAAATCCCGTGATCAAGGAACTCTGCGCATCCCTGTCCGTGAAGTTGGAGTTCGACGTCGACGACTCCCTCCGCCAGCGCGCCATGGCGCAACTTGTCATGGTCGCCGACTCAAACATCCAGTGGATAGAACGGTTCGAGGACGACAGCGCGAGCGTTGGCGCGGCCTCCGGCGTCACCCACTTTGCTGAAGCACAGACTGACCTTCTTGGGTCCGATGCGACCGCCCGAACCGTCGCCACGATGGCATCAGACGAGTCCCATGACGTTGGGACTGGTGCCGCCGCAAACAGTCAGGACACCTTTCTCCAGGCTCGGCGATACAAGGATGCGTTCAAGAAGTTTCTGTACATGTTCAACGACCAGGGATCGCCGGAGGCCGCCATCGATTTCTTGCGCAGCTCCGTTCTCTTCGAGGAGTGTGAACCGGCTAGCGCGGCTGCTGTGGAGGTGAACCCAACACCTACTGCCCCTACCGACGCTGAGGACACGTGGCGCGGCGAGAACACCGACTCAGATGTCATGACCACCCACGCAGATGAGCAGTGCAACCGGACCGATTGCGCGACCGGAGATTTGGCTCAGCCCGCCCACCGAGTGTTGGCGGCAGAGGAGTCGGGACCAGCGGACGCCTCACGCACCACGCCTGCCGTGGCTGTTCCCGAGGCACCGGTGGACACTGCCGCCGCACCGACACCACTGTCCGTGGACAACGGCAGCTTTGACGATGCGCCTGCCGAGAACGCCGCCGTCGCGGATGCACACAAGGTCGCTGTGTTTCTGCATCGTAACGAGGACTACTTGGACAAGCTGGCGCTTGGCGACTACTTTGCCAAGTCCTTCCGAAAGCCGACGACGCGACACGTTTTCGAGGAGTGGATTAAGCTGCACAACTTCTCCGAGATGACTCTCGATGAGGCGCTCAGACTTTTTTTGGGCGGGTTCAAGCTGCTCGGCGAGGCGCAGGTTGTGGATAAGACAATGGAGTTGTTTGCTGCCCAGTACTGTCGGCAGAACCCGACCGTTTTCCGTGCGGCAGACACCGCGTTTATTCTGTCCTTCTCCATTTGTATGCTCAACACAGACGCCCACAGTGCCCACATCAAGGAAAAGATGTCACTTGATGGTTTCATCAAGAACAACGCGGGTATTGATGATGGCATGGATGTCAGTCGAGACATTCTCACTGGCATATACCAACGAATCACGCGCGACGAGATCGTTCTCCGCCCGTCACCTCACTGCCCATCTTTCAACGCAAAGACCCACTCTGCTGGTGGGGATCGCAGTACCAGTGGTGGACAAAAGAAAATGACGGCAAACGTGTTACGGTCCGTCCCGATCCTTCGGAAACTCATCCCGTTGGCCTCGGCTATCACCGACAAGGTGGCGCTGCCCATTGACATGTTTAACTCGGCTGAGAGGAAGCGCGAGGAGCTGTATCAGGCTGAACTGGCCAGCGCACTCGAGGATATCATGACGGTGATCAGCTCTTCTGACCCAAACCGCGCTGAGAATCTGAACAAGGTCCACCTTGTCATGGCGAGCCGTATTGAACATGCCATACCCATGTGGGAAGTCACTGTCAGCCCGATATGCAACCTCCTTATCGCCTCTCTGGTCCGGTTTGTCGAAGACGCGGAAGCGTACAAGCCACTCACTCCGTCTGCAAATGTTTCCGCGGCAGCGGGTGCCACTGGGAACGGTGGCAGTGACCACCGTGTGAGTGGTGATGCCGCAGCCGCTACCGGTGGCGATCATGCGCCGTCTCACAAAGCACAGACTTCCGCCTCGTCCGCAGGTATACCACCCTTGGTGCTTGGCTCTGCGACGGCCACGTTGCCCAGCTGTGGTGCCGCGAACGGTGCCTTCGAAAACCTTGATCCATATTGCCGTGCCAGTTACTTTCTGAGTGACGACCCAAATCGCCGCCACTTCATGGACGTGTTGCTTCATGGCCTGGATAGCGTGATCAAGGTATGCTGCGCTTTTGGCAACGTTATGCACACGGAGATGGTGGTTGAGCACTGCTTTGAGCTGACACAACTCTCGCAGACAATTGTGTGCGCTGGGCAGCCTGCACCCCACGTCACCGTCACACAGACTCTCTCGGCTCCGCGCTTGGCGGTGACTGCGACGCTGTTGAATCTGTTTGTCAGCCACGGCACATCTCTGACGGCACCGAGCTGGCAGTTTTGTTACAGTGTACTCTCTCTCGTGGATGCGTGTGCAAACGGCATTGACGGTGTGTTTCATCGCAAAAGCAAGAAGCTCTTGTTGTCTTCATCTCCCAACCCAGCGACTGATGGCACAGGCGGCAAGGAGGACGGCTCAGCGCAGGCGCCGCGGCCTCCGCCACGGAGCTCCACACCCGCACCAGATATGTGGTTCGGAGATATTGCAGATACCCCGGACAGCATTGGTCGCACGTCTATCGCGAACCGCCAACGCCTCTTGAACGGCATTCGGCAAGCACGTGGAAGTGCCGTGGACCTCTGGCTGGAAAAGTTGTTCGACGCGACACTGTATCCATTCGCGACCCAAGTCCACATGGCGAACGGCCTCGCACCTGTCGCCGCAAAGGAGCTACAAACGGAGCGTGTGTTCTCGCTGACGAAGCTGTTTGACTTCGTCTCGAGTTGCGCTATGCTCTCCAGCAGACTTCAGTGGCGTGAGCTCTGGTCGCATGCACGCGCGGTGTTTGTGATGGCTGGTCGGATGAAGGATACGATTGCTCGATCCACACTAGATGGACTGCGACTCATCGCCCTCACCTACCTCATGCGCGAGGAATTGTTCAACTACTCATTCCAGAAAGAAGTACTGAAGCCATTCGAGGATGTTCTCATGTCCAACCAGAGTGTGGCTGTGCGGACGCGCATCATTCAGATCATCTCCGAGCTTGTGGAGTTCCGTGCTTCACGGCTGGCCAGCGGCTGGAGTGTGGTCTTTTCCTGTTTGAGTCACGCTGCCGTCATCCCCGAGATCGTCGTCTGCGCCTGGGACACGTGCGAGAAGATCATCACCACCCAGCTGGTGCAGGTCAAGGACTACTTTAGCGAATTCGTGTTCTGTCTCACCACCTTCGCGTGCACAACCATGGAAGAGAGCATCGCCCTCAAGGGCATCTCGTACCTTGCCGCCTGTGGGCACTGGCTGGTCTATGGACTCGACACACCTCCTGCGAACGTTCGCGATGCGGCAGAGGTGGTGACGTGGGCCTGCCGTTATGGCTCTGTCGACGCGGAAGTGCGCGCCAGCCACGCCAATGGTCGCCACCTCACGCGTATAACTCTCGCCACCGAACACATCACCGCGGAGACGCCCCTCAAGAAGCCGGCGACGTACGCCACCAAGACAGCGTACCAGGTGTGGATGTCCTTGTTCGAGGGTTTGGTGCCCGTTGTGGTGATTCAGTCATCCGTGCGTGTTCGCGTTCATGCCATCAACTGCATCTGGACGCTTGTGAAAATGTACGGCTGCGCGCTCGATGCTGCTGTGCAGGATTCTCTCTTTTCAGGCATGCTGCGGCCGATGCTCACAACGGTCACCAGCCACATCGCAGCTGCTGCTGCCGCCACCGACACCCCCGCACCCACGAGCTCGACGGTGGCTACCTCCCCCTCACTACCCCCATCCGCTGAGAGCACGGCAGCCGGGGCACACCAAGCAGAGCACATTGACTACATGATTTTGATCAGCGTGTCGTTCCGTGGCATGCTGTCCGCGTGCGTTGAGCATCCTCACCTGCTTGAGCTCGCGTGCGCCACACTGGTGCACTTCAGTGGCTCGACGCCGCTCACCCGACCAAGGCTACTGAGCGGTATTGTTTCGCCCCTGTTGGGCGCCGCAATCGACTTCCTCTCTGCTGGTTGCACGACCGAGGCGCAGGACTTTTTCTGGCGTTCAGCACACCACGGAGAAGAGGCATGCCCCAGTGCCGGTGAACCACTGCACGCAACCTCCCCTGCAGGTTTGGCGGGTGAGGAGTGGATGGCGTCGTGCTCCTCATTGGCATTGGGTATGATGCGTGACGCGCTCTTGACCGGACGCGTGGACGCCGTGCAGCTGAAGCGAACGAGCGGGTGGCTGGAGCTCCACAATTCCCCCGTTACACGGAGAGACGTGTCGTTTCTGTCCGGCCTGTGCCTTGAGCTTGGTGAGAGCCAGCGCTCGGTGGTGCAGAGGCAATTACGCCAGACCGCAGTGAACGCTGTCACCGCTCTTTACACACAGCTCATGGAACGCTTGCGGATCGACCGCACGAGCCGCGAAATGTGTCTCGTGGCGTGCCGCGATGCGCGGAGGTGCCTTCTGGTCGCCAGTGCCTTCACGGTGATCACGCGCGACCCAGACGGTTTCTGGCTTGTGCTTGAGACCGCGATGACGCCGCCGGCACTGTTGACGTCACCACCCACCGTCGCTACCACAGTGCCTGTCTTCGCCATCGTGCCCGACACGCACACCGCCGGCAACTCCTATTCCTCCTCACAGGCGCACGAGGCGGACTCACACGATGAAAGTCGACTCCTTGGTGTGCCTGCGCTCGAATCGCTGCTCCTCAGACCGTATACGGTTGTCATGATAGAGTTCATCGTTGAATGCGCATACGCTCAACAGCTAGTGTGCGATTCAAAAGGATTCAACGTCTCTACGGGATCATCACACTGTATTTCGCTCGCGGACTTGAACTTGCAAAAGGAAAACCTCTCCGCCCGTCTGGCGACTGATCTCACAGACAGCCGGCGGTGGTGCCTTGATGCACAGGCACAGATTCGCACACTCGCCGCGGCGGAGGCCGCCGGGGCTGGGAATGGCGCCGTGAAGGGCAAACCCTTCAAGGCCTACAAGGGCCAAAGCTTCACGGACACATTTCGTGCCGCACGTGCGCCGATGTCTGAACGGGTTCGATATTTCGACTACGAGACGGCTTCTCCCGAACTGCTGCAGCGCATCTTCAACGAGTGGCGCTACCTCCTCGATGTGCTTGCTCTTCACTTCTGCCTGGAGCGGCTCCTGAGTTCCTCAGCCACAGTGGACACGACAACACCGCTGGACGTTTCCGGCGCCGTAGAACTGCTTCCCCATTTGCCCAGTGAACTGGAAGAGTGTGCCGCAGAGCCTTTCCTGCGCAGCTGCTGGGACGAACTCGGTACCCACACACAATGGTCGCCAGTCAGCACCGTTGGCATGGTTGTCCAGGCTGTACAACGCCGCCTTCACACAGCCGCCCCACTTACTGTGTATCCGAGCTGCGCCGCTACCAGCAGCAGCGGCAGACACCGAACACCCGACGGGTGCGCCAGGCGTGCTCCGGCCCCAACCCTTTCAATGGACCTACCGGAGATATCAAGGGAAGCAACCGAGGCGGCCGCACCCCAGGTCATTTGCGCAGAGCGCCACACACTCAACTCTACCACTGCTGTAGGTGACGCTCAGGTGGAGCCACAATCTGCACAGAGCCAGCCGGAACGCGCGAGCCTGCCGCCATCCTCACAAGTGCAGAATGATTACGAGTCACGCGATGGCGCGCTCGGTGACCTGTGAGTGTGGTGGTCAGTGAAAAGCTGTTCGTATGAGGATGCCGGAAAAAAAAAAGAAGAAATCCAAAGAGAGCCGCGTGCATCGGCGGGAGATGACGATGCACTTGATTTCCGTTTCTTCCCTTTTTTTCTCTTCTGATGTGAATCCACTTTCACGCGCTCGTGCAGACGTGTGTGCGTGTGTCGCCTTAGATACCCGTTTGTTGCCTTTGCTGTCGTCAATATTGAAGCTGCCCTCTCCTTTCTTCTTTGCCATTGCTGCTTATCGCCCGACAAGCTTGTCCTTTTTTTTTTTGCTTTGCCATGTTTGTCTGCCGAACGCCAACTCACTCTCTCTCTCACACACACACATCACAGCAAGGAGTGCGAGTGACCGGGTGCTTGCCCGGCGTTGTTATTTTTGCTTGTTCGGCTTATTTTGCATTGCGCTCCCGTGGAGCACTCCGCCCCGCATCTGCTGTGGAGCAACTCCACAGACTCCCACTACCCTCGCCCTCACGCACATGTTTTGCCCGTGTGTCATGTGCGGGCTCTTTCCCACTGTCTCTATGTCATGCTTTGCAAAACGACCTGAGCGTGTCAGAGGCGTTAACGCAACGCATCCCGCTTTCTCGCGCTTTGGAGTCGACACGACCGCACGCCACCAGAACGACGGTAACCCCCGCTCCGCCAAACTCGGTGATCTCACTGACACCTGCACTTGTCTGTACACACTTCCCTCTCTTAACTCCCATTGCCTGCCAAATTATCATCCTTTTCTTTGTCATTTTTTCCTTATTCCCTCTTCACACACCCCGGCAACTCCACGCTGCTCAGAAGGATAGCTCACATCGCGCATCACACTCTCTAGCAAACGCCACACCTTAACGATCCATCGGCAACGTCACGTCGGCATCGACTTAGTGTCCTCTACACGACGTCTCGCTGGTGTCGCCCATTTGGCAAACGACACCGCCCTCTTTTTTTCACTAAACCACATTGCCACAGCCTCCGTTGGGTGTCCATTGTTTTTCTTCTTCTTATTGTATTGTTCTCTTCGTTTGCAACTCACTTCTGGCCTTGTCACCCGGCAGATCAGACGCGCGTCCTCTCGTTGACTTCTCTAGACACTTCACGTGTGCCCGCACTGGCGTGTGTGTGTAGGAATTTCTTCCTCCTGATTCCCACCACCCTTGCATTTTCGTTGTACGGCGGGGAGGCGTGGGAGCGTCCCCTTTTTACTTTATTTCTTTTGCCCTTGATTCTCGAGGGACGTTCTCTAGACACGTGACTTGGCGACACCGCACGCACCACGATGAGCGATCAAGACCCCCCACGCGGCGACGGTACCCCTGACCGTCACAGGTCCCTGGCCAGTAAATCGAAGCCCGCACCTGTGCCTGTCGAGGGTCCGAGCGCGCCCCCTGTAGCCCCCGTCCACCATGAGCTGCCGCCCGATGAGGAGCCTCGTCCATCAGCGACGAGCCCCTGCGGCCGTCCCACGGCGTCGCCAGTGCACCCAGCCGCGAGCTCAATGAGCGAGGCTCTCTTGCAACGTGTGAGTAGTGCCCCCCGGCAGGCCTTCTACCGCGTCCTAGACTGTGGCGTGACGGCCGAGCAAGGCTCACGCCGCACAATGGAAGACCAGCATGTCATGACACCAGACGGCATTCCGTTCTTTGCCGTGTACGATGGGCACGCTGGCACCCGGTGTGCAGAGTACCTCCGCGACAACCTTCACCACCTCATCTTGAATCATCCCCACTTGAAAGACGACCCTGAACGGGCGGTTTTCGAGAGTGTGGTGGAGGCCGACCGTGCTTTCCTGTACGACTCCGACCAGGAAACAAACGAGTCTGGCAGTGTCTGTGCTATTGCGCTCATTATCGACGACAAACTTGTTGTTGGCAACGTAGGGGACTGCGAGGCTGTCCTCTGCCACGACGGCGTTCCACGCGTGCTCACTGTGAAGCATACCCTCGGGAGCAATCCTGAGGAGTGCGAACGCGTTCGGGCAGCTGGTGGACGTGTGTTTCATAACAGAGTGGGACATCCCAAGTTCAACCCTGGTGTTGTCAGTCTCGCCGTGACGCGTGCGATCGGTGACGCTGGTTTCAAGCTTGACGAGTACACAGACGGCAGGCCATCGGGTGTGATTGCCGAGCCGCACACGTCCACTACGAAGCTTGACGAAAAGGATGAGTTTCTGGTAATAGGCTGCGACGGACTATGGGATGTTATGACGTATGATGAGGTGATAGACTTCTGTGACCAACGGTTTCGCCTTCACCGGCCCTCCCAACAGATAGCGGAGGAACTGGCGCAGGCGGCACTCAATAAAGGTAGTACCGATAACGTCACAGCCATGCTTGTCCGCTTCAACAGGTCGGCTACCTCGACAACGAGCAGCGCGCGCGAATTTATTCCTGAGGCCGCTGTGTCGTCAGTGCGGAACGCGTTCGACGAGCTGTAAGCTGTACCCTTCTTCCGTCGGTGTACCTGTGACCTTCTCAGCGTTTTTTTTTTGTTGCTGCGTGTTCCCTCGCTGCCGTCATCACACTGCTGTCTCTTCTCTTCGACGAACACGCAATGCCGTTGCCGTCGCACGGAGAACGCCAAGAACAAAAAAAGGAGCAACAGCAACCGCCACCACAACCCGGGAGTCTCTCTCTCTCCTCCCTTTTCATCGTTAACGCTGAGGGAAGGCGACCTACTCCGGTTTTGTTTTCGTTGCGGTGCACTGCTGCCTCTTCCTTTCGTCATCTTGCTTCGCATGTCAGGCTTCAATTGACGCCACCCTGTACGCACATTTGTATTCGTCTAGTTTTTTTTTTTACTTCCCGAAGGCGCACGTCGCGAAGGGAGCCTTGCCGGTGGGCTGAAGCGCGGTGACGTCGTGGAGGAGAATCTTTGTTTGGACGGCAGGTGCGAGAGAGAGAGGCTGTGATTTTTTTCTTGTGTTCTTTTTGTTGTTGTTGAGTGCGCGCGTGTGTGTTCCCTATAGCTCCTATTTTGTCCCCCTTTTCGCTTTTCGTTCTTTTCTTCGTGCGACATGCCATGCACAACAGACCCAACGAAGCGATGCGACCTACTCGCTTTCATGCCTGAACGACGACCAAAAGAGGTGCTTCAAACGGCTATCGGACGCGATCACCAGCTTCCAATTGCTGGCTTGTCGCAACCCAATTCTTCCCACACCGCCCAACGCACACCACGCGGTGGAACACCGCCGTGCCCGCGCTGATGTCGCAGAACGTGCTGCTGCCGTGCTCATTTTTGTTTCTCCTGTGACCTGGGCGGCAATACGGCAGCACTCTCGTGTGCGCACGCGCACGCATCCACGCAGCTGCCTACTCTGGAAAGAACAGACTCGTGGGCAGAGCGTACTCCCTGTCTCTCTCTCTCATGCATACTAGACACCGACAACCAGAGACCATTCTTCACCCTTTCGTCTAATCTCTCCCTCTCCCAATCTTCGCCTGTTTTTTTTTTGTTCTCCCTCAGAGCACTCAATCGCGCGCGTTCAGCCATCTTCGCAAGACACTTATGTACCTCCTTTGCACCTTCATTTTCTGATTTACACTTGCGCTGAAGGCGAGCTCTCTCCATCTCTCTCTCTCTCTCTCTTTCGCTGTCGGCTCTCCCTCAGCGCACACTCGTTCCATCGGCACGCTCGCTGTTGTGTGCGCGCCGGCTCTGGGGGTGCGTGCGTGTGTGTATTTGTTCCGCATCATCAACCAAAGCACTGAACGAGCACGCGTGTACCAGCCAACACCAAGGACGGCGAACCAGCTGTCTCTCTCTCTCTCTTTAGTTCTCTCTCGTCCACATGCACAACCCTGCGCCGCTGTGGACGCCTATTTCGCGTGTGCCAAGCCAACCCGATTTCTCAGCAGCACCCAGTCACGACGGCTCAGCTGAGGGCGTCGTCTTGGGCCAGCGCAAGTACGATGACGGCTGTTGCACAGCCAGAACCACCGGAGCGATGCGTTTGAACGCTTTCGTCAAGTCACCCTTACGCCTTTCACCGCTGCCCCTCAAGGAAACGGTATCGAGCTGGAACGGGAGCCTCGAACAGGGCGGCAACGACGACTCCCTCCACGGCGTCAGCACGACAACAGGCTTTGCCCTCGCGACCGAGCGCACCTCTCCAGCGACTTTGAACTCTTCTATCTCCGATGTACGTGCGTCCCCTGTGCCGTCGAGGGTCTCGCCTGCTGTGTGTGCTCAGCTGCGCTACAGCAGCGTGTCCACAACGGAGGCGTGCCTGCCACTCGCACACACAAGCGCCGGAAGCATAGCTTTCTCCTCGACTACCTGCTGCGGCGCCACGTCGGTGCAGACCGGGTGTGCCTCCACCCAAGGCACCCGACGGTCAATGGAAGATCGTCACAAGGTTGAGGCGCGGGCCGGCTGTACCTTTCTCGGCGTCTACGACGGCCACGGAGGTGCGCAGTGCGCCGAGTTCCTGGAGGATAACTTGCATCGCCACTTCTTTCGTTGCCTCGAAGACGGAATGGACGTGGAGGCAGCCCTGCTGGACGCGATTGTGCAGGCCGACGCTGTTTTTGTGGCTGGCCAGTCCCAAACGTGGGCGTCTGAGCCTGCCGGAAGCTGCTGCGCGGTCGCTGTGCTCAACGACACGCACCTCGTTGTCGGAAACGTTGGAGACAGCGAGGTGGTGCGTTGCCGCGGTGGCGTCGCAGAGGTGCTTTCGGTGCGCCACACGCCTCGTGGGAACGCGGAGGAGAAGTGTCGCGTTGAGCAGGCCGGCGGACGCGTGGTGGGTGCGCGTGTGCGCCACCCCGCGCATGGGGCCGCCGTATCGAGCATCGCGCTCTCTCGTTCCCTCGGCGACGCGGGGTTCAAGCTGCCCATCTACACGGGCGGCAAAGCATCCGGTGTCATTGGTGATCCATACGTTCACACTTTTGAACGCACAGCTCTGGACGAGTTTCTGGTCATCGGCTGCGATGGCTTGTGGGATGCCGTTTCCCACAATGACGTCGTGAAGCTTTGCCGCGATCTTATTGCTGAGGGTGCGCAGCGCGACGACAGCGGGGCTTCGCTTGCGACAACGGTTGCGGATGCCCTGGTAAATACCGCCCTGGAGGAGGGCTCGTCGGATAACATCACCGTCATCGTGGCTCTCCTGGCAGACCGTGTGCCGTGAGTTGGCCTCGCCCTCTCGTCCCACCTCAAAAACCGTATGCGCAACCTCGCGTTTCTCTCTGGCACTCGCTACACACTCAGCACACCCACGCACACTTTTCTGTGTGCAATCTTTGATAGTTTTCTTGTGCTTGCTATCACGATCAGGCGTCACTAGACAAACTGCTCTGTTTTTTCTTTTTCTTTTTACTTTCTTCTTTTTTTTTTGTTCCGTGTCTCCCGCTCTCCCTGCCGTGCAGGAGTGAAGCTGTCGTGCCCCCATGGCTCAGTGCACCCGTTCCTCATTTTTTCTTCTTTTCATTCGGGTCATCACGAGCTGGAAGTGTCTTCAGCGTGCTGTCCGCGTACTCTCTTTTGGAGCCTTTGCACCGTTTGGAACAACTTTCTCCGCGTCCCTTTATATATACTGGGTCAACACGTGTTCGCGGGAGGGACGGGGCCATTTTCACTAGTGCGCACGCCTAGGAGAAGAATAGACACCGTTATCCCCCTTCCCTTCAGTGGGGGCGGGGGGGGGGGACCTCGAACACAAGCTTACTTCTGTCGCTTGTGGCCCTTGTGCCTGATTATCTGTGAGTGCTGATAAGCAATGACACAATGTAGCACCTCTCAGGAGGATGCTAGGAATGGGAGTAAAGCGTTCCTAGCATTTTTTTCGTTCTCGCGGAGAACGTCATTATCTTTTCTCTTTTCCTGTTTTTTTTTTGCCCTTCGGCTCGGGCGAGGCCACACGTTTGTGGTTGCCTCCGTGAGTTTCTCTACGACTCACACTCACCGTGCCCTCTTCTTTGAGTGTTGATGCGCCTTGTACGCGTGTGCAAGGAAATGCCTGCTGCAGCCACGGTGCCAATCACTGACAGTGTGCACCATTCTGTGGTAGGCGCCCCCTCTCTCTTTCGCGAGACCGCTCAAGTCTTCTCATGTATACTCCACGTACTCTTTCTATTCTAGTGCTCACATATTCTTGTGTAATTTTTACGCCATTTTCGCACCTCACGTTGCACCGGATGTGATGAGCGAATCAGTACCGCGCCTATCTTTTTTTTTTTTTAGGGTTCATTACCGCTGAGCTGAAGGTGACCCTTCAAATGGAACAAGTGAACAGGTCGTGGCACCAATGAATGATAGTGTGAGAAGGGAAGGAGCGCCTGCTTTTCCCCTTTCCTCTTGTGTGTGTGTGTGTGTGCGTGTGTTCGTCACACCACCTTCTTTTCCTTTGGTGTCGCTCTACCTCTTTTTTTTTTACCTTCTTCATCTCTAATGGCTTCGCAACGGAATGCGTGTCGTTTTTTGATTTGATTTGATCGCGCCACTTTGCGCACAGTGTTGAATAATCGCGTTTTCTTTGTTTCCTCTTTTTAAACTAAAAAAAACTTGTGTGTTCTCTTCTTGTTTTCCCACAGCGTTTCCTTGACTCCGTTTTTTTTTTTAAATTAAGCGGGCAAACTTGAACACTCTCTCATATTCTGTGGTACCGACACAGACTTGCTTGTATGGTAAGGCACATCTGCATCCCACACGCGCGTGCACCACAGTCGAGACTCATAGCCGTCCCTGGGAATGCTGAGGGTAGCGACGCATCCTGTCCAGCGCGAGGCATCCGTTTTGTTCCCCCTTTTCTTTTCGTTCTGGTCTTGGATGCCTTGCTGCGTGCTGCACACGGCTTTTTTTTTTTTCTAGTGCCCTCCTTTGTGTTCGTCTTGCGTGCCCGTACCCCGTAGCCCTCCCGCGCGATAAACGGGATGCCTGTATTTTTGTTTTCCTTTCGTTGTCTCCTCCGGTCAGTGGGATTAAACAAGTCGTCAATAAATCTGATACTTGTGTCTGCGATAGCTACTTGATTTTTGCCTTTTTTCGACTTTGCTCGGGACGACACCAAAGACTGTGATATTTGTGCGTGTATAAACAACACTGGCAGCAGAAGAACTTAGTGACTGCCGGCTTGTTTCCTCCTTTCGTTTTTCCTTTTTCTTGTGCCTCTTTTTTTTTTGTTTCCTTGTGAGCGTTGAAGAGAGAGCGCGAGAGTCATGTTGTGGTTTCGGTACAAACTGCCGTCCCCGTACGGGCGCTTGTTTTTGTGTGTTTTTCTTTTTGGTTCTAGTGAGACCTCCACACTCAAAGGGCACGTTCGGGTTGCTTTTTTTTTCTCTCAGCACCGTTACGTAGCTACTGTGCTTCTGCTCTCTCTCTCTCTCTCCCTATCCTCACCCAATATGACGTCAGGAAGGATGCCACTCGAGTGACAGGGACAAAACAACATAAATCAACCGGAATTCAACACGCGTGCACACACCTTCGCCGCGTGCGCGTGCCACTTGCGCACGCACACGTGCCTATGTGCATTCCCCGTTTCTGAAGCAATGGGCGTGTTCTACACGCGCGCATCGCACGTCCCGGCTCTCCAGCCGCTTAAGCCCTTTCGGAGCGCCGACCAACACTCTGCTGGAGTCCGCCCCGTCATCCGCGAGGCTTCCCCCGCAGGGCCACAACAGCTGCAACAACAGAGGTTCTGTCCATTGGAAACTTCACCTAACATGCTGTGCTGATCTATACCCACACATCGTGTTCTCCACCACTTCTTCTCTCTTTCCCCCCTGTTCCGAAACAACCCAGCTGTGGAGAAGCGACTCCGCTCTTGTCCAGTCTCTCTCTCTCACTCTGCGTGTGTGTGCGTGCTTGCGCTTCATACTTTTCCGGCCTGTTTTCTCTCCGCCAACCTGTGTGCCACCGACCACCTTTTTTCTTCGGCTTCTTCTAGCTCCCTCTCTTTGGCATCATCGCTTGAGGTTCGGCGATGAACGAGCTGACGAGCAGCGGGCCTGGTGTCACTGATGCCCCTTCGTGGCGTCAGCCCTCGCCATTCATCCCTTCCGGCTTTCGCCAGCCTGTGGAGGCGATCCTTGGCTCCACGGCTATCCCTCACGTAGGAGAAGGAACCAATCGCTACGACGCGCGTGCGTCAGCACCAGGGCTGGATGTGGGATCGAGCAACCTCGATGGCGGCACGGTGACTTCCTCCTTCATGGCTCCCATTTTTCACCTGACCTCTGACGACAGTACGATATTGGCGATGGAGCACAACAACCACGTCAAGCTCTTGGCCATCTCGTCCTCGCGGCTGGAGCTGTTGGTGACGAACACGACGTTAATGCCAGTCATTGAAAATCAAGGTGTCGAGGCAAGCGGTGACGATCCCTTCGCCACCCAACACGCCCCGCCGCTGGACGTGCGTCTGCTCGACTGGAACCCTGCGGCGCACTCAGTCCTTGTGGACCGCCTGCGTGCCCCGTGCACACAACTCCTGTGGGCCCCCTGGCAACATGGCACCTACCTTGGCGCGCTGTGCGCTGGCCACTCTCTCTCCATCTATCGCTACTCGCACGGCCGCTGGGCCCTTGACGCGACGATCCCCGCAAGCGACTGCACGGCATTTGCTTTCTCCTGCCACTTCACCATCGCGTGTGCGTGCACGAACGGCACGGTGAGGCTGCTTACCCGCCGCAGTGCCGTTCTCCGTCGCATTGGGACTGCTGTGGAGGGACCCGCCGGCCGTGATCCGAGTTCCATGCTGGGAGCGGATGGCGGCGCCGGAGACGGCGGCGAGGCGGCCGCTGAGAGCGGCCTTTGGGATGTCTCGGGCTGTTTTCAAACGGCATCGCTGGTTAACCACTCAGGCACTGATGGCAGTGCTGAGGAGGATGACGAACAGGGCTCCCAGTTTCAGCCAGACTGCCTCAGTGTCGGCTTCAACGAGCATGGCCAGCTGCTTGTCGCCGGCTATGCGGACGGCTCCGTGCGTGTCTTCAGTACCACACACGAGAGCCGCCGCCTCGGCGCACTCGTCTTCCTTCACGAGGCCCACACGCATCATTCCCAGCCCCTGGCCTTTCCCGATCCTTGCAGGCAGGTGACTTGGGCTCCTTCTGCCGGCCGCAGTTTTCTCATGCTCGCGTTGGTCTACCCTCACCGGGTTTCTCTACTTCTCTTTCGCCGTTCGCTGCTGTCTTCTAGCGCGGCTCATGCACGCGGACCTAGCCACGACAAGAGCGATCGCCTCAACGGCGACTCCACATGGGGGGAAAGGCGGACGCCAGTGGCACTACCGTCGGGGACCAGCGCGGCCTCGTCACGCCAACTCGCGTTGATGGCGACCGCCTCTGTCTCATGCGAGGAAGTCGCCAAGTTGTCGTGGAATACCACCGGAACTCGCTTCGTCACGTCGCACACCGACAGCTTTGTCCAGGCGTGGGTGGTGGGAGTGGCGTATAAGCAGAATACTCAGAACGAGAATGAGAGTGACTCTGTGGGAGGGGAGACTGGCAGCCTGCACCTGGAGGTGACGATACGGAAGATCTCGACCGTTCATCCGTATCACGCCACCGGAACCCGTTAGCCGCCACCGTTGTCTCTGCAAGCGTGAGAAAAAAAGGAGAAGAACGAATGAACAAAAGTGCTTGTTCTCCTGTCTGTAGGCGTTGCACCGCCGACCCCGGTTACTCGCTGGTTGCCTCATCCCTATTCGTTTTAGAAACGCACACGCGCATGTGTGTGTCCGCGCTCAGTACAATGAAAAAAAAAAAAAACGTCGTGAAGGACCACTACCGTTGAACGAGGCTTGCAACCAGTTTACGGTTTCCCCCCTTCTGTTCCCCCACTTCACTCCCTCTTCACGCCTCTGCATACCCCGGTGCGTCATTCTCTCCGACCTCTCACCTTTTACGCTCATTTTTTTGTTGTCGTTTTCTTTCTCCCCTTCTCACTGTGGCTTTTCACAACAGATGTCGCAGCCCACTGACCAAGCGGTGAGAAAGCTGAAGCGACCGCGCTCGGCGGTGCGATCTACTGTGGGCGTGGAGGAAGAGGCTGTTGCACCGTCCGCCTCACCAGCGGTGGCGCCTTCTTCTTCAGCGCCGAACACTAACGAGACGGTACCTTCTCGCGATCGGAGTCTTCTGCAGGATCCCATCTACCGCATCATGCGGCGAACACCGCGCTCTGACATGATCGAGGTCGTGCGCTGCCGTTTCGGCCGTGAGCACTGTGAGCGGGCCGCCGCGTACTTTGACGACTACTTTATGCGCAACCCACTGCGCTACGTGCGGCTCCAGCTGGGTTGCAGTGGGCCCACCGGCCTCCACCTCTTCTTCCCTCGACTCGCGCACCACCGCTTCACGCTCCGCACGCTTGACTTGTCTCGCAACGAACTCACCGCAGACGACGTCACCACCCTTTGCCAAGGTCTCGCGCTCGATGGCGCAACGCAGACGGCTTCACCGGATGGTGGCGAAACAAGGGAAACGCATGCACTCAGCACCAGCTGTCTCGAAGTGCTTGACCTGAGCTACAACACAAAAATCGGCAACACCGGTGCTGTGCAGCTCCTTCACATGCTGCGCCACAACAGCACCATCAAGGCGGTTCTCCTCCGGTGCGTTGGTGTGGATGACGGTGGCGCCGCTGAGATTGCCAAGCTGCTGCGTCTGCGTCCGAATCCGCGCCGCACCTTCGAAGGTGCAGCGCCAGGGGAGGCTGGCTTCACGTCATCTTTCTTCGCAGACGCATCACGGCAGCGTGAGCCCGGGTTTCTGTTGAACCTAAATGAGAACCGTATTGGCGCAGCCGGGACTGTGGTACTCGGAAAAGGGCTGCCGTCTTACGTCTCCCTTTCTCTGTGCAAACAGCGTGTTCGCCCCTCTCACACCCCGTAGCTTCTCCGCGTGCGTGTGTGGCAGGAAAAGAAACACAGAGAGAGAGTGAGAGGGAATGTGCGTGAGTCAGGCACTTTGTTTTTCCTTCGAATCGCGTAATCTTTCGTCAACTCCTAAAGTCTTTAAAAACCACACCCTTACGCACCTACTATAGGGAATCCTAACGGTGCTTCTGTAGCGCGAACGGCGAGAAGCAGAGCTACTCAATTCGTCTGTTCACGCACCGCCTGAAAACGGTGTCTCCCTGGCACTCACCTGTTTCTGCCGCTTTCTTGGCTATTTCGCCAACTATTTGATGCCGGCCTTCCCATTATGGCGGCGGTGCTCGGCTGGCGAGCACATGACTGCAACGCCGACCACCGCCCCGACATTCCGTCGCGTGGCCCAAGTCAAGGCACCGTGGCGGGGGAGGGGCAGGCACGCAACGAATTGGGGGTTTCCGCCACTTTTTCCCACCTCCACCTCTTCCATCTTATGTTCTCACCTCACCTACTTCGACATCGAGAGGTTTCGACTGGTGTTGTGACTTTGTTTTCCGTGCACACGCCAACCTAAGGAAGGAGAAAAACCTGTACATACTGCGTCAACCCCCTTGCATTTTCACCTTTTTTTTGCTTTCGTGGCGCTTCTGACTCGCGTTACTGACCCCATCACTGGCATTTTGCGTTCGGCTGGGCCCGCGCCGCTGCTACACAGATCAGTGAGAACCACGTGTTGACCACAAAAGGGGAAACTTTCTGTCACTCTCTTATTTTCTCTCTTTTCCTCCTCTTTCTGCGTGAGATCCAGGTCACATTTTTCTTCTTCTTCTTCTTCTGACTGCTCACATGGCGGATGGCTCCAGTTCCTTCGACGATGCGACCGATGTGACGCACTCCACCGCGTTCAATGTCCTCAACACCCTCGTTGACGAAGGTCAAATCATGGAGGAGCGTGCGGAGTACCTGAAACAGAAGTTTAGGGATTTGCACAGTCGTGTGCTGGCCATTTACAAGCGTGATAACCTGCTTCTCAAACGTGCGCGTCAGCTGCGCACGGAGCTAGACAGCCAAAGGCAGGCTATTCAAGCACGCGGCGAGACCGCACGGAAAGACGATGATGAGATTCAGCGGCTGAAGCAATCGCTGACTGAGGCCGAGAGTGAACTGACGGCCGCGCAGGAGCGCGAGAGCATCTTGCAAGTTGAAGCTCTTGAGTACGATCGCAAGAAACAGATGATGATCCTCGAGCGCGAGGATGCCCTCGCTGCCGAAGAGGCCCGCTTGCGACCCAAGATGGAGAGCGTGCAGACCGAAATCGCGGACATTGGTGAGCAGGTGAAGAGGATGGTCACTCGTTACGAGGAGCTCCAGGCGTCTCACCGGCAGATCCTCGAGGAAGAAGAGACGAGCAAAAAGGAGGTGGCGAACTTCACCACGACCTTGGCACAGGCCCGCCAGCAACTGTCAAACATGGCCCACGACCCCGACCGGGCCTCGAAGCAACTGCAACTTGTCCAGAACAGCTTGGCCGCGGCCCAACGCGAGCTCGAAAGCGTCGAAGAAAAGGTCGTGGCACAAGACCAAGCCATCAACAAGCTCGAGCTCCAGAAACGAAACGAGACCGCCAACGTGGCTGCAGCGAGGCAAAACCTCCAGAACATCCACACGGAGTTGGAGAGCAAGCGCAAAACACTAGCCACTCTCAACACGTCGCTCGAGGTGGAACTTGAAGCACGTCAATCCTTTCAAACTCGCTTAAACGAGTTGGACATTCTCATCAAATCCACCAAGATTGCCGAAACACAAGAATGGGACAGCGTAGAGCGCATTCAGCGTGAAAAGGAAAAGCTCGTACGCGAGTTTAGTCTGATTGAGCAAGAACGCGAGGACGCATCACGCGAGGAAAACAATCTGAAGGAGGCCATCACCCTTGTTCGCCGCGAGGTCGCCGCAGTTCAAGCGCAGCGCAAGGAAGCCAAAAAGCAGCTGGACGCGTTGCGAAAAGACGTTGAGGTGCGCACCAAGCAGGTCCTCAAGGAGCAAAGCAAGGAGAAGGCATTTACTACCAAGGCCAAGGAGGCATTGGAAGAGATCATCGACGTTGAAGAGCAGATTACTGCCAGAAGAAAGCAGGAGGAGGTGAAGCGGCGGGAGCTGGTCGCGATCTCCACGCGCCGCCAGGACATGAGCCGGGAGGCGGTGCGCGAGGCGTCTCGGGTGGCACTCATGAAGAGTGAACTCACCACCAAAGAAAGCCACCTCCGCGAGCTCACTCGCCGGCACGACGAGCTCGAGAAGCGCCTGCGCGCACACATTGAAATCTTTCACGAGGTGAAGCGTGAGCGTAGTCAGAAGGCGGCGCAGATCCAAGCCGTGACGCAGAAAATGACCGAAGTAGCCGAAAAGACAAAAATCTTAGAGAATGAGCTCGAGGTCCTCCTCCGTGAGGCGGCGCTCAAAGAGAAGGAGGTGGCATCGCGGAAACGCCAGGCGCAAGAGGTCACAACCGTCTGCGCCAACCTCCGCCTTGAGAAAAATAAACACCGAAAACGCCTCGACGCAGCTGCTGAGGCCGAGCGCGAGGTGAAGTCACAGGTGAAGCGCATGAACTTGGATATGGCGTCTGTGCTGGACACTCTCACCGCGCTGCGCACGAACTACGAAGGGGCCATCGAGGGACGCAATCAGGCGGGCATTCAGCTCATCGACCGCAATGACGAGCTCGGACTGCTGCTCGAGAAGGTCAAAGCCCAGGAAGTGGCGCTGCTGCAGGGTGCACGTATGACCAACAGCAAGTCCGATGAGGTGCGGGCGCTGAAAATCAAACTCGCAGATGTGCTGCGCGAGATTGAGACTTGCCAACAGTTTTTGCCCAAAGTCAAGCAGCTGGAGGAGGAACTGCAGCGGCTTACCGATGAACTCGACGATGAACAGTGGCGCACCAAGGTACTCGAGGGTGACCTCACGGACGCCGCGAACCCCTACCGCTGGCGCAAGATTGAGCACGTCGTCCCCACACCCGTGCTCACTGTGCCCGCCGCGCCGAGCTCCGACCGCGCCGTCGAGGCACAAGATGAGACAGAGGCGTCTACCTCGTCCGGTGCCGCAGCCACCGGCGGCGCCGCAGCCACCGGCGGCGCGACAATGGCTGGCAAGGGGCCCTCTGATGAGTACGTGCGTCTGCAGGCGCGCTGCCAGGACCTTGAAGCGCGCATTCATGCGGTGGATGAGAAGCTGCGCGAAAAGAACCTCATCTTGGAGGAGGTCACGGATCTCTCTGAGCGGGTCGGCGGGCAAGCCGAAGCTGGACGCGGGGCGATGCTTGGCCTGGCGAAGCAGGTCAATCAGTACCAGAGTGGACTGCGGCAAAAGACGCGCCAAATGATGGCCACCATCTCCGAGCTTTCCTTGTTTCAGGCATCCAGCATTCAGCTGCAACAGGAGGTGCTGCGACTCGAGCAAGTGGTAGCAGAAGCAGAGGCACGGCTAGAAAATGGCGACGCCCCGTACGCAGAAGCGGAGGAGGAGTACGAGCGCGCCAAGGAAGCACACCGACGGTACGCCGAAATGCTGCAGCGGCGGCGACAGGAACGAGAACGGGAGGCGGCGACAGTTGGTATGACCGTCCTCGCCACAACCGCCGAGCCCCGTGCAAACGCCTACGTACCCGACGATGATCTGGGCCTGCCTCGGCCGTACGGGCCGTTTGCGCCATTCAAAGCGACGACGCAACCCGGTGTGGCGCGCGCCGGCCAAGTCGCGCCACCCGCCACTGCCGCCCCTCACCCAAGTCTTCCCTCTGCCCGCTTCCAGGCTAGCCACCGCCAGCTGCGATCTGCTGTGGGATCGACGGACGAGCCGGCCGTCTCGTCACCAGTGCCGAGCCAGACGAGACTGAGCGAGCGCTCCGTGACACCACCCGCCACCAAGGATGACCGCCGCCACTAGCCCGCTGTCATCGCCACCATCTACAGAACTCAAATTCATGCTTGAGCTGGATGGTAGGCGACCTGATGTAATTGAGTTCTTTTGTTTTTCCCCACTGACGCTCTTTTTTTTTTTGCACAACGCATCACGTGACACAAACCACCACTTTGCCGCGGCAAGCAGCTCCCTGCCGCGCCGGCCGCATGCCTCCCATCGGCTGCTTGCCGGTCAAGCACGCCTGAACACCCGGATGCACTCGTGACGTCCCCCTCTCTCTTTTCCCGCATTTCGTCCGTAAACGTTGCTGCCCGCTGTTTCAACTTGTTGCTTTACGATGCTATCGTGTAGCACGTTCCCGCACTGCCGCCTCACTGCTCACCGTACTCCTCCCGCCTTATCTATCCTCTTGGTGCCTCGACAACTCTTCGCACCGCTTTCACGGACCAAGTGGCTAAAAACGCGGCAGTTGCCGTCGATAATTTTTTCTTTTACCTCCTCGTGCTTCACGTTCAGACGCCGCGGAGGTGGCCAGACAAAAAAAAAGAAAAATGGCCCCTGCCGTTCGGTACGTCCTCAAAGCAGCCTTTTCCACAAGTGCAGAAACCGTCTGCTTGGAACAGCCTGGACAAACGGCCATACTGCGTGTGGATACGACGCATACGGTGCGCGTGGCGGTCGTAACACGCTCGACCGCTGTGTGTGGCCAGTGCCTGGTGGCATACTCGTGGGATCCGTCGCTGGTCACTCTCGAGGTGAATCAGGTGGCGTACTGGCGTGCTCCCGTTCCGCTTCTACACGGTGACACCGTGATTGTGCGTGCAGTTGGGGCGGCGTCCACGGGGAACGCAGCTGGGGAGCGGTGTTTTCACGTTGAGGTCTCTACCACCGCTGCCGTGGTACCAGACGCCGTTGCAGCGGGAGCACCACCTCCACTGAACGTCGACCGACCTCAGCAAGCAGAGGTGACCGCACCTACGGAAGAAGGCACCCCGAACGCCACCGCCCAGGCGTTGGCCCTGTGGCACAACTACTATTGGCACCACTACAATGTGGCGCCGCACAGCGTGGGGCTCGCTCGACACACAGCCTATGCAACACATGCCGCTGCTGCGCCGAGCTCTGTTGACGAGTGGGTCATCGAGGAACTGCTGCGTCGCCACGGTGTGGCCGCGTCGCCAACGGTGGCAGAAACCTCACCGTGCGCGCACGAACCCTCTGTGCGGTGTGCCGATGCTCCGCCTTACCTTGTCGTGTCCCACATCATGGTGGACGAACCTGGTCCCTCGGACGGAGCTGGTACGCCGTCTTGTGCGCCGTCGAACGCTGAGTCCGCGCGCTGCTGTGGTGTGTGTCCCCTGCAGAGACGTGTCCGCGCGCCGCCCTGCACCGGCTGCGCGCGTGATGAAGACGTGGTGCGTGTACAGCATCTGGTAGACCAACTGCGTGCGCGGGCCGCCGACGACGGGCTCACGGTTCCGGTGCTGGCGTCGCCACCAGTGGGAGAGAAGGGCGGCGCTCCCCACAGCGAGATCGATGCCGGTGGCTCCGCCACCGCCGACACTGACAAAGGTAGTGTGGCTGGCGCCACCACGGCAATGTCGCCGTGGGAGGCGTATGTGCAAGACCGCATGCGTGTCGCCACGGAGCGTGAACAACAAGCCAATGAGCGCGCAAGAAAGCGGTTTGAAAAAAACGGCGAGTCAGGTGGCCAGTACTGTAGCGCACTTCAGGGCGAGAACCGTGAGGACACGAGGTTGGCCGAGCTCGAACGCGCATTGACGCGCATCGCTGAGTTAGAGTACGTCCTGAGCGGGCCCCATTACGTCTAGTGACTCGCCCACAAACACACATACACACGCACGAACAGACCCGCAGGCGACTGTGAATCGACTGCCGTCGCTCCTCGCAACCTTTTTTTTTGTTTTTCTCCTTTCCACCTTGCAATGCTTAGATTGTTCTAGATGCTCTACACCTCATTCACCACCGTTAGAAAAAAAAGCAGTGTACCACACAAAAAGCGAACAATACGTCGGACAGGGAAAATCTCTCACCCCGTTTTTTTTTTTTGGGGGGGGGGTGGACACAGACATAGCTTCATCCAAGAGGGTTACATGGCTTTATGAGGCACCTGAAGCTCCCTGTTCAGAGGAAGTTTGCAAGCCTCGCATTAGCGGTGGTCGGAGTTGGTCTGGCCAATTGGTCTTCAGCCAACCACGGTCATTCTATTCTTTCGGTGCCGCACATGTCTGTGCGCACCCACGCCACCCCGTCACTTTGACGTGCCTGTGAACCGCGCGCTCTCACCAATCCGCTCTTCGCTTGTGCCCACGCCCTCGCTCTTTCTCTCTCTCTCATTGTTATTAGCAGCAAACGAGTAGTCCGCACCAAAACACACACACACACACACGCACACTCACCGATGCTGACTTTCCGTTGGTAGCACATTGATATTTTTTACTTTCGATGCACTACGCCGCTCGCCCGTTGCCCATCAGCACTTCCTCACCGGAGGACTTGGACGGTGACAGCAGTAGCGTGCCGACGCTCACTCCGCTATGGAACCAAGTCTCTGGTTCTGAGGTGCTCACCCCGCCGCCTGCAGAGAGGCGACTCCGCGCACCCTCTGCGCTTCAGCTCAGACAGCTTCCCATCTTCGCCCAACCATCTGCCGTCGCCGAGCGTGATGTGGAGGTAGCCGAGGAGCCGCACAGTTGGGACGAGATGGAGCGAGGCAGCTCTCTACTGTTCGACGGCGCAGGCCGATCAATGCGTCACACGCGCGGCGGTGCGGTGGCCGTGCCTCGTATCAGCCCGATAGGTCGCGTGCTCACGTCGACCGACTCACTCCTTCACTCACCGCTCATGCACGGCGACGCCACCGCGTTCCACAGTACGCACCACGCTCGGGAGGACTCCTTCTCGCGCAGGACACCGGCCATAGTCCGTTCGCCTGTTCGCTGTGGTATGGCAGGCGCGTTTACCCCCCGGTCCGCCGCCGGCTCGGCATCGGCCTCCCAAAGGGGCGAAGCCTCTTTCACCACCCGCGGGCTGAGGCTGCGCTCGCAGAGTGAGGGAGCCACGCCAGTGGGAATACCGCTGTCTCCCGCAAACTGGTTCGTGGATAAGCACGATCCCACACATGAGCCCTGTGTTGAGGGTGAATCTGCCTCGTCCGATGAATTTGTCTCTGTTGACGACCTAAATGCCCCCGAGGCAGGCTCCACACAACTGGACTTGTTTCTCTCTCTCGGGCTGAGGACATTCGAAGATGTGCTCACGGAGAGGGAGCGTGCAGAGGAAGCAGCCACACGCCGTGGGGAAATCATTCGTGAGGTGCTCTTTTACCTGTTCATTGCCTGCTGCTTCTGCTGTTTTCTGTTCTCATGGATGATGCACCGTCACCATGTCTCGTTTATTGTGCCTGCTTATCGGCGACACTGGGTACCTTCTCAGAAGAGCTCAGCACTGTTCCGTAGTGGACTGTACTACCTCGTACTCGCTCTTGTCTGCCGCTTTGATGCGGCGTGGCTTTCCGTGTGCTATCTCTGCCGGCTTTTCTCCGACCGTGTTCGTCGTGAATGTACACGCTGCCGGCACCGATTGCACCGTCTTGTGCGTACTTCCTGTCCCCGCATGCCGTGGAGCCGCGCCTGGAACCGCTGGCAACGCAGTTTTCGTCAACCGTTGTCCAAGAGCGGTGAGGGTGGCAGGGGTGGTGACACGGCACGTCGCGATGCGCTGGCCAGCATTCGTCGAGTGCGCTCACCTGTTCCGCGCCTCAGCACGGGTCGCGGCGCATGGTCTGAACCGGAAAGCAGTGCCACCGTGAACCCACTCAGCGAGAACACCATGGCGGCGCAGGTGACGCGCCGGTGGCGCAGTGTCTTGACAGCCGTTCTTGGACTCACCGAGAGCATCAGGCGCAGACTCCCGTGGGTTTCAACACGACTCGCCGCCCCGCCCCCATCAGCCGCGGCTGGGCTGCGGTCTCCACAAAAACGACGACCTCCACACATCGAAAGGGACGTGTCAACACTGTTGCTTTGAACGTCAGCTGCGTGCTTTCGCCTTCCACTGAGTGAGTGCTGGCGATCGTCACTCGCTTCCGTTTTCTCTCTTGTTTTCTATTATCCATTTTCTTCTTGTTTTTATCAGACACGTTCGCTTTGCTGTCGCAATCACCCGCAGTGTCGCAAGTGGGCCAGTGCGCAGTACCGTGATTGACCGTACGAGGGCTGCACTCCTTTGACATGCTACTCGCCTGAGACGCGAACACACTCGGGCAATAGCAACAACAACAACAACAGATGGCTTTTATCAAGCGACACTCGTACATGCAGGCAACACGCTCCCCGTCCGAGCAGTGGTCAGAACACGCAGCCCCAATCGATTTCATTGTTTGTTTTGTTTTTCGCACGGTGCCTAAACGCATCATACGTCAATTTGTCTTCTTCGCCGAGTGGTACCGCGGACTCGAACAGCGCGTCTGCGGCGTTCCTCACGATGCGCCGTTCTCTGCACGTTGCTTCTCTTCGAGAAACCCCTCGACGTCAACAACTCGTCTCTGATGGCACACGGCGGACACCTCCATCGATCTCTCCCCTCTTCTCCTCCTCTTCGTGCTCATGCCCCCTCTCTCTCTTCCCTTGGTGTCGAACGCCCCTGCTGCCAAACTGCCACGGCATTCATTCTTGCCGGAGAGCGAGAGGAAAGCGAACAAGAGACGCCGAGCCGTACTCCCCCGCTGTGCGTGGTCGCTAGCACTGTGATCTGGGCACACTGAGCGTGTACCTTTCCGCAAGTGGCCATCTCAGGCGCACTGCCGCGGCGTGGAAAAGCCGAAAAAAAAAAGGCAAGGCGCTCGCTGTGACACACTGGTACGCGTAGGTATCAACGCACCACAGCAAATAGGCGCACAATTTCCTCGGTTGACACCGCGTTGCTTTCGTTAACGCTTTTTTTTTTTCCCTTTCGTGCTGCGCTTTGTTCTGAGCGTATCGTTTGCTTACCGGTAGCAATACACGCGGAACCTCTTTTCGGTCCCAGACCAACCTCTTCTTTTTTCTTTCTCTGTGTTTGTGTGCTTCCATCATTTGCTCTTCACCCATTAGGTTTCATCATGAGCTTGGGTACCAAGGCTTGCATGGTGTTCTGCGGCCTTAATGGTGTCTGCGCCTTTTTCATTGCCTACTGCTTCAAGGTGGAGATAGCTTCCATGGCAATCACCGTGTCGAGCCGCGATTGGAGCAATTCGCAGAAGGTTCATGCCTTGCGCAATGCGGGCATTCTCTACTTCAGCCTCGCGTTCATCTTGTTTGTGCGGTCGGTGCTGTTAGACCGCAGAGCTGCCAAGGCCGACGCACTCTCGCGCGGGGCGCGGCTGCGAGAGTACGAACTGACCGTGAATGACAGCCACGAAGTTGAACCACTTTTAGGCCCACAGCGTGGTGCGCGTCTGTCGCACTCCAACTCCTACGGCTCCGAGAGCCCGCGTGAGTGAGGTCGCAGACTTTTGTCAGCCTTGACAAGGAAGGAAAGGGGCCGTCTACTCATCTCCTCTCTTTCTTGCTTTCAGCGTTATCGCCAGAGGGACGAAAAAACAACAACAGCAACGGGCTGTGATTGCTTTGCTGACAGCTGAGTAGAGAGGTGCCACGTCCCACAACCCGCACCGCTGCGTTTTCTATCGCCAGACACACCAGAGGCAATTCGAGGTTTGTGCGACCACCAGCCGCTTACTGTGTTCTTCCCTTTCTCTCTTCTTCCGTCGCTGCAGCACCGTGAGTGTGAACAAGCACACTCGTTTCGACAAGCAAAAGCAAACGTGTAAAGCGGCAAATTCACTGTTTCAACCGGAGGTGTACGAGTCTCTTCAGTCTCATTTGCCTTGCGTCCATTCAGCTGATGGTGTTTTGCGTTGTCATGGATCGCCGTCCTCCCCCTTTCTCCACTGTCCGGCTTCGGCTGGAACCAACCGTGACCAGGGTGTGAGTGGCGCGGAATGAGCGCACGCAGACTCACTTAACGCCATTCCTCGAAGGGACTCGTAGGGAGGGAAGAGGCAGACCAGCCCAGAAAACCCATTTGGTCACACACGCAGCTGACCGTTAAGCACACCTCACTTCTCTATTCCTCCCCCCACTCTCTCCCGCTCTCTCGATTCCTTCTGTGTGTTTACTCCTTTTCTTTACTACATGCGCGACACGTGCACGTGCATCTCTCCAACCCATATCTCCCCTCCACCCCGCGTACGACGTGTAGTCCCAGCAAGAGAATCAAGATGACCACCTCCAAGGTCCATGCGCAGCGCAGCAAGAAGATTCACCAGCTCGCCAAGAAGACGAGCGCGGTGAAGCGCAACCGCAAGGCTCCCCGCCTGTACATGAAGGCCACCCTGGCTGGTTACTGCCGCGGTCTTTACGGTCAGACGAAGAAGACCGCCATCGTGCGCGTCGACAACGTCAACACCCGTGAGGATGCTCAGTGGTACGTTGGCAAGCGTATCTGCTACGTCTACCACGGCAAGAAGGTCAAGCGGTGCGTGCGCTGGAGCAAGGCTCCCGCTCGCCGCAGCACCACCCGTGCCATCTGGGGCCGCGTGACTCGCCCCCACGGTAACTCTGGTATGGTGCGCGCCAAGTTCAACGGTGCGTCCATCCCCGCGTCCGCCATCGGCCGTCGCGTGCGCGTCTACCTCTACCCGAGCCGCATCTAAGCCTAGGCTAGATGATGTCGTGCTTCGTGTCGAGTGGGCGGTGCGTGGCTTCTCTCATTGTGGCAATTGTGAAAAATTTCTTTTTCTTTTCCATCTGAATTTCCAAAAAACAAACAAACACCCAAAACATCTCTCTGCCCGATCACGCCCACACCCACCCGCTGCTGCTCGTGGAGTAGGCAGCTGGAGAGGATGTGGGTATTCGCAGGCGTCTAGATTGGCTGTCGACTCTGCCGCAACGCCCCTCCGCCAAAAGAAAAATGGTGGAGGGGAGTGGATGGCACTGCACTGTCCCCTCGCCTGCCACTCACCTCATGGAAAAGAGCATGCCGTGCGTCCGCTGATGAGAACCCGACTTGACACCAGCGGAATCTCGCGTGTGTGCGGGCTACGGCGAGCCTCCTGCGTATTTCCCAAGGTCCGACTCTCGCTTCGTTACTTGCTACGCTAGTCACTAAGTTTGGCTACCACTCCCTCACCATCCCTCTTCCCCAACGGCTCCTCTTGCTTTTTTTCTCCTTCCCCTGACGTCCGCTCCACGCACAGCTTTACGTTCCTTCAGCTATACCCTATCCCTCCTTCTCCCCAAGCTCAGCTATCCCCCTCACCTCTACTCGTCGCAATCGCCTCCTCAGTTTGCACGCCTGTCTCATGACTGACGAAGGATTTCGAATACGCACCGAGTGCGCCACTCCCATGTTTCCCCCAGACTCGTGTGTCGGCGCAGACGCCTGCACAAGTCCCGATACGTTCTTGTCGTACCGAACCTCGCGCTTTTGTGTGGACCGCCGTCTGCGTCGGGAAGACGGGTGGAATCCCCGCACTGGTGATGCCTTCGCGCTTCCACCCGCCGTTGTTGCCCCTGATGCGCAACGTGCGGGCCGTGACGACGCTACCCACAGACAGTGTCACACCGGCGCTGCCGCGGTATCGGCGGTGCCGCCTCTCCCCATGCCTGTAGTGCGGCTGCGCGCGGAGGACGATGAGGGTGACGTGGAGTACAAGTGGCGCCTGACGGACGTCACGCCACAGCGCTTTGAGCACCTCGTCACGCAGATGCAGTTTCGCGTGCGCGAGGGACATGGACAGTGCCTCTACGAGATCGGTGTGCGCGACGATGGCCGCATGGAAGGGCTCCCCGACGGCGCGTTTGAGGCCTCCGTTGCGACCATTCACCGGATGGCCAAGGCACTGGGCTTTGCGTGCCAGGAAGTCCGCCGTGTACAGATCAGGGTCGGAGACGGGGCTCCTGCATCATCCACCCACCACCACTGTGCCGAGCTGCTCGTTTCACGCCACCACGCGGAAGTCGGTGCTCCCGAGTCGTCCGTTGCTTTTTGTGGCACGACGGGATGCGGTAAGTCGACACTCATGGGCGTTCTTTTCAGCGAAAACCTTGACGACGGCAACGGGACAATGAGCCAGCTCCTCTTCAACCACAAGCACGAGGTCGACAGCGGTCGCACGAGCAGCCTGTCCACGCGGATCTGGTCGGTCAGCTGCGGCTTGTCGGCGTCGTCGCAGTCATCGGAAGAGGATGTCTGCGCGGCGCACGGCAGCGCGAATCAGACGCCCGCTCCGCCAAACACTTCGTCCCTTGGCTCCCTGTCGGACGCTGTCAACTCGAGCGCCGATGCGGAATGTGCTGGTGACTGCAACCAATGCCAGAGCGACGAACTTGCGGCGCGCGTACAGCCGGAAGCCTTTTCACCGCCTCTGCGTTACATCTCGCTGCTGGACCTGGGGGGCGACATCACCAAGACATCACTCTTTGGTCTCATGAGCCGCCAGCCTGACCTGGTATGCATTTGCCTTCAGGCTGGTTGCGAAAGCATCGCGAGCGCCATTCTCTGCGCCAAAGCCTGTCGCGCCATGGACAAGGCGCTTGCAATTGTCGTCACCCAGATCGACCTCCTCGAAGACTTTGAACTGGACGGTTTCCTCGTGGATCTCTCCTCACAGCTCGAGGCGGCACTCGGGTGCGAGTGCCACGTGGTTGAGCACGCCGACTCGACGCTATTCGAGGCGACCGGCTCCTTTGACGGCATCAACGACGGTGCGGCCGTTGCGTCTCGAGTGTCGCCGAGCCGACTCCCTGTGTTCTGTCTCTCCTCAGTTTCCGGCGCTGGTCTCGATGTGTTTCGCGATTGTCTCTCACACTTGCCAACGCGCACGCACCATGGCCTGCAGGAAACCGCCTCTGCCGCCCTTGCTACTGCCGCTTCTCCCTTTGAGGTGTGGCTTGATCGGCGCGCGTTCAACGTGGAGGGTACCGGTCCGGTGGTGAGTGGCGTTGTGACGCGCGGCCCTGTGGCCGTGGGGACCCACTGTTTCATTGGCCCTGACAAGGTTGGCGAGTTTCACAAAGTGCGGCTCTGCGGCATTCACGTTAATGGCGTTCATGTGAACGAGGCGCGACGCGGTGACGAGGCCACCTTCGCTCTCAGTGCCGTCCCTCGACAGGTGGAGCTCGCGGCGAAGGGTAAAGTGCTCTCCCACGCACCGCTGGGGACGGTGCACGGCACAATGCGCCTTTGCGTGGAGGTCATTGCGCAGGAGCTCAAAGTCGGCGCACAGCCAGTCCTGTACGCGCGCAACGCACGTCAGGCCATCAACGTCGTTTCTGTCAGTCCATCAACCACACACGCCACAACCGCACCCGCGGAGCCCGTGAGATCTGCGGCCCGGCAACCAAAATCAATGTCCGTCGTCGTGGACTGCGCTTTTCTCTACCGCGCAGAGATTCTTCACGTAGGGACGCCTGTGCTTCTGCACTGGGCCCCACACGGTCTGGCTGTGGGACGAGTCGTTGCGATTTGATTCGACTCGCTTTTGTCCTTTCCCCCTCTTTTGTCCTTTTCCCTTTTCTTCTTTGCTCTTGAAGCGGGGTTTCCTCGTGCCTTCTAAAGACGCACAAACACACGCAAACACACACGTGCTCCTATGCATGAAAAATCCATCATGCTTTGCGCGCACACCTCGCCCGGAAAGTGATGAACGAACATGGCCGGTGCCGTTTCTTTCTTTCTTCTTGTTTCTGTCCCATTTTTGTTCTATAATAACACGATTTCTTCCTTCGGTTGTTGTTGTTGGTGAGCACTGCGCGGTGCTTAGATGGACTTTTTTCTCATTTTCTTCTCTCGTGAACCGGTGCACTCTCGGTTCCTCCGCCCGAGCTCTTTTTTTTTCCTGCCCGATTTTACCTGTTCTTGTGGTGCGCACAACCTCATTTCCCGCTATGCGTTCACCGTCTACCGTGGCGCCGATTGACACGCGCATGAGGTGAAAAAGACAAACCTGTAAACGCAGTACACTCGCACGGGCGTGGCTACACAGCATAACTGGGCCTGCTTTCTCCCTTTGTTGATCTGCGCGATTGTGCGGCAAAATGACATGAACCGCTCCTGTCGCTGTGTTTCTCCTCACAGTAAGGTACACACGCAAAAAATTTGCCACCGTCATTGCCTCCACTGAGCACATGTGCAAGGGCCGAATCCGATCTCGCTTCTTTTTTTTTTCGTTTGCGCCGTTCCGCAAGTTGTCCGCAACGACAAGCGGTCATTCACTCCCAGCAATACCCTTTCCTGATTGGCGTGGTTCACTCGGCCCACCTGTAAATGTCCATTATCTCTTGCGTGTGCATCCCTCTCGACTGTCAAGGTGGCGATATCCACCCCCCCCTGCGTACACACACACAAAGGAAAAAAAAAAACGTGCGCATAGCGCTTGTTCACCTGTTTCACCTTTTCTGCCCTGCATCGCCTCTCTTCCCGTTTTCACTCACGAACACTAAACCCCTTCTCTCCCCCTTGTCTCTCCTATGCCGGTGGCTGCGTTTCCTCATCGCATCTAGGGGTGCTTTGCCACGACAACACTAGCTCACCTTCTCTTCTTTTCTTTTCATCTCTCCCGTGCTTTCCCTCGCCCCTTTCTTCATTTGCTGGAGGCCGCTCCGTCGTTTCTTTCTGCCCTAAGCCAGCGCGCTCTCTCCCACACGTTATCCTTTTTTTTTTTTTTTGCCTTCCCGCTCTTGTGGCGCGCTGAAGAGGTCTCCAGTTGAGACGTCACGCGTGAAACCCGGCTGTTTCTCTCTCTTTCTCTTGCTTTCTGACTCGCAACTATGGCAATGTGCGAAGGTGTCAGACGCGCGCTGGCACTGACTTGTGTCGTGGCAATCGCCGTTCTCCTATGCCTGACAGCGTCCGTTGATGCCGTTCAACGAGACGGCAGTTCAACCGGACCTGTTGTGCGAACCGTGCAGTCGCCGTTTCCCACTAATGTGACCACGACGCAAACCCGCTCCATCACATTTTTGGCCTCTGGCTATCAAGACGACACCTTCTGGGACGACGTCCAGCGGTGCGTGCGCGCGCTGCACAACAACTCTGGCGGCATCATCACTGACCCGTGGACGCGCTACGTGGGTCTTTTCAACATCTACGGCGTCTACGAGCGCTCCCCGGGTCTCGGCGCCACCCGTCTGCAAGGACCACTGCATGATTGCCAAGGTATGAACCAGTGCGAAGGGGAGGCAGTCGACAACAACCTTGACTGCAAGCTCGGCACCCCCAACCCACACTACATGTCGTGTGCCATCAGCGCCGTCTCGGCACTCGCCTCCCACGCACCGAAGCAGGACATTGTTGTCGTTTTGGTCAACGTGCAGGAGTCAAGCGCCATGGCGACTGATGGTGTCGCGTACATCGCGAACGACAAGGATTTCATGATCTACTTCCTGCTTCACTTCTTGAACCGCGCTGTAGCAGGCTTGCAAGAGGAGTACAGTCTTGGCTTTGCCGAGGTACGCCACCCGGAGAAGTATGCGAAGGCCAACTGTGCTGTGTCAGTCGAGTCGGCGGAAGCGAAGTGGGGTTACTGGGACAGCCTCGACGCTTCGACGACCGTGCCGGCACCTGTGGTGAACACCTCTGGCTGCACCTTCTCCAACTTTGTCGCCCCGTCACAGCATCGCTGCATTATGCGGAACAGCTCCAACAATCGCATGTGCCCTGTTTGCCAAGAAGCCCTCACGCGTGCGTTCTTTCAGGGTGGCGTGAACCAATCTGTTCTGCCGTCCCCGTCGACGACTCCACTGAATCTGCTGGCTGGTCAATGCCCACCCGCGGACCGCGTCCTGTACGTCGATCCCGACGAAGACGAGGTGCTTGTAGCCCACGCTGGACAGTTCGCCGTCAACAGCTACGTGAGCGTTCGCTGGTACATCGGTACGACACAGATTGGCGATGACGCCACACTGGTGTACACGAACCTGTCCAGCCTGACGTTTCCCAGCACGATTAAGGTCACCGTGACGGACCGCAGCCCGTACCTGCGTCCTCTCGACGATGGCACCGAAGCCTCTATTGAGCAAAGCGCCTGGCTTGTGGTGAAGCGACGCACGAGCGAAATCGTCTGCGAGGACCCTTCCCTGTCGTGCTTGGCCGGTCTGGTGACTTCGCTGGGCAACGGCGTCAGCGGCATGGCGGCGACGTGCACCGTGTACACACCAAACAACTTGTTTGCGCAGCTGGCGAACCATCATGCTGTGCTCTCCAAGGCTCGTGACAGCACCACGCCCGTGTCCAAAGCCCCTGAAGAGCCGCCGTTCAATAAACGTGACACGATCATTGCCGCTTGCGTCTCTGGAGGTGTCGCTCTCGTTGTCGTCGTGTTCGTGACGTTGTTCTACTTCTGCTGTGCGCGGAAAAACCCACGTGAGGTGCTCAACGTGCGTGCACTGGATCGCCTCATCTATGTGGCCCTGTGCTGTGGCTGTGTGGCCGTGCTCGCCCTCTCTGTGCTGGTGATCGTTTTTGTCGTTGTGTACGTGCCCGTACAGTTTGTCTTTGGCAAGCAAATTTTCATCTGCGGCATCGCCATTGGCGCCGTCATGTATATTGTCGCCGTGCTCAACTATTGCGGTGCCTTGTTCCGTTGGTTCGTCTTCTGCGTCGTGTGCTGCGTGCTGCTGTCGCTCGGCGGTATTGGCCTCTTCGCAGCGGGCACCTTCTCTGTGTGGGCGTACATGAACCGCTTCTCCGAGTCCCTCGCTGATCTCATTGGCCGGCTGTGGGTCAAGACCGCCGCCACCGAGACAGGCGGTCGGTACCTCTGCGACATCCAGGAGTCCATGCAGTGCAGCGGCTATCACGCCAGCTGCGTCCTCGCCGAGTCGTCGGAGTGCGTCCCTGGCTGTTCGAGCAACACGTACTCGGCCGCGTGCGCCGTTCCCTTCCTCCGCTTTGTCGGCGGCAACTACTACCCGGTGGGCATTCTCTGCGTCATTGCCGGCTTCTTTCTGGTCATCACAGCGGCGCTGGACATGTTTTACTTCCTGAGCTTCCGCCAGCTCTCACGTCAGGGCAGACTGAGGCGGTCTTTCCGCAACGATCCCAAGGCCCCTGTCATCCCGATCACCTACAACGAGGCGGACGTCATCCACAAAATGTTCAAGCGCGTCTGTGCAAAGGACGAGACGCTCGAGGAGGCAAAGGCGGTACACTTCCTCGAAGCTGTCTTTGGTGAGCCCCTGTCAAAGGAGTACATTGAGGTCATCCAGCGGAGCGGTCCCCTCACGTACGACGAGCTGATGTCCATGCACTTTCCCTTCGTCATGTCCTCCTCCATTGACCCGCGCGTGTTGACGCCCGATGCTGCGGAAGCGTGCGCAGACATGATGGAGCTGGAAAAGAAGCAGTACCACAAGCAGGAACGGTTCACTACAGCCTCCGGCACCCTCTCACCCGAGGCACTCTTCATTCTCTTCCAGTCATACGGCAAGAAGCGCTTCCTGCCCAATGAAGACGACATTTTAGAAGCGATCGAGCGTGAAGCGGCGAAGCCATCCGAGGACGCACCGTTGCTGCGTGGGCTGACACCACGCGAGCTTGAGGGCCTTCGCGGTGCCTGGGTCACACTTCACCCCACCATTGTTGGAAACCTCACCGACGCTGAGATTGACCTATTCTATCAGTGGAGTCACGGCGAGGTGCTGAAGAACACCGGGGCCTTCGACGCGTGGAAACGCAAGTTAGACATTCGCCACCGTGGGCAAATCGGTTGGGTGGAATTCTGCTACCCGTACGCGCAGAACGCACTACTGCAGAAGGCACGCGTCTGTCTGTCTGACGAAAACAAAGATGTGCCACCGGAGCTGTTGTCGAAGGCGTTCGTGGAAGAAAAGTACGGTCACGATGTCGCTGAGCGCGTGCTCTTGCCGCTGGAAGAGGAGGTCCCTGTCGAACGGCTGATTGCCTTTTTCTTGGGAGAGCACGACGACGACGACGCGACACGTGCCGACGTGACCAAGGACGGCGGCGACTGAGAAACGTTCCCGTAGCCCGCTCTCCACCCCTCCCCCGTCACCGGCCACTGTGGAGTCCGGTGGCACCCCAGCGCTGCGCCTTCTTCACCTTTGTTCTGTCATGGCTGTGCGCTGACGTGTCGAGGGCGTCACAGAGCTACTCAAAAACCGATGTGCGTTTGCAGAAAATGGACAAGCCCACAAGTCAACGCCGACAGGTGGTGGTAACCCTTTTTTCGTTTTTGTTGACACACACACACACACACACGCACACACATGAGCACAAAAGAAATAAAGAAAGAACAAGTCAATGGTGACAGGATACACAGTCAACCACATAAACACCAGCACACGCACACGCACACTGGATCTCTGTACAGTTTTTGTTCTTTCATTGCATTCCACCGGCTCCAACGTGGACTGTGCTGTGCTTTTTCTTCCATTTTTTGTTTCGTTTTGCTTCACAACGGCTTTATGGAAGCCGTATAGACAGGCGTGAGCTCAACCACACAACCGCCAAAGGCGTCTCTCTTCTGCTACATGCTCGACAGTCATGCGAACGCCACTCGCGAGTGGTCGTACCGCACCGTCGCGTGACGCCGCGTGAAGAATTCCGCCGGAGACGCCGTCGTCGTGAATCCAGTTTCATATGGCAACAGGAATACACTCAAAGACGGGTGCTCTTGGCAGGACTTTTCGGGGTTGTCGTGCACGGTGACGATCGGATTTGTTTTTTGTTTACTCCCGCGAAGCGGGCGCCCGGCCAACCGCTTTTTCGTATCTGAACACTGCTCCAAGCAGTGCTCGCAAAGTAACAGAACTGCCATGGACCTCGCTGCTTTTCCACGCACGTTCTCCCTCCTCGCCTACGTCCTTTCTTTGTCACTCATTTGCTTACACAAACGTCGCGCGCGCTCAACACTGCGTGTGTCACTGCACCATCTCATCAATCCGCACACACACCCAGAGAGCGTAGTTAGCGAGGGTCCATCTCTTCTTCCCTTCCTCGTGGTAGTATTTTTCTTTTTGTCGGCTTTTCTTTCCTGCTCCGGCGCACTGCGGCCGACCGCCACAACGCACATTTTGTTGACTCTTTCCGGTTTCTTTGCATTTTCCTGAGTCATTTACCCGGAAAAACAACAACGATGGCGTGCATCTGCAATCGCATTGAGCGAGAGGTTCTCCTGGCGCATGTACAGAATCTTGTCTTGTGCTTTCGGTCGAATCAGTCTTTTGTACCGAGGCCGGTTCGCTTCTCCTCTCCCAACACGATCGCCGCCAATGCATCACACGATCACCCCTTGCTCGCGCAGGCACTCCGTCTGCAGAGCCGGCTGCTCTCCCTCGGTGCCGTTGGTAGTGGCGATGCGGCATCCGATGGCACGCACGGCTTGCCACCCCGGCACGACCGTCCAGCCGTCTTCTGTGAGACTGATCTCACCGAGCGAGACATCCTTGACATTTTCTGCCAAGTCTGCACCAGCCCTGACACGACAGAAACGATGACCAACGTCGCCCTCGCCGGCCTGACCGCCATTGTCGAACTGCCCTGCTCGTTCCTGTCGTCAGAGGGATTGCGCGCAATCACCGCCGCCGCCTCTGGCGCGAAGAGTGAAGTGACGGACCGGTCTGCGCATGAGGTGTTGCTGGCCAAAGTCGCCGACGTGTTTGTCGTGTGCGCGAGGCACCCGGCCACCGCCACCCTGCCAGAGGAGTGGATGTGTCGCATGATGAATTTTTTGCTCGCCATCTCAGTTGACCGCCAGGCCTCAGCCTTGCTACGGCGCGTTGCAGAGAAGTGCGTGCACGACCTTGTGCAGGTCGTCTTCGAGCGTGCGGTTGCGTCCCTTGAACAGGACGAGGCCAAAACCACCACTACCGCCGCCCCACCGACAGCGTCTTCGTCGTCGATCTCATCGTCACCGCCACCCTTCGTCTCGCACGCGATCCAGCGGGGCGGTATGACACTTCGCCTCGTGAGCCTGTTGATCGCAGGGGATATTGTTGCCTTCAACGGCGCAGGTGAGGCCCTCTTGGCTGACGGCCGGCTCGCACTGGACAGCCTGTGCGGCGACGCCAGCGGTGCCACACGGGAATCACCAGCAGACGTCAACGAGACACCGGCGGAGCACCACGAGGGGGATATACAACACGGTGGCGGTGGCGGCGCATCACCACCTGCACCCCTGAGATTAGCCAGCCCATCACCCAACACAGCGAGTCCTTCTCGCCAGCCCAAGGAGCCGGCGACTCCCAAGTCGATACTCACCGTCTTCGAGCGCAACGTGCGTGGTGGGCACAATGGTGTGGCCGACGACGTCGCGCTTCAACTGGTGGGCCTTGACATGACGCAGCGCGCACTCACCGTCTTGGCCAATACGCTGCATCACGTGGACAGCACCCGCGCCGCGTCGCTCATCCACGCCTTGCAGCACCATGTGAGCCGCGCGCTTCTCATCGCTGGCGTGAGCACGACCCACGTTGTGGTGCTTTCACAGATTATGCGCACTGTGCACATGACGGTGCGGTGCGCGAGCCAACACTTGGTGCCGCAGGTGCTGGGCTTTTTGCGGGTGCTGCACCTGAACCAGCTCGTCGCCCTCAAGGAGCAGATCCAAGCAGCGGAGTCTGGGCTGCCAGTCTCGTCGACGCGGCGCGCGGGAGGTGCGGGCTTTCACAGCTCCCCGAGCTCTCCGGCCAGCACGTCGTCGAACGGGGGCTTCCTCTCCGCCGCGCAGGTCAACGATCTACAGGAGCGCCGCGTGGTGCTGCTGGAAAGCCTGTCTGAGTTCTGCGCGGATCCGAATCTGTGCCACTACTGCTACATTAACTACGACCTGTCGTGGCAGTACGCACCAGTTTTGCGCGAGCTGTGTGATGTGCTGGTGAGCAACGCACCTGCAAGTGTTGATGCGACGGACTCGGATGGAAGGAAGAGCAAATCTGCTGGCGGTGGTACCTCGAACACGAACAGCCCTGTCGCCATCTCGGCGAGCCACGCCGTCACGGTGGAAGCAGGCGCGCGCTTGGTGTGCAGTCTGACCGGCCGCCGGGCTTTGACTTCCCCGGTCAACCCGGGCGACGGCGTTGCGATCGATGCGGCACTCCGCCATGCACAAGAGCAGAAGCAACTGCTGCAGCAATTCACCACCGCGTTCGACGACGCGGCCCTCAAGAAGGCCATTCCGTTTCTACTCACACACCACCACAGCGCCGAGAGAGGACGAGAGCACGAGGTGATGCGTGACACGCAGAGCTGGCTCGTTGTGGCGGAGCCTGCTGGAGGTCGTGAGGTTGGCGAGTGTCTCTTTCGCCTGAGCGTGATGCTGAACAAGCGCACACTCGGCGACTACATTGGTGAGCTGGGCCGCGAGCTGCGCCCTTCACACGACGCCGATGAAGACAGCGAGACCACTGCCGCGACGCTGGCCCAGTCTCGACCAGACGACCCAGAAGCCCTCATTCCCGGCACCGTGCTCTTCTTTCATCACCAGCTGCTTGGCTACATGCAGCAGTTCGACTTCAAGGGGAAGTCACTGCTGCGCTCTATTCGTGAGATGGTGTTCCAGCTTTGTCTGCCGGGCGAGTCGCAGAAAATCGACCGTATCATGGAAGCCTTTGCACATCACTGGTTTGTGCAGAACACCAACACAGAGGAGGAGAAGGCGCTTCCTGACACGGTGAACCCGTTCCACTCAGAGAATGGTGCCTTTGTGCTTTCCTTCGCCATCATCATGCTCAACACCGACTTGCACTCAGGCAAGCTCGCGCGCAACATGGCCGCGAGCGACTTCAAGGCGATCAACCGTGGCATCGACGACCAGCGGGATGTTCCCGAGGCGTACCTTCTCGGAATCTACGAAGACGTCCGGCAACACGAGATCATTATGGCAGACATGATCGATCGCGGTTTTGCGAATGACGTGACGTGGGAGCTGCAAATGTGCGGACCGAGTGTGCTGCAGAACATGTCCGACGCCCCGTCGGCGCTGACGGCGATGCTGCACTACGCACCGTGCCTGGCGACGGCTCCTGCACCCATTCCCGCCGCGGTGGCGCACGCGCTCAACGAACCCATCCTCGAGGTGATTTGCCAGCCGTGCCTTCGCATCCTTGGCGGCAGTCTCGATGCGTGTGGGGAACTGCTCGATCTTGAGGCCCCTATTCACGACGCGACTGTGGGCGGCGCGCTGAACGAGTTGCGCAAACTGCACCGCTGTGAAGTGGATACCTTCATGAGTGCTCTTCACGGCCTCGTCGCGTTGAGCCAGGTTGTGGTGGACGAGGGACAAGGCACCATCGCGGATCAAATCCTCACCACACTGCTCCCCCCGATCGATGTCACGCCGTCCGGCCGCCCCCAGGAGAATATGGAGGACCTCTTCCTGTCCTTATGCCGTCTGCTGCGTATTCGCGTGGCACTGGGGCTATTGCCGACAGCCGGCGCCGTCCTCCACGAGGCCTGGAGCGGCATTGCCAAGGCCCTTCTTCGGCTACAGTACCTTGGCTTCTTTGCGTGGCACCCCACTGAAGACGCTGGCACCGCAAAAGCCTTTTCCGCCTCACACGGTGGCGCCGCGGTGGCAAGCGGCCTCAGCCAAAATCCGGGCTTCGTCAAGACAGTGCAGGAGAACCGCCTCGAGCGCGAGGAGAAACAGCGACAGAACAGCGTGGCACAACAGGGCGGATCGGGCGGGCGCGGCGGCGGCTGGCTCTCTTCCCTCTGGAACGGTGGCGACCGCAGCGAGCCGGACGCACTGGAACGGGCCCTGGTGGAGGCTGAGCCGCGCGTGCGCGAGTGCATCCCTGACATTGGGCGGCTCCTCGACATGATCGCTGCCATTCCACCTGCCGGCCGACACAGACTCAGCGCGGCGATCGCGGAGAGTTGTGAGGCAACCGTCGCCGGCAGAGACCCGGTCGCGGACCTTGTGACGCACTCATACGCACTGAGCCTTCTGTGCGCCGTTGCCGAGCCGTACGACGTGTCTGGGCCTGCCGTGGTCGAGTCAGCCGGCGGGCCGTTGTGTGGCACAGCATTGCAGGATGCCGATCCTGTGCGTGCTTGTGAGGACAGCTGTGCTGAATACGACGGCGCCGTTACGTTCTCTCGCAGACTGATCGCGTCGTCGTTGGAGATGATCGAGGCGAGGCGGGACCCCGCGTTCCGCAGTGGTGTCGAGTCGCTTGTGCGAGTGACTTCGGCGATGATGGGCTGTGTGCAGCGGCGACTCCTTCTGTGCGCAAGGCTCAGCGCACACCAAGGTTGCTCGTGTTACCCCGAAGGGGAACTCACGACAGATGCCGGCCACCCGTGCGGACCTGTCTGGCGTCTTTTCGAGCTGCTCCTCCCGCCAGCTCTCCCTCTCTCAGAGTACGCCGCACTCGTGCAACCGGCGGTGGTTGGCTATGTCGAGCAGAGCTACCTCGCCGTGCTGGAACTTTACCGAGTCGCGTCATCCGCCGGCGCGAAGCCTGACGTGCTACCGGTTGCGTGGCTTCACCCATCGCCGGTGTCTCCCCTTCCCTTGTTCCTGCCTTTTGTGTCGGCGCTCGTCTTCACGACACCCTGCGCTGTCGCGCAAGCCGTGCATCTGGAGCGGTTGACGAACCTCGCTGCGGACGTTGTCCGGCACCGTTGCTACCACGTCACCACCCAGACAGAGACACTCGTCGTCACGCTGGTGTCCCTCCGACTCCTTTGGCAGGACCGGCGTGCCTGCAAGCCGGCGGGTCACACGGGCACGGCGTCGGCCGATGACGCGGCACTGTGGCGAGTGGCACCGGAGGGACTGTACGAGGCTGCTCGTCACCTCGTGGCGGATGGGCTTGTCAGAGCCAGTGAGACGACCTCTGCCGAAACTGGGCAGGCGGCAACGCTCATTGACGAGTCCTCGTGGCTGACACTGCTTAAAGGGCTCTGCGCTCTTCTTGCATGCACCGAAACGGTTCGTGATGCGATTGACGTCATCCTCGTTCTTCAACGAACGCTTCTGAATGCCGAAACAAGCACCATCTCGCCACCGCACTGGCTACGAAGGATATACAGCGAGGTGCTGTTGCCGCTTGTCGAGCACGTCTGCGCGCACGGCTCCACGCTGGTTGCGCGTGCACCGGAAGTATTCTCAGACGGCACGGTAAACAGCGCCACGGGGGCGGCCAGGTCGAACGTCTTTCATCGTCTCATGCCAGATGCCACCAAGCTGTGGCGGGCGTATGACACGCGTCACCGACTGGTCGATGAGGTGTTCCATCTAGGCCAGCAGGTCAGCACCGCCACGGCGGTGGTGCCATCTGGCCGAACGTTGCGACTGTGGGAGGCGTGTGCCAAGTCGACGGAGGTCAAAGCCCGGCTCCTCAACGTGCTACCCAAGGTCTTGCTTCAGGAAGCCGCTTCGCTTGCCGTGTCGTCACCCGACACGTTGCGAGAGCTGTGGCGGCGCGTCCTTGGCACGCTTTACGCTGTCTATTCGTCTTCGCCACCAGCCGCTGCAGGGGCCAGCGCCGAAACGTACCAGCTGCTGGAGGCTATCGAGGAAACCGTCAAAAACATGGTGTTTGTGGCCTCTTCGGTACTCCGCACGGCGGCACTCCCTGCGGAGTTTGACTTGCCTGGCTTCTGGACGCTGACACAGCAGCTCGTCACCCCCTTCAGCTTCGCCACCCCGCTTGTACACCTGCTGGCGTCGCTCGTGAACGGGGGTGAAATGGGTGATGCCCTCGCCGCCGCCACCATCACCGCCCCCGCCACCCCTGGGCCCCCCAATGACGGCTCGCCCACGGCGCCAAACGACTTGCCGGTGGATGACGGTGCGCAGGCCTACACGCCGCACCCCACCGAGCCCACTGACAAGGGCGACGAGACCATCATGCATGTTTAAGAGGAGCGCGATGAATGCGGAGGACTGTGGCGGAGATTCGCGCAGCGGAGCCAATGAACTGTATGGCAGACTGCTCACCACCTCTTGTTCTTTTCAGAACAAGTAGCGGACGAGGCGTGCAGTCGTCATGTCTTCCCTCACTGAGCCCGTGTGTCCTTGTCTCGACCTCTCGCGTTTGTCGGATTGGCTGATGCGTCATGAACGCCTAACTAACAGTCTCATTTTCTTGTGGGAGTGTGCGATCGTGTGTGTGTGTGTGCGGTTGGTAGTGATTTGCCCTTTGTTCTCTTGGCATCAACAATTTCTGCGGTTTGTACAACCCCAAGTCTAAGCGCACCAACGGCCTGTTTCACCGCTCTCATGTACCCCTGCGCTCTGCCTGGCGCGGCACCGTTTACGTCTCCCCTCGCGCCAAGACACGCTCTCCTCGCAGTACCTGAAACTGTTGCGATGCTAAGGACGTGCGTGCCTCACCGTGACATTTCGGACTCTCCATTCCCTCTTTCCCCTTTCCCCTTTCCACTACCTAACCCCCTTCCCCGTGGCACGCAACTGTTGCGGGGCGATGTCATCGATCCTGACGTGGGGCGTTGTCTGCTAATCGCTCTTTTCCCTTTTCGATTTTGGCATGAGAAAACCACGTTCTCCTCCTTAACCACTTTTCTGTATCTGGATTTCTTTCTTGTTTTTTCTTTCCTTTCTGGAGCCCTTGGGTTGTTGTCTGCACCGGGCAACTATAATAATCGTTCCGTCGAAGGTGCCGTCAGACAGAACGAATCTAGTTTTCTCTCCGTCCTTTCTGCACTTACCCTCCCGCCAGTACGCCACGTGAGTACACTTAACACTTCTCCGCGTAGTGCCTGTTGCCACCGGCGCGTGCGTCTCACACGCTTTTCTCATACTTGGCGCGCACCGTGCGCGCGCGAACCCGCTTGGCCTCCCCAGCGCCACCTTTCTCTCTCTCTCTCACTGTTCTCGCTGCACGAGGCGAGGCCGGCACGCGATATTTGCGCGTCATCTCTTTCATTTTTACCGTCTGAGTGGGCAACATGTCGTTCCGTCTTGAGCACATGCAGCGGCAGAATACCTCGTTTGCGACACCCGGTGAGACGTACCGCATTCTCGCCACGAGTGAATCGCTGCGCAAGCACCTCTCTGATAGCTACTGGTGCGAGGCGATGGAGCAAGTCTGTGAGGGTAAGCTGGAAGGCGTCGCGGTGCGCTACACGGGCGAGAACCTTGTGATGCTGCAATTCCGCCCTCTCATCATCTCCCCGGCCGGCTACCGCTACCCGCTGTTCATGTCTATTCCGTCCGAGTTCATCGTCCCGACAGCCGTGAGCGCGGTCACTGTCCCTCCCAACACAAGCCTTCAAGGCAGCTTTGGCACCGCCACCAACAGTAGTTTTCGCTCGGCAACCTCCTCGACCGAGGAAAAGAAGTCACCCTCGTCAACGCGGCCAACGCTGCCAAAGCTGTGCGTCGTTTGCGGGCGGTTCAACATGCCCGGCATGATCTCGCGCACGCACGGCTGGAAGTGCAAGGACTGCAAGGGAAAGAAGTCTACTCCGCGGCTGCGTCAGGAAGCGCAGCGCTTGCAAAGCCTCCTGTCCAAGTGATGGAAATATGTTTGCAGAAACCCCCTTTTTGCTCATTGCCCGCCCTTTGTCTGGTTGTTGCTTCCCGATGGTGTCACGATGCTGATTCGCACTGTACGCACGTGCTAACAGGTATCTCACGCTCTTGGGCACCACTGTTGTTGTTGTTTGTTGCACGGAGTGGGCGTGTACGTATTCTCAGTGCCAGCTTTCGCACTGTCGCCGCTGCCGCTCTCGCAAGTAAGAGGCTGAGGCACCTGCGCATTTTGTGCGCGTGCGTATGCCTTTTGGTGGCTTTCTTTTCCTTCTTTCACCCTCTCACACCCTCTCTCGCGCTGTGACTAACAGTGCGGCTGCCGCTGCTCGAGTTTCTGTAAATCACTCTCGCCTGCCTCGCAGCGCCGTGTACACTGAGTGCGGCGTGTCTTGAACACGTTTGTTGGGTGCCATGAGCAGCTGACTGCCCACCGTGCTGACTGGATAGCACTCCATCTTGACGTATGTCGACGCCGAATTGTTTCTCTTCTTATCAATCGTAAAAAATAAAAAAAAATGTTACACATCATCAACGCAATTTGGTTCAACTTGTTTGGCTGTGACTACCTGCCGACGGTGGCTCTCGTTTGCATAGCGTCTATCTATGAATATCACTCGAGCCGGTATCGCCTGGGCTCTGGTTGCTGTTGTCCGATCAGCGTCTGCCTGTACCCACCGTGGCGTGCCTTCACTCGCCTCGCGAACACATCTCTTTTGATTTTCTGCAAACCGCACTGCCTGACTCTTCTCATGATGACTCTCCCGTCTTTTCCTTCGCCTGAATGCCCCTTCTGGGTCCTGCACAACGAGAGCACCACAACAATAAGAACCACTGTTGTATTGGCTTAACCCGTCAATCGGTTTCTCTTCGCTCATATAGCTTTACATTCATCTTCCATTTGGTTGTGTTTCTTCTTTTTTTTTTGGTTTTCTGTTTCGTTCACCGAGCATCCGTCACGATAGAAACGGCGGCGCGAGTGCGTGCAAAAAGAAAATCAGTAGAGTCTCTTTCCTTTACTCTTTGTTTAAACTGCTTCCACCTTCTCAATGAGCACACTATTCTCGTCCGAGGGCATTGGCCAAGAGACGTCCTCCTCCGCCTCGTCGTCATACTTCTCCGGCGAGAATCTGTCAGTGCCACAGGGCGACGCGGTGCCAGCTCCTCCCTCGACGTCTTTCGAGTTCACTCAAGTACGCAACGCCGATGGGGCACTGAACCACAGCAACACCAGCAACGACGGAGTCAGTGGGGATGGCAACTCACCAGCTCCAAAGCGCGGGCCCGCTGGGGCGTCTCGCCATACAGCCGGCTCGCCGGTCGCGCGTCATGTGGACGTCGAGAACGAAGTTCACATGAGGGCGGCGCTGGGCCGCCCGGGTACGGCGGGGTCAAAGGCGATGGGGCTGGCGACCAAGGCGCCGGTGAATCACCAGCCGCCACCCCAACAATCCTTCGCTAGCGCACTCAATGCGCGCACCCTAGCGGAGAAGCTCAGTGAAAAATACCTGCAGTGCGCCTACTGCCATCACTACGCGAGTGAGCCGGTGCAGGTGATGGAATCGCCCTCCGTGATGAGTTTGGCGTGCACAGGGTGTGCGGCGTCGCAGAAGGCAACGCACGGCTTCGCGGTGGTGCCGTTGCCGGTCGCGCTGAGGTCGTGCATTCTCGAGCTGTACAAGCAGAAAGAGACGCCTGTGCCGTCTGCCAGCGGACCCGCCACCGACGAGGCGATTGCGCAACGTCGCACAGTGCGTGTCGCCAGAGACAAGCTCCCCGGCAGCGCAGCGGCTCCCGCCTCCGCCTCCGCACCGGCCGCCACCGCCGCCGCCAAGTCCCCAATGACGCCACTTGGTAGGCCCGCGGCTGCTGCACCGGCGAGCCCGCCTGTTACAGCGGTGATTCGTGAACTAATCACAGCGGAGGAGAACGAGCGCCAGCAAATTGTGGAGACAGCACTAGAGTCCCTGTCGTCGCTGCGACGTCAGTTCGCCACCGATCTGAAGGTAAAGAACAGCCGTCAGCTCAAGTGCGCGGCCGACAAAAAGTACGAGCTGGGCGAGTACACAGCGGCTGTTGAGCTGTACACGAAGGCCATCAATATGCAGCCCATCGACCGGCTGACAAAACCGAATTTCTTGTACGGGAACCGAAGTGCCGCGCACTTCATGGCGCAGCGCTACCGCGAGTGCACGGAGGACTGCATGCAAGTGATCAAGCTGGAGCCGGAGAACAACAAGATGTATTCCCGCGCGGCGCACTCGGCCTCGTTCATGGGCGACTTGGCGTGGTCCGTGTCGATTCTAGAGATGGTACCTCCCAAACAAATGACGTCTAGCATGGCCAGCGAGCTGGCCAAGTACAAGACCGGCCTTGAGTTGTGGCGCAAGGCCGAGGCGTCGTTCGGCACGACAGAGAGCGACGAAAACTACCGCATGCTTACGGCACAGTTTCCGCAGACCACGGCGTTCCGCCAACGCTACGCAGAATCGCTCCTCTCTCAGCGACACTACGTGCGCGCGATTGAGGTGCTGGAGGTTCTGGCCTCGTCGGCGCGCACGCCGCAAGTGTGCAAAATTATGGCGCAGTGCATGTTCTTCTCTGGCTTTGAGTACTTTGATCGGGCGTTTAGTGTGCTTCGCGAGGCATCGGCGCTGGACAAGGAGTGCGCCGATCTGTTGCGCACAATGGAGCTAGTCGATGATGGCAAGCAAAGAGGAAACAACAACTTTGCCAGCAAGAGGTTTAGCGAAGCGGTCGACCATTACACGCGCGCTATTCAGCACGCTGGCGGCAACGACCAGATCCTGCGCATCTTGTACTGCAACCGCGCCGCGGCGAACAAGGAACTGGGCAAATACAGAGAGGGCGTGGATGACTGCTCCAAGGCGATTGCGATCGATCCCGGCTTCTACAAGGCTTATGCACGCCGGGCACGATGCCACCAGCACTTGAACGACTTCTTCAATGCCGTAAAGGACTTCAAGAAGGCACTGGAGAACGACCGCAGCGACGGCGACCTTGTTCGTGAGCTTCGCAATGCAGAGGCCCAACTCGCCAAGGAGGCCGAAAAAGAAAAGGACTTTTACTATCAGCTTGGCGTGAGCCGTAGCGCCACCGAGCGTGAAATCAAGACCAAATATCGCGAGCTCTCCCTACGGTGGCATCCCGACAAGTGCGTTGGCCTGGATGACAGCGAGCGCAGCCGGGCAGAGCACAAGTTCAAGGTCATCAGCGAGGCGTACACCACCCTGATCGATGTGTCTAAGCGACGTGAGTACGACCTCAAGTTTGACCGTGAGCAGCGGTACCAGCGTGGCGGAGGAGGCCTCTCTAGTACCTACGGTGCCGATTACTTCCGGGGTCACGGTGCCACGGGAGGTCGCACGCGCGCCGGCAACGGCGGCTTTTGGTAGCTCAGTCGCACACCCGAAAAGGGCTTTCACGTCAAGCAGCCCTCCTCCGTCCCAGTACTGCGATGGCGTTCATCGTCTGGCGGGACGACGATTCTTGTGTTGTTTTTATTACGAAGAAAAAAAAGGAGAAAAAGGACGTTTGCTTGTTCGACTCATTGCGTGCGCTGAACAGTCACCTTGTTGTTCATGTTGCTGTTGCTGTTGTTTGCGTTCTTGTTGCGTCTGCCGTGCATGGCTTAGCGGCCACTGTCTCCTCTCCCACTTCTCTTCCACCATGGCTTTCGTCGTTGCTGCGGGGCAGCTCGCAAGAGCTTTTCTTTTTTTGCATGTTTTTTTTTTTGACCTTCCGATCTTGGCAGTGACATAAAGACGGGAGCACCAACGCTTGGCCTGGCTTTTGTTTTTCCACTGGGCGTTAGTGGCTCACTACAGACGACATCAGAGACGCCCGACGCGGCCACACCCGCATAAACCTACATACGCACACCCACGCGGTCGGCCGCTGAAAGTGCCTTCTTCACGTCTGATGGGCGGCGCAGTTCACAGCTCCTTTTTTTCTTTTGGCTGTCTGGTAGATTTTCCTCACTTGCGCGGTGGCTTGTCGCGCACCTCACTGTGAACTGCCTGCAATGGGGAAGTGGGAGAGAAGGGAAGAACATGGGAGAAGGGAACGGAAACGAATGGCATGGCATAGAGTAAACTTATTACGTGTCGTCTGCAGAGCCGAGAAGTTTTGTGGATCAAAGTGGTCACAGCTCGAGAGCAAATCTAGAAGAGTACGAACGCTTAGTGGACAGCCGGAAGCGCCATCCACACGTTTATCTACCAATGCAGCTGTTGACTTGCTGGCTACTCTCCGGTTCTTTGTTTTTTTTTTGTTTTTGCTTCACTGTGTTTCCCATCTCCTCTGTATTGTTTTTGTTTTCTTTCCAGCGAAACCCAGATGTCCAACTTGATGCTCTGCAGTCTGACAAGTCAGGCGGTCAGAGTGCACACACGGCACGCGTGACACTGCTCCCCAGTCTTATTGGTGTTTCCGCCTGTCCGCAGTACTTCGGTTAGGCTATTCCCCTCTCCGATGTCGTGGTGGCTAATAATGCAGCTCGTGCACGTGAGCGCAGCTGATGACCGTATCTAGGGGGCCCACCGCTACACCAGCTCGACTCCCGCCTATACGCGCGCCTATTTCGCTTCGTGGGAGCTGCTGAACGATGCGAGCGTGGCGCGCTTCCAAGCATTCTTCACATCGCCACAACGCTTCTTCCTCTCCCCCTTCTCGTTCGCTACTGTTCGACGTAACCACACTGCTGCGTTTCCTTTCTCTCTTGGATTTCCCCCTTCGTGCAGTAGTTCCCCCCTTCCCCCCCTTCGCTTGACAGGCTCACTCACGCACGCACGCACACTACCGTTGCAAGCGATGTGGTTTCTCATCGCGTTGTACGGCTTCTCGACCGCGTGCATCCTCAACTTTGTGTTGATGCGCACCAAGCTCAGCGTGACAGAGTACTATCACAAGCTGTTCAAAATTCGCACCGAGCGCGCAGAGGCTCTTCTGGCCGCGCACCCTGGCAAACCAATCGAGGAGTTGCCTGCGGAAGCCTTCATTAGCGAGGATCGTGCGCTGAAGGTCGTCTTTCTGCATCCCGACCTTGGCATCGGCGGCGCCGAGCGCCTGGTGGTGGACGCGGCAGTGGGCTTGCAGTCCAGCCAGCACCTGTTGCCGAAGGTGGACGTCACCATAATCACCAACCGCCATGACCCCGCACGAGCCTTCGAAGAGACGACAAACGGGACAGTCAAGGTGCGCGTGGCTGGCAACTACTTTCCCGCCTCTGTTCTTGGTCGCTTCAAGGTGCTCTGTGCGTCTGTGAGAATGGCGCTGGCGGCGCTCTCCGCCTGCTGGTACCACCCGGACACGGACATTTTTGTCGTCGACCAGGTTGCCTTCGCCATGCCTATCTTGTACCATCTGGCGCCTTGGACACCGATTCTGTTTTACAGCCACTTCCCGGATCAGCAGTGCGACCCCAACCGTGACGAGACCGGCGCGTTTATCCAGGGCGAGTCCGTCCCCAAAGCGCACAAGGCGTATCGTGAATTCTTCGATGCCGTCGAAGGCTGGTCGATGGGTTTTGCCACGAACGTCGTGTGCAACTCGCGGTTCTCTCGGCAGGTCTCGCTCAGCACCTTCCCCCTCTTGGAAGGGAAGATTGACCCCGTTGAAGACGTCTTTTATCCTCCGGTCGCGGCACCTGTCGTGGAAAAGGCGATAGCGGAGAGTGGTGACGACGCAGGGAAGGATGCGGCCGTCACCGAAGAGCTGGAGCGGCTGCTGGACACCCACACAACGTTCGTCAGCCTCAATCGCTACGAGCGTAAGAAACAGGTCGGTGTTGCAGTCGAGGCCTTCACGGAGATGTTGGCGGCGCAGAAGGCAGGCACCGCCCGTCCGTGCCCAAAGGAGCCTCTTCTCATTGTCGCAGGCGGCTACGACAAGAATCTGCCTGAAAACGTTGCCTATGCAGAAGAACTCGCCGAGCTTGCGGCAGCCAAGAGCGCTGGCCTTGATAACGGCACCGTCCGCTTCATGCGCAACATCAGCAACGCGCAGAAGGCACTGCTGCTCAACAAGATGTGCGCAATGGTCTACACCCCACCCCGCGAGCACTTTGGCATTGTGCCCATCGAGTCTATGAATCACAAAAAACCGGTTATCGCCGTCAACTTTGGTGGGCCTCGGGAGAGCATTGGCGCACCGCCGCGGGCGCCAACCACGTCGACTGCCGACCCCGCAGAGAAACCCAACGTCGTGCAAGGTGAAGGCGGTTTCCTGTGCGCACCCACCGCGGAAGCCTTTGCCAGTGCCATGGAGAAACTTGGTGCCGACACCGCCCTCGCGACCAAGCTCGGCGAACAAGGCTACAAGCGTGTTCAGGAGCTTTTCACACTCAAGACCTTCAGTGAGAAGCTCGCCAAGCGTGTGTGGAAGCTCTGCAACGAGTCCCAGATTCGCATCTGCACCGAGCTCAAAGGCACAGATGTGCTTGCTCCGCCGTCGAAGACCGACCAGAGTGCGAAGAAGACGGATTAAGCCCGCACTGTACATGAGTACTACGCGGGGGACATAGGACAACAAATCAAGTTAAGTGATCTCTACCTCCTTGGGGGCTGTACCGTCCTCGCCTCTCTTGTTGTTAGCGAGCCGGGACCCGAAATTCGAGCACCGGGGCTGGGACTGGTGCCTGGATGTGCGTGACATCCGAGAAGCGTTCCATGACTGCATCGTGCCCCGCGACTCTCGCTGGCCGATAGTACAGTGACATGTTTTTCTCTTCTCCTTTGGTGCGTGTTATCAGCGAAGACCTGTTCACCCGTGTTTCAACGTATTTGCACTAGTCTTGACGTTGCTGACGAAGGTACCCAACGCTGAGTAGCTTACTCTCCCCTCTATTTCTTTTTCTTGTTGTAAACACTCATCGCTCTCCGGTGCACAGCACATGCGTGAGAAGAACCAGATGATGTGGAGTTCTTTGCGAGGATGGACGCGCTATGCCACAGTTACGGCCATTCTGTCACTAGTGTGAAAAACAGGGGCGACTGCCGGTTCGGTTTTTGCACCGGAGCTGCGAGTACTGACTGGGAGCGTCCTCTTTCTCCCAACAAAATTTCTTTTCTCCCTCCCGACGCTCTTCCGCTTACCACTTCACTTGATCCTCAAAGTTTTGTTTTGTGCCTTCTAGCGTTCTGCACCCTCACTCACTTCGCTCAAAGCTCCAGACACATGGAAACGGACTATGCGGAGGTGCTGAACGCCGCACCGGCGGTGCGTGACAGTATCATCAACGACGGTGACTGCTTGTCCGTTGATTATCTCTCTGCGCGAGGCTGCGACGATGCCACGGCCGCCTACCAATCGATTCCTGTGGCGGACATCGCCTCCCTGTCACGTGGCGCACCTAGCAGCGCCTCGACGACGTGGACGCTGCTGTATGACGTGATGCGCGTACACAAGGCGAACGTGATGTTTTTCCAAGACCATCTAGTGCGTATCGCAGACAGCTATCAAACGGTCACGCACCGCCCCATGAGTGCCACCCTGCGCAAGCATGTGGAGGATGGATTGCGAGCGTACTCGGGCCGCGCCTCTGCGCGCACCGATGCCTCGCAACCGGCAAACCCTCCGGGGGATGTGAACCTCAAGTTTCTCATGTGGGTGCACCCTGAGAGCTTCGCGGTCGGTGGCATGGTACTCTTCTTTGTAAAGTCTTTTTTCCCTCCAGCGGAGTGGTATCAGACAGGCATTCGCATGGCATTTCTTTTCAACGCGAGGCGTGCGAACCCGTCTGCCAAGGTGGTGCAGTCCGCCTTGCGCGCACGCGCGGTGGCCCTTCAAGGCGAACTGGATGTGTTCGAGGTCCTACTCGTTCACGGTGAAGAGGACCACTACTTGATACCGGAAGGGTCGCGGTCAAACTATTTCCTGATTTCGTCCGAGAACCAGCTGCTTTGCTCCGCCGAAGAAGACATTCTTGTTGGCATTACACTGAAGGCCGCCCGCGAGGCGGCAGTTGGTGCCGGACTGGAACCCGTTCAGCACCGCAAGCTCAACGTCCGCCACCTCCTCGAGTGCACTGCCATGGTGATGCTTGGGACGAGCCCAGGTGTGCTGCCTGTTCGTGAGGTGATCGTATACCATGACACCGAATCCAAGGCTGCCTTTCACCGTGCTTGCGACGACCTTGCTGTGCCAGAAGAGGTTCGGCAACGTGTTGTGACAGAGGTGGACGGTGCAGTGGGCACTCTTCGCCTGCCGGTGCCGCACCCTGTCGCGACACGCCTCGCTGATGCCTACCTCCAAAAGGCACAGAACTCGTGAAGTTACGTTTGCCGGAGTAGGTGGAGCTGCCCTGGCAGAGTGGCTATGAGAAGACGACACAACTGGCCATGCCGTTGGTGGCGCCCTTCTGTGCCCTCTCCGGTGCCGACGTCGGCTATCGCTTTTTATTCGTATCTAGGCGCGCCCGTGACGCTCTTATCGACTAACAGACCATCAGTTGGATAGCAGAACATCTGCTTGACAATCACCGTACTCGTGAGAGAAAACACACACACACACACACACACACACACACACATACACACACGCATGCCTACCAACACGCACTGGCTCGTGGCTACAAACAGAGTAAACTGATTGTTGTGCACCTGACGCGTGCGCACACCACTACCTTTGGCTTCCGGTACCGTGTCCTCATCCCACTCCTCTTCCTGTGCACGTGGTTTGTACGTTTTGCTTTTGTCCGTTCTCCACTCGCGAAAACGTGTCCACGCTCGGTGATCATCGACTGAACAGGTAGTGCATCGAACGTGGTGTCAAGGCATCTGAGCGAAGCGACGGTGTCCACTGTGCTGAGAGGCAAACAAGGATGCTCCGCAGGTGTCTTCGTCTCGCGATGGAGGGCGAGAGGCCCTTTAAGTTTGCTGGTGAGTCGCCCATGGGAGCTACAGGTGGCCTGCCCTTCTACGGCAACATTTATGCGGGACGGGTCGATTCCCAGAACTACGTCCCGGCACCACAGGGCGGCACGTCTGGCCTGATTAACACCAAGTTCCAAAGCCTCTGGGACGATCCGGCTGTCCAAGCGAAGATCGCCCAGTGCCCCTACTTCGCACTGTGCGATCAAGTCATCTTCCACAACATGGATCCTGCCTACCTCGACCCTGGCTTGTTGACACCGGAGGAGCACCACCTGTTGCTTCTGTACAGCCGCGCGTATTACGAAAAGTGGGCCGCCATCCACAAGAAGCCACCCGTCGTGACGCCAAGGATCCGCCTCAACTACGGCAGCACGCGCCTTCTGGACCAGATCCTGGACATGCTCGACGTTGACCGTGACGTCCGCGAGGCACTGAAGAAGGAGTACGCAGTTGACGACTCCTGTCTCATCGCGATGAAACCAGATCTGTGGCTGTCCGCCTACCTCGACCCCGCCAACCTCGATCACCTGTCTGGCCGTGTGCTCGAGTTCGCAGGCCTCACGGAGCCACAGCGTGCCAAGTTCTTTCTTCTTCTCGACCAGATGCGCCGCATTCGTGTCGTGCGCAAGGACACACCCACACCAGAAGAGGTTGTCGTGCCCTTCCGCGAGGCCGTGACACTCTTTGATTTTTACAAGTCACTTGGCCTCAAACCATATTCGGGGCAGCTGAAAGTGTACGACCACATCGATGAGCACGGCACACAGATGTCAGAGACCCTGAAGGACGAGGACACGTTCTTCGACTACCTCGTCTCTCTCTTTTTCAAGGCAGACCTGCACAACGCGACCCTCTCCGATGTGGCCGACGATAGGGATCACACGTGTCGGTACACGGTGACGGTCGAGCCATTCAGCGTCGCCGACCGGCGCGCGGGTCGGTGGTTCTGAGCAGTCGCGTGGTGTTCACGTGCATCCTTTTTTTGTGTTTGTCTCATGCCACGTTGTTTGTCTTGTCTCGACGTGGTGGCGCTGAAAGGTGCCGCTTTTGTTCGTGCCGTTGCCCTGCCCCCCTCCTCTTTGTTGTCCTCAAGCGAGTTGTGGCGCACCTTTCTCTCTTTTGTCTCCCCGTCTGTCATTTGCCCACAATTCTTTGTGTCCGATACAAAACACCACCTCGGTTATTTCACGGCTGTCACACCACTGGGAGGGACCTCACCAAGGCCTCTTTTGTCACCGGCGTCAATCGCTTCTGCATGCACGCACGTGTGTGTGTGAGAGAGGGAGGGAGCACTTTCACAGTGCACCCCTTCAGTGTCGCTGTACCGTGTTCTGATCACTAGTCACACCTCTTCTCTTCTCTCTGCCTGCTCTTTTTTTTTTCCTGCTTGTGCTCGTGCCGCGCTCAGTTTCTTGCACTTTTTGTTGCCTCTTTGCTCTCCTCCTACAGAACACACACACATCCACACGACCAGGCATTCCATACACGCTGTGCTCACAGCTCGCCATGCAAACAGGACTTCGTTCATCCAATCAAAGCGGCGGGAGGATCTCTGCAGGTGGCGCACCCACCGGCAGTCGCGGCGCGAACTACGGCGCCCCCGGTGCGCTGCCTCCTGCGCGCCGTCGGTTTCAGCTGACGGACGAACAGCGCCAGGAGATCCGTGAAGCCTTCGAGCTCTTCGACTCTGACAAAAACGGCCTGATTGACGCGCACGAGATGAAGGTAAGCATGCGCGCTCTGGGTTTCGACGCAAAGCGAGACGAGATTCAGCAACTGATGCAAGATTGCGCCGCGCGCGACCAGAATGGCCAGCCACTGATGGATCTTCCCGGGTTCACAGACATCATGACAGAGAAGTTCGCGCAGCGCGATCCTCGCGAGGAGATGATCAAGGCGTTCCAGCTCTTCGACGAGAACAACACGGGGAAAATATCCCTCCGTTCTCTTCGGCGCGTGGCGCGTGAGTTAGGCGAAAACATGAGCGACGAGGAGCTCCAGGCGATGATTGACGAGTTCGACGTCGACCAAGATGGCGAGATTAACCTAGAAGAGTTTCTGGCCATCATGCTGGAGGAAGACGACTACTGAGGAGTGCGTGTGACAGAGTGATGAGCAGGAGTCGGCAATGCGGTCCCGAGCCTGGGGATTATAGCTGTTCCCTCTCTTCAAGTCACTCTCCTTACTCCGTCACGGGGACATCCACACAACAAATCAGTGGCTACTTTTTTTTTTTTGCGAGAAATCATAGACAAGAACTAGGAAGCAGCTGTGCTCAGGAAACGCGAACTACATCCATATAGAAAGACTGTGAATGTGCGCACGCTCGCGCCGCCCCGTCACGGGAACAGTCGCTTTTTCTTCTCTTCTCTTGCGCTTCTGTGACATGTTTGCTCCACCCTCACTCGTCACTACGACAGAGGAAAGAGAGAGAGAGAGAGTGCTACGAGGCGAGACCTGCCCACAACAAGCGTAGCGAAAGTGGCGTATACAGACACCCATCTTGCTGGTACCGCCGGCTCAGCCGTTCACTCCACTGGACGGCTGGTTGTGTGACATAATCGACGGTGTGTGACGTGCCGCGTTGCGGCCAAAGTGATGTTGACTCTCGCTTCTTGGCGAGGCGTCGTCGCACACCTATCGACGACCACGTGTGCAGCCACATGGCGACGAACACTACTGTCCCTTTACCCAAAGTGTTTTCTCTCCAAGCACACACACACACGCACACACACACACACACAATCCACGACACCCCCTCCCTCCCCCTTTACTTTTTGCTTTCGGACGTGATCGCGGCGTTGTCCAGTTTTGCTTCGCCCCGTGCTAGTCACTACTCACAGTTGCACCCTACGTGCGTGACAGCCTCTTCTTTCACTACGCACCCGCTGTGCGTGCCCCTTGGAGACTATCCCTTCTAGTGCTATTGTATCTGACGCGCGCATTTGCGCAAGCCGCCAGCGTCACATATTTCTTGTTTCATTTGCTTTTGTTTCTTTGCTCTTCTCGTATCTCACACGTTGAGCAGTTGTCTGCTCCGTGCTTGTTGTTACTTCTTGCCTCCCCAACCGTGAGAGTTGGCAACTCTCTTGTCAGTGTGTCTGTACTCTCTCTCTTGCTCTCCTTGTCGTACTTCACTCAGTGTATCGTTGTTTTTCTCTGCGAGCGATGTCGTTTATCAGTAAGCTTCTCAACAAAAGTGGCTCGCCCCACTCCAAAAACCGTAGCCAGCAAACTCGTGGCAACAAAAAGGGCTCAAAAGAGCTGGCCTTGCCGGGTGCTTCGGCTGGAAATGGCGGCGACAACGCAAGCGACGAGGATGACTACGCGCTATGCGCCGAGAATTCACGTCATGTGCACTCTGATCCAGTTCCCAGCTCTTTTAAGAATAGCAGTTTTGCCGGCATGCGGGTGGCAAACGAAAGCAGTGGCCTCACTGTCGACGTGGCCAGCGCCGGGGCTTTTAGTAGCGACAGCTGTGGGGCGTCGCCGTGCAGCCCGCCGGTTCGCCGACGATCCAGCATGCTTGAGCGGCCGCGGTCCCCGATGGTGGCCAGCGGCAGCTTCAAGAGTCCAGTCATCGCGAACCGCGGTGGCTCATCGGGCTTCGGTGATGTGAATGCGTCCAGCTCGTTCGTGATTGTGCGTGGGACGGAGGCACCCTCCGTCACGCGCGACGGTGGTGCACAGCAGTGTTGGAACTTACCGTGGGCGCAACAGCGGGTGATCATGTGCCCGTACTGCCACCGCCCGGTGAGGCCCACGGATGCCCCCACGAGGCGGTTGCCGAACGCTTCCGGTGACACTGTCGACAGCACTGACTTGAACAGCGGGGAGGCTCGTGACAGTGAACGTAACCTGAGCAGCGATTCCTTTACCCTTGACAACGACCTTGAGAGCGACGACGACGACGAGACCTTACTCGAGGAGGAGGCACAGACGGCCGGCGGTGCCTACTGCCGCTGCGAGCACCGACAGTCCGCGAAGACGCCGCATTCCACCGGCGGACCGGCGCTGGGTGCCTCCCCTGCCGGCAGATCGATGAGTGGACCAACTTTCACCTCGCAGGCGTCGGGGTCCGTCTTTGTCATGCGCACCGAGCGCTCTTCAACGCAACGCATCACTGGCGTCATTGCCGAAGGTTCGTCCGATAGCGACAGCGAAGATGACAGTGCGTGCCGCAAAAAAGGCAGCCAGAAATTGTGCCTCGTCACGTCTTCGCCGGCCCCCACGGTGCAGAATGTGAACTCTCGCTCTGAGGTACTGTCCCCCAAGAGCAAGGTGAACGCATGGGCCACGGAACAACGACGGGGGGAGTGAGCGTCGCGAACCTGCGGGCACAGCCGAATTGTATTGCCGGCGATCAGCCGTTCTCTGAAGTACTGTTGGAACACAAGTCCGCGAGACGATCTGTGATCACGTGAACTGCCCTAGGTACAGGCCGGCTGCCTCCCGTCATCTGTGCCCTCCTTTTTTTATTGATTTATGAGGTGATTCACCTTCCTGTCTCAGTGTTGTTTTTCCTGTTCTCGTTTTTTCTCTTGTTTTTCTAAACTTTAATCACCCACAAAATTAACAGATTGAAACACTGCTCGTTGTTGTAACGGTGCATGTCTTCGTGTAGTACGAGCTGCAGTCTTTTTTTTTTTTCTTTGACTTGTAGCTCTCTCGAATAAACACGGTCTCGCGCACATTTAGCGTGAGTTTGCGGTGGAGGTTGAGCAGACTCTCAGATAACCAGTTGTGCTTCTTTTTTTTTTCTCTTTGGTTGCTGTTGCACGTGCCTCTCACGTTTAGTTTAGCTTTGTATTGCTTTGCTTTACTCTGTTTCTCTTCCTTTTTAAACCCGCTGTGTGTGGGCGTGTGTGCGTAGTTTACCGGTTGTTGTTCGGATGTCGCTTCTTTCTCTCTTCCCATTCCAACAATGTTTCCTCCCTTTTCCATTCATTCTTTGCGGAGCGACCAAATAAGCCTGTGGAGCCGACATTTGCAAATAAACCTTCCTACCGCTCTTCTTTCCGTTTCTTTTCGCGAACGTGATTAGCGTCACCGACACCCACCCACCCACACGCACACACGTACACACATACAAACACCGACGAGCGACCTTTTGTTGCGCGTTTCTGCGCAGTATTTACTTTCTAGTGGTTGCACCCTGTTTGACAAACGTTTTTTTTTTTCTTCGCTCCTTGACGAAACACATCATCTACCTTTTTTTTCACTGTTCTTTTTTCCGCGTGAAAGCGCCTCAAGTCGCTACTTCAGCACCCTCATCATCCACGGACAGCAATGATCCGCTCTCACGAGCACGAGTTGCTAAAAAAAGGGAATTTTGCTCATGCTCAGAGGCTTGCGGTGAGAAGAGACCGTGATTACACAAACGCGCTTTTTCTCTTTTTTTCCAACGGGTGCGTCTCACAGTGATGCGGGCGAGCGCGCCTTGGCCCCCCCAGGCGTTCTCTCGTATTCCCGTAGGTATACCATCCGTCGCGTCCACCGCCTCATCGGACACGTAGTCCATCTGCCTCCCTTGCCTTCCACACAGTGACACCGACTTCGTTTCCTCTATCCATCTCTGCTTCTTAAACGTGAAGTCTGTTCTGTGGGTACGACTGCGCTTCGAGCACACGCTCACACCTTTATTGCCTTGTGGCTTTATTTCTTTGGCATTACGATGGATCAAAACACACATTACGTTGTCGATAGCGAAACTGTGGGCGAAACGTTTGATGACGCTGCCGACGGTGACGATGTCGCCTTCTTAGCGCCTCGCCTCGCTGCGTATGCCGATACACAGGATGGCACTCACGAGGATGACGATGGGGTCGCGAGCATCCGGTCCGGCGTGTCGGACGAGGACACACCGGACGACAGGCCCGCAATTAACGGCTCAGAGGAGGTGGACGACGAGGAGGATGTCAAGCAGGACGAGGAGGCCCCGGTGGATGCGGTGGCAGAGCTATCTGACAACGACGACGTGAGCGGCGCCAACGTGGTGTCTAGTCAGGACGAGACATCCAATGTCTCCGCCAAGCATGCTTCTTTTTTCAACCTTCACCGTGCTGAAGGCTCAGATGAGGACTCGGAGCTGGAGCTGGCGTCTCTCCTCGCCGTCAGCCGCGTGCGGGAGTTGCTGAAGTTTGACGGCAGCTCAAGCATTGTGGCGAAGAGTGCCGCTCAGGCCGCGTCTGAAGCCGTGGTGCTCATTCTACGTGACCTCACGAGAACGGCCGCCGATCAAGCGACGCGTAGCAAACGTAAGACCGTCAACTACGACGACGTTGCCCGCGCCGCGCAACTCTACGATCGCTTCGCATATCTGGCGAGTGTGCTGCCACCAAGGGAGACTCCGGGTGGAAAGGCCGTTCAGGTCGGTGGCGCCGGGGCAGCCAGCGGCGGCGGATTCTTGCATCCGCAAACGACGCACCGCAGCGCACCGCGGCGGGAGCGTAAAAAGACGCAGGCGAATGACAGGACTACTGAGAATGCCTTGCGTGCTTCTGGCCCCATCATAAAGCACCCGACACCAGGCGAAGGCAGCTTTAAGCAAACGTCGCTGCGCTTCTGATGAGAACCTATGCGGATCCGCCCTCAGAGGCATCTGCAGCCTGCGACGAGGATGGTAGTACCCGCTCTTCTGCCACCGCGTCGACGCATAGAAACACATACACACTCACATATACAATCTACACAAAACAACAACAGGAAGATCGGCTAGTGTGCATGTTCGTCACCACTTTTTTGTGTCATTTTGTTGTTCGCATGATCGTTGCCATCAGCACGCGTGCTGTGGCGACTTGCGTGGTACGTATGTTGCCCACCGGTCGCTGCGGCAATGGATCGCCTCTGTCCTCCATTGGGCCCACTCACCATTCTCTCTGAAGCTGCTTCTCTAATGCTTTCTCCTCCTCTTTTTCTCCTTTTCCGCCTCCCTTCTCATCGCACTTTCTTCGCCGCCCTGGCACGTCCACATCGAATCCATGCCTCTCCAACCCAGCTGAACACAGTGGGCGTGTTACCGCAATCTTTTTTTTTCTTTTGTTGTTGTTCGTACCCTCGCTTCCCACCGTGCACTGCTAGCTCCGCCATCAGTGCATAACGCAGCCGGTCACTGAGACACAGTGTTGCTTTTTCTAAACGTCTCTAACGCTACGCACAACTGATTCTTTTTTTTTTTTGTTTCCCGTGAGTGTGTGGATTTCACTCGTTGTGCGTCTAGATCGTCTTTAACGCAGCGACAAGTACATACGATAGTTGTCACCGAACACCGCAGTTGTCCGTCAGCGTCCTCCCTCTCTCTCTCTCTTCCCCACCTTGTCGTAGCCATAGGCAGATACGTTGACACGCGTGGACGAACATGTTTGCCCCAGCCGCCCGCCAGCAGGCGGAGGATGCACGGCAAATTGAGCAGGCGGCCAACGCGACAAACGGCTACCGCCCTGGCACGCTTGGAGTAACGCAGGCACCCAACGCATCCCGCCTGTCGCATCGTAAAGTGCTGGCGTGCTACATTCCGCTGTGCCTCGCCGCGCTGGCGACCGTCACGTTATCCCTCTCCGCGGCGACGGTGCCGATGACTGTCACGAACAGCACCCAGGTGATGCGGTCCACGTTCTTTGACCAGGACACAACTCTTTCTCCGTTGGAGGCAGCCTACGGGTGCTGTGCAGGCAATTGCGCCATGATGCTACTGTCTGCCACCTCCTACAGCTCGTCCCTGCTGTACCGGTTCGAGGAGCCAGACGACTTGGCGCTTGGAATCGGCGCACCGTACAACGTGGAGAACTGCACCGCCTACACCATCACCGATTTCCGTGACAGTTTCCGCAACGAATCGTTCTTCGTCGGTGGAGTCGAAGCCACCCTTCCCGCAAACACCGAGGCTGTCGCCTTTTTGCGGCGCAGCAGCCGCTACGATGTGCCCTTTACCGTGTTGGATTTTGTGGCCTACAGCCGGCCTTTCGACATGCCCTCCATGACGACCGTCTCCACAGTGCACTACGTTCAGATGCAGTATGACAGCTACAACACGTTCGTGAAGCCACGCAATGTCAACCGTCGACGGGTCGTCACATCCCCCATCAGCACATGGCACTCATTGGCAGAGCTGACGACGATGATCGCATTGGCCATCTCTGGATGCATTTTTGCGTTCGCGTGGAGCCAGGTGAAGGAGCTGGATGCGATTCACGAGCTGGAGCAAACCACCGCCAACGCCGTGACACTGACACCGTCAGATCAGTACAGCGTGCTAGGCACAGCCTTCGTGGAAACGGCAGAGCTGGTTGAGAACCCTTATGGCACCTCGGCGTACACAAAGGCCGACGCGTGTCAAGGCAGCAATGATGACGACGACGGGGCGCCTCGAACAGGCTCTCGAGAGCACATGGGCGAAATGTCAGATGACGCCAGTGACCAAGGAAGCGGCGTCGGGAGCCCAGACTCTCCCCTATCACCGGAAAGCCTCGCGTGCCGTGCCGCCTCCCCACCGGTGGAGCAAGACAAGGCTGAGCCGCTAGGACAGGCAGTCGGTGGCGACAGCCGCTCCACAGTAGCTGTGCACATCATGACGGACGTCACTGAGGACAACCAGCATGCGGCCAACGCACAAGATGGTGGTCGTGAAACGAATGAGCCGGTGGCGGATGGTGGAGTGTTCATGCACGAGCCCTCCAGTCCGACGGCGGTGCGTGCCATTCCCATCTCCCGCACCCGCATCACCCGTATTCGTCGTCTTCGCGACCTGATCAGACAGTACCAGCTTGCGCGTGTGCGTCAGCTGGCACTGCTGGACTGCGTTCTGCTCATTGTCTCTTTCTTCTTGTTCCTCAACACCTTCGTGTCGTCCAGCGACAGCTACTACTACGGCGACTCCGTGTACCACCGCGTGGTGGTGGCGCAGGTGACCTACCGCCGACTGCGCGTGTTCTGCTGCACGCTCTCTGTCTTTACGCTGGCGCTCACCATCTTCATTGTCAAGTTCGATGTTTGGTAACTGCCGCACTGCGAACTCGCGTGGCGTCCGCCTCACTCTATCTTCTAGCCCCATCGAGAACGGGGAGAGGGGCGTGTCGGCGTGCAAGTGAGTGACCAGAGGCCACTTGTTTGTCAGGTACCTGTCTCTCGGGTTGTCGAAGCTGTTGGCCACGCTGCCCGGTCGCACACCGCTGGTGAAGACCAACAACGTGTCTTGTGTTCGTCGGTGTTCGTGAGTGCTCGTGGTGCCCTTTCACCGGAACACGGAAGCCTCGTTGACACCTTTTTTTTTTCTTTTGTGTGCGTGGTTCCTCCACCACTTTATTTATTGCTCAGTGAACCTTCCTTTGTTTTTTTTTCTGCAAAGATCCTTTTTTTCTTTTGTTCTTACGTCATCCTCCGGTTCTCGTTTCCTGTTTTTTTGGACCACCACACGCCTCACCGTTGTTTCTTCTCGGTTCGTTGCACTGCTCCTTGTCTGATGGGCCGTAAGGGGTCAGTGCTATCACGACACAACCGCACACAGATTTTCTTTTTTCGTTGCTGGGAGGATTCTTTTTTTTCTTTCTTTTTCATGCTGTGACTTTTCTCTCTCTCCCTCTCGTGCCCATGTACTGAGACGTTGGCACTCTTCCTGTGAGCGGCCCAGTGCGCTGTGTTGGCCTGCTCCCTTTTCTTTCTCTTGCAGGGCAAAACACCAAACACCGAAAACCGTAGTGACCGCCGTGTTGAGTTGTCTGTTTCCCTCCCCTGGCTCTCTTCTTCCCCTCTCTAGTTGCCCATCACGCACGTATTCCGATCGTTCACCTCTCCGCAAGGGCGGCACTTTCCACCCACACATCCACCCACTGTGACGGCGGTGGCGCCGAGCCACAGTGGATTGTCGAGGACCACACTGCGATGGTCGCTTGCGCGCCCAACAGCTTGCATGTCGTGATCGCCTAGACAGTGCAGCCTCTCGCTTCGCGGAGTCCCTGCTTACCGCTTCCACGTAGCCGCCGCCACCCGTGGTACTATCTGCTTCACGATGGTTCCTTCTGCTGTTAGTGCGAAAAATTGCCTGTTATATAACTGTCTCCCCCACGCACCTCTCTTTTTCGTCTCTTGTTGCACCTGTGTCATTACTAGTCTACTCTCAGGCGTTGGTGGTGGTCCTCCTCACTCCCTCCTTCGCCTCAACTCTTTCACTATACCCTCTCGAGAGAAGAAAACACATCCCACAGCCGGGCGACGACAGACGACACTGTACTGGCTCACAGAAAGCAACAAGTACACACACACACACACACACAACACACAGACACTCAGCCACAATGTCTGGCACAAGCACGCCCCGAGAGCATGTACTTCCAGATGTGGAGGATATGTCTGTTGAAGAGCTTCGCCGGAACTACGTGCAGCTGAAGATTGTACAGTACGTGCTCCTGAACGAGGACGAGGTCGTCGCAGGGCAAATAGAGTCCATGCGCGAGAAGTCCGTCCGTCTGCAACAAGATGCGGAGGTTCAGGAGGAGTTCGCCGCAAACCAACTGATTCGCCAGTTGGACGACGCAAAGAAGGACGCCGAGAAATATGAGCAGAAACTGCGCGAGGAACGCCAAACGATGCAAGATCTCGAAAAGCGTGTGGAGGCGATGAAACTGGAGAACGAGGAGGCAGAGAACGAGCTAGAGCAGCAGCAAGAACACCTCATGAATCACATCCAGAAGAAGCTGTCAAAGGTGTCCGACGAGAAGGCGCAGCTGGAACGGGAATTGATGGTTGAGCGGCAACGCTATCTTGACGTTCTCATGACGAAGCTGACGCACCTTCGTGGAAGTCGCTTCGGCAGTGTCAGCTCTGACTCTGTAGTGGTGCCAGCCACACGAGAAGGCCTGTCAGATGAATCAGAGGTGAAGCCGCTGAGTTCGGCTCGACTTGAGCCCGTCTCGTCGTTGGCCAGTTCCGTTGTCGAGGCCCCGCCTACCGTTCCCGCACAGACACACGAGGATGTCGTTCGCCTAGAGGAGAAGCTCAACAATCTGCTGCGCTCGCACGCAAAGGCGATGCAAGACTTCAACGATACTGCCCGCCGATCTGAAGAGCTGACGACACAGCTGCGCCAACTGCACGACGCCACGTTTCTGGATCGCGCACGCGCTGCAAAGCTCAAGGCCGACCTCTCGGAGGCCCGTGCCAAATTGGCCGAGGTGGAATCCGTTAGTCGCGACTCCTTCGGAAGCTTCTCACAAGCCCATAGTTTTGCCGAGGACTCCATGTCGTCGCTCAACACCCGCTCTTCTGACTTCCTTTCAGCGAGCAACATGACGACTTCATCGCAGTCGCTGCGAGAACGTACGCGGGAGTTGCTCTCCTCTGCCCCACCTCCAGCTCCGCCTGCACTGTAGAGCAAAAGAACAAAGGCCGCACGCACGTTGTGCTCTTGCCTCCCCCCAACACTGTCAGTTGTCGCCGAGGAGGGTGAATGTGGCAATGATGGTGGGTAGTGAATGCACTGTATTCTCTTGCTTTTGTAGTTTCGACCGCTCGGGTATGTCTTGAACCATTTTCGTGTTGCTTCTTGTGTTTTCTTTTCGTTACTCCCATCTTTTGTTTGTTTGTTTTTCACCATGTTGACCTGCGTACCAGCCATGACGTTGCTTTTCTCTGTACAAGACCCACCCAGCCACGCACACACACAGTGAGAGAACGTGAAGGCAGTCCTCTCCCAAAAAATGCGCGCGTGACGCCAATAAAGCCACTCACGCGCATGTAGCCAGAACCGGCGAGGCCCCACGATCTCGTACGCAGCTTAACGTACGTGGCCGGACACACACACACTGGAAAGTCTTCACTTTGCGCGTCCCCCCCCCACACACACAGAGGAAGTGGACGACATCACGCTGTGGGTATCAACGGACGTGCGTTCCTCTCGACCACACACACACACACACACACGCACACACACACAACCTAGAAATAACTCTGCCTGTCGTTTAACTTCACTGTCTCAGCATAGCACGCTGCGGCTCTGCGCACAGCGTTTTGCGTGTTTCACAGCTTTCACCGGCAAAGTAACACATTGGAGTAAGAACGGCACTGCCCCAACGCAAAACACACACACAAAAAACCAACAAAACAAGTACACCAGGTGAAAGTGCCGGACGCGCATCGAAGTCACCTGTCAGCGTGACGAGACGCTTCTGTTTTCTTTCTGCAAGCGGAACCCGGCTGACCGGACGCGATGCGCCGGCGACTAGCAGCCTTGGGAAGCGGCATCGTGGCGCGGCGAGATACCAGTGTGAGGCGTACGGAACGGAGATGTGCGTGTCGTCAGTCAACTGCTGTGGCGCGTGGTGCGCAGGTGGGTTTTCAGCACTGCCTGAACCGATCAGTTGACAGCCACGTGCAACAACGGTCGTCGGCGTTGCCAGAGCAGTACGGTTCACTGGGCGGTTGCTGGGGTGATCACGCGAGGACAACACAGCCCGCTGTTGCGCACATGCTGCTGCCTCTTTCACGCTGCTTTGTCTCGCTGCCGTCCACGTCTCGCCCCGCCGGCCGCTGCCTGGCCCCAGTTGCACTGACACAGTCCCGACACGACTTCTCCACCACTCTCCCCTCCTCTTCCCCTGCGTGGCTCGCGACCTCACACCCTGTCCTTTGTTCCTCTACCCGTCACCGTCGCCACGACGACAACGCCGCTCACGCCTCTTCATCGTTGTTCACGCGCGCGACAGTAACTCATCAAGCATCTCACTCGTTCTCCCGTGAAAAGGAGCCAATTGCGAAACCAAAAAGTCAAGACATGGCTGCTGATCCCAAGACAGCCGAGTTCGCCGAGAACCTCAAGTCCATTGTTGGCCTCGACGACAAGAACGCGAAGGATCTCTCCACGAAGCCTGAGCGCGCCGAAGATGTGCTGGCTTTCTTCACTGCCAACGGGGTGAACGCAGATTCCCCTCGTGAATTCAAAGTGATGCTGTACAACGTGTGGGCCAAGACCAAGTCACCCCTCCACCGCGACGTCATTGCCAAGTTGGTGCTTGCCAAGAAGCTGAACACCTCGCAGAAGGTGGACGCCGCCATCAAGGTGGTGAACAACTACAACGACACGTTGGCCGAAGTCGACGTGCCGGCCTTGGAGAAGGAGTGCGGCGTTGGCGTCGAGGTGTCCGCTGATGCTGTGGCAAAGTTCGTTGCGGAGGCTCTCAAGTCAGAGGATCCCGTCAGCCTCAAGGTGTCCTGGGAGAAGAACGCGAACTCCGTGATTGGTAAGATGAAGCGCGTGGACAGCCTCCGCTGGGCGTCTGCGGACGACATCATGGCCGCTCTCAAGGACCAGGTCCCGGCTCTCATCGCCAACGTGGAGGCACCTGTGGCGCAGAAGCCCAAGGCCGGACCCACGCCAGTGGCAAAGTCTGACGATAAGAAGGACGTGAAGGAGTGCCCCGTCAACGCGGACTACCTGGCAGTTGCGCAGGGCCTCCCGCCGAGCCGTGTGGGCGACCTGCCGCTTCACCCGGAAGGCACGGTCGTGTACGTGCGTGGGTGGGCACACCGCGTCCGTCACCAGTCTCGCATGTCCTTCATCACTCTCCGCGATGGCTCCGGCTACATTCAGTGCGTCTTTGACGGCGCCACGATTCCCTTCCACCGTGAGACCAGCCTTGCCATCCGAGGCGTCCTCAAGAACGAGCCCAAGGCGAAGGGTGACCTGCGCCCGCCAATGGAGCTGCACGTCGATGAGTACTGCGTCATTGCGGAGTCGGACGGTTCCATCGAGACCATCATCGTCGCCGACAGCTCCGTGGACAAGCTGTACGATCAGCGCCACATCGTGGTTCGCGGCACCAACGCGTCGTCGGCGCTCAAGGTTCGCCACCACGTGCTGCGCGCGTTCCGCGAGTACTTCTGGTCACGCAACTACGTCGAGGTGACCCCACCGACGATTGTGCAGACGCAGTGCGAGGGCGGCTCCACCTTGTTCGAGCTCAACTACTACGGCGAGAACGCCTACATGACGCAGTCATCCCAGCTTTACCTGGAGACGTGCCTGGCCTCAATGGGCAACGTCTACTGTGTGCTGCCTAGCTACCGCGCGGAGAAGTCCAAGACGAAGCGCCATCTCAGCGAGTTCACCCACCTGGAGGCCGAGTACGACATTTGCACCTTTGAGGATTTGCTGGGCCACCTGGAGGACATGATTTGCCACGTCTTCGACACGGTTGTTTCCCGCAACGGCGAACTCGTTGCCATGCTCAACCCCGCACAGGTGAAGAACCCTGAGGGTGACTTGCGCGATCCCGCCAACTACAAGTTCCGCCCCCAGAAGCCGTTCCGCCGCCTCAAGTACGCTGATGCGATCAAGTTCTGTAACGAGAACGGTATCATCAACCCCGAGACGGGCAAGGACTTCGAGTTCGGCGAGGACATCACTGACCAGCCGGAACGCGCGATGGTGGCGAAGCTCGGCGAGTTCGTGCTCATGACACACTTCCCTGCGTCGATGAAGTCCTTCTACATGCAGCGCGACCCCAACGACAACACGCTCACCGAGTCTGTTGACGTTCTGGCTCCCGGCATTGGTGAGGTGGTCGGCGGCTCGATGCGTATGAACAAGTACGATGAGCTCATGGAGGCGTACAAGCGCGAGGGCCTCGACCCCAGCACGTACTACTGGTACACGGATCAGCGCAAGTACGGTAGCACTCCTCACGGCGGCTTCGGCCTCGGCGTGGAGCGCATCCTTGTGTGGATGCTGAACTTGGACAGCGTGAAGGACGCCTGCCTGTTCCCCAGGTACATGGGACGCTGCAAGCCGTAATGGCACACCCGCAGGAATTGCCGGCGGCACCGCTGATCTGTTCAGCCAGGTGGACAGGGCAACGCCGCAATCCAAACAAAAAGAAAACAATACCAAGTAAGTGCAAGCACACACGAGCACGCACACGGATGTGCTGTCATTGACAGACGGAGTCATTCCCCATTGAGCAGCAACTGAGGAAAGAAACTTGAAGGAGAAGGGGAAGAACGACAAGAGCGCAGACCCAGACGGATGAAAAAAGAAAACGGGTCCCTTGGACCACAGCCGCTGGAACTGCCTGTTTCCCTCTTCGCCGTTGTTGTTGTCTACTATCACACGTGACTTATTGTTTTTTTTTCTTGTTCTTCTTGATTCTAAAAAAAAAATAAATCTTAACCGCAAGTGCTGTTCGAGTGAGTTCTTTGTTTTTCCACCTACGCTCACGCTCGCACTAGGAGATGACGTGGTGGTTTCGCACGACGAGGGAGAGCGCGCGCGAACGATTATTGCGCACTACCTTCGTGAGATCCAGAAGTGTGTGGTCCCCACCGGCCCAATTTTTGACAGCATGTTGGGAAAAGCCGTGGCCCCGCAAGGTTGTCACCCGCTACACGTTGTAACGTGCCGCAAGCAGCTACTCTGTTTTTCTTTGGCGTGCCACCGAAAACGCGGCAACAGCAAAAAAACACAACAACGTGGTACACACGCAAAAAGCACACGCATGTGTGCGCTCTTGAGGAGAAAATAGACTGACTTGGAAGGCAACACAAGGCAGGCCAGTGCGGAACCACAACCGATGCATCGAGAGCCGTTGTACCTCCCCGCCGTATTCCGCAAGCACCGGAACCCACACCGACACTCTCTGGTAGCTCTATGTGTACCCTTCCCCCGGTGATCCAAGCGTGTTCTCTCTCTACCGTACCGCGCTTCTTGAGGTAGCACTGGTGTCGGCAACACAAACTTCTACTACACTGCCCCTTTCTTTTCTTCGTTCCTTTTCCCCTCTCTCGTCAACGAGTCGTGAGAATCAACGACGCGGCACTCATCCTTCTCTCTTCTGTTTTGTGACTGTTTCCTGTTGGTGCTTATTTCGCGCACGTGCGTGTGTGTGCGTGTGTGTGCGTGCGTGTTCGTGTCTCTACTCCAATTCAAGAACCAGATAAGAAAGTCGCCGAGACTACTGGTGGATCCACTGAGCTAGAGAGAGGGAAGAAGTGCCAGTGTGTTCGTTCTTTTTGTGTGCTCGTTGTTGCCTATCGTCATCTCACAGACCACATAACGGCCGGACAACCGGTACTGTTTGAGACCCGCTCAGACCACATACCGCGATGATCAACTTTATTCTGCTCCAGAACCGGATGGGCAAAAGCCGCCTCACCCGGTTTTATACGCCGGTAGACGATGAAACCCGCGAGCGAATCAAACGTGAAGTTCAAGTTATCGTGAACACCCGCGACTCGCGACTCTCGAACTTCGCTAGCTACAACGACGTCAAGCTAGTTTACCGTCGTTACGCTGGCCTGTTCTTTATTTTTGGCATTGACGCCGCAGAAAACGAGCTTGCCTGCCTCGAACTGATCCACCTGCTTGTTGAGGTGCTGGATATGTTCTTCAAGGATGTGTGCGAATTGGATCTTGTGTTCAACTTCCACAAGGTCTACATGATTATCGACGAGATGGTGACAGGCGGCGAGGTCCAGGAAGTCTCGCGGCCAGTCATTCTTGAGAGGCTGCAAGAGCTGGAGATCACTAACGGATAGTCCAGCCACTTCCTGTGTGGCTTGCAGTGGGAAGTTTCTTTCTGTACCATTTGCTCTCCAAATGTGTGGGTGTGTGCGCACTGCCCTTGCTTTGCACGTGTCGTGACCACACTCGCTTCGGTTCAGATGCGTGCTTTTCCTTTCTTTCTTCTCTTTGGTTCGCTTGCTTTGGCTGTCTGCGAGGAAAGTGGATTTCGGCGCACACCCGTGACGTCGCCTTCGCTTCCCCCACGAGACGAGAGAGCGACCATGACTATCCGGTAAAAATGGATCTACTGCATGCCCTCCAAAAACAACAACAACAATAAAGTGGCACTTGTGGTGCGTAAGTGCATCATTGTGCTTCGGACTGGAGCTGCGTGCACACAGACGCATTCGCGCTCTCTCGTGCGGACTGACTTGAACCTCATCTCCGTCGTATCCACGCGCACGTCTCACAGCGCCCGCAAAACCAATAACAACATCAACGCCAAGGTACTCGCACACACGTGAGCGCATTTCCCAGCGCTGCTGCAACACTACTCCCCCCATCCTCGTTATCTACTTCCTCGTTGTGGCATTCCCTCGTTAAATTCTTTGTGCTCACACAATTTTCTGTTCTCTTTTCGTCGCCATCTGACGCGCGACGGGCCTAGTTAACCGAAAGAAAAAGGGATAATTCACACAGAGGCAAACACACTTCGTCGTGCACATCTCTTCGTCCCATAAATCATTAGAGTGAATCATGTCCAAGAAGATCGTTTTTCTCGTCGGTATGGTGCTTCTGGCGCACGCCTTGTACATGGCTTTCTCTCTGCGGCCGCAGCTACACGCCTGGCATCACGGCGGTGTCACGGATGCCAGTGGCTCTGTGAGTGCGGACAAAGCCCCCGCTCCTGCCATGCTGGTTCCCGTCGCCGTCGAGGCGCTGGCCGGGTTCGCTGTCACCATCTTGGGCTTTATCTTCCGCTCGCCACTGACAGAAGCGCGCCTCGCAGACTTCACCAAGTTTTCGCGCTACGATGAGCAGATACACACCGGCGTGCCGTTCATGACGTTTAACCACCGCGGCGCCGCACGAAACCGCGGCTCTCAAGCTGGCTCCGTCGCCACCGACGAGAGCCGCAAGAATGCGTAGTGGGACGGTAACGACGTTTTCGCGCTTATGGCGGATGAGGCTCATTTCGTGGCATTTCACCTAAGCACACGAGCTGGGCCACGGTCTTCTGGCACCGTCGGTTGTTGTGGCTTGAATGTGGTGATGTGTTTGTTGTTTATTTATTTGTGACACGGCGCACGGTGGCGGCGCTCCACTTGACGCACAAATGTCGGGAGAACGCATTTGTGCTGGATTCCTGTTAATGCAAAAAAAAAAAAACAATTGGACGTCGGAAAGTGAAAGGGACTGCCAACTCATGCCAGCGGCGTGCGGCGTCATGTTTTAAGCGGATTGAGGAGGTGAACCTTGTCGTTTCGCGTGCTTGTGCGATTCTGCAGTGTCCGCGCAGCGCACACGTGAGAGGACCATGAACGCTGTGTGACGAGAGCGCCGACATCCAACGGTGTGGAGCGACGCTACATTCGTTGTGTGCACCTCCTGCCGCCTTTGACGAACTACGATCGTGTTTACCGCCAGTGACGGTCGCGCTCGCTTTGTCCTCAGCCGATAGCACCCACGCCACCGTTTTTTGTCGAACAACTCTCCTTCCCTTTCCTCCTCCGCAACCTGCTTCTGTTGGTGGCCGGTCGTCACCGCCTCTCGTTCTCTAATCATCACTGTGCAAACCTTCTCTCTCTCTCTCTTTCAAGCATTGACGAGCCGACGACGTGAGCCTGTGTGTGAATCACTGAGCGGTGCAACACGCGCGACGAGAAAGCTGCCATGTTTCGACGGAGCGCACTCTCATTGTACACGGCCTTCATTGGCCGGCCAACGCCCCTTCTCCTAGGTAACAAGGGTGGCACACCAAAACGCAAGAAGAACCCGATGCAGCTGCGCCGGAAGACCTACGGTCTGCACTTCAAGGAGCGCTACCTGAAGTTGGAGGAGTGGTACTACTGTCCTCTATGCGCAGAGCCCAAGAAACAGGGCGAGTGGTGTCGTCGTGAAGATTGCCGTCAAATCAAGCCATGATGGGGTTGGAAGGTTAGACGGTCATGGTGGTCTCTGTCGCAGTGGCGCGCTGTCGTCACGTGCCTGCCCTGTTGACTTTGCCGCTCGCCCCTGTTGTTGGTGGAGGGGGGGGGCAGGTGCGAATTGCTGCGGTTTGTTGTGTGAATGGCAGTTGTCTGCCTGAACCTGTTGCTGTTTGTGGAAGAGGGGGTCCGTTCGTACACGGCTCCTGATTGACCTACACACACTTACACACATTTCCACACACGGACGCATACACACATCATAATCTGTTGGCCCAGATACATGGACACACTTGTCGCGTCTGACGAACCAACGGTGCCAACGGCCATCTGGGACCCGACAACTACGTGTCCCTTGTCGTCACGGTGCGCGCGCCAGACAACAGAGAAAAAAGAGGGATAATGAGTACGGAGCGATCACATCTCCATCAGCGCGCTGGAGTCCTTATACAGATAGTCCTGCGACGATGCTGGGCCCTACCAAACCAGTGGCACCACCGCCCATAGGCACGGGTCTGCACGCGGAGGATGGGGCGTGAGCACCAAACGCACATTCTCTTTCACTTGTGCCTCGACTCTCGTGTCTCCCTGTTGGCACCAAAACATCCTCTCTACCTACCGGTTCTCCCCCCCGTCCCCTGCCTTGTTCGGGTCTCCCTTTCATTACCTTCGCTTGCTTTTTTCCCCCCTTTTGCCGCTGATTTCTTCTTCCCCCCTCACTTCCCTTCTCATCCGACCCGCCAGCAATCATGCAGCAGCTGTTCACCGTCTCCCGGATTGACGGCCAACATGGCACGACAATCGGTGACCAAGTGTTCAGCGTCCCCACCACTCTCCAAGCGTCCGTTGAGGCGCAGCTGCTGGCGGCACTCAAGACAACGACACGCGGCCGGAAGGCTGGACACAAACGCGCCCGCGAGGTAAACGACGCGTCGGCGACGCGAATCCCGTGCCACGATCTGTCGCACCTCAAACGGATCATGGCGTACGGTCCCCACCACAGCGCAGCCAGCGACGCTTTTCGCCGGCGTCTTGCGGCTTTACGCAGGCTACGGGAGCCGGCCCCGGCTACGTCTGTCGCCACACCAGGTGGTGACGACGAGGCTTCCGAGACTGAGCTGTGCCGCTTCGTCGTGCGTGAGGGCATGTCCCTCGTCGGCCGCGTTGTTGCCGCGGATACCACTGCGCTGCTCCTCCGGCCCGTTAAGTCTCTGACCAAAGACGACAAGGCGTCGTCGCCCCCTCAGGGTTCGCAATGCGCGGCACACACCACCGTTGAGCTGTACTGCGTCCTCCAGTCTTTGGAGGTCGAACTCGTCGATGCACTCACGTTCCCGAGTGAGCCGACGACAGCGCAGGCGACGCGGATGGAGGCACAGTCGCGCATCCTCGCCTGTGTGGACGCCCTTGAAGAGACACTGCTGGACATGGTGCTGTCGCGCGCCGAGGCTATCTCTGGTGCCGTCGCACCTGCCAGTGGCTCTGTTGACGAGAAGTGGGCGGCGCTGCGCGCGCTCCTCCTCGCACTTCCTGGTTGCTTCACACAGGCGGACTGGCCTTCGCGGCTGGTAGTGAACACAAGCGCGGCGCCGCCACCGGCGCATCTGAACTCGGATGAGGTTACCGCAGGCGGAGAGGCGGTGGCGTCTATCCTGCTGCGCGCACTGACGGCCGTCAAGCAGTCCGATGCCTGTGATTTGCTGAAGCTGGGTTCGGCCCCACCAGTGGCCGGTCTGGCCGTCCACGCCTCGCAAGTGCCATCTGACCTTGACCCCGAGCATTGCTCGTTCCCTCTGTTGCTGGGCAGGACGTGGAACGGCACACTCCCGGCGTGCGGTTTACGGAGAGCAATGCTGGAGGCCAGGGTGTTTTTCGCTTTTCAGAGCCGTCACTGTGCAACGAAGGTCTCTCCCAAACACGTAGCGAAAACAAAAAAGGAGTCAAACACTGCGTGTCGCGATCGCAATGAGCTCGGTGCGCCGCACACGACAACACGACTGCAAGCACTTCAATGCTTCTTCGCGGCGTGTGTTGAGCAGCAGTATAGCTATTTTCTCTCTCACCTGGACGCTCATGGCAGCACAACGACAACGGTGTCGACCTCGGCGGTCGAGGCGTCGTCCCTAGCACCTCCGCCGACTGTCTTTGACTTGTTTCACAGCCTTCTTGACGACTCGGACGCGTCTCTCAGCGAGGCTCAACAGCGTGCGTTGCGTGTGCTCGAGCGTGTGAAGGCCTTTGATAGCAACGGCTGGTTTGCTGTGCCGGCTTTCGACTTGGTGAACATCGACTTTTCCAGCCTCCGTTTCTACGTGCGCAGCCACACTTTTGCTCGCAAGTCGAAGCGTGGGGCGTTCGACGCACTGCGGCGGCTGCTCGAACAGATGGTGGACAGGTGCGTGGCCAAGTACGGGCCCACACACGAGTTCAGCGACTGCATCTCCACCTTGCGTCATAGACTCGTCGACTCCGCGCGCCAGGAGCAGCTATTGTGAGGTGCAGCAGTGTGCAACTACCCACAAGGGCTCGGCACTCTGCGCGCGATGACAGGACACCGTGACGTGTTCCCACTGCGCTCCATAAAAGCAACGATGACAACAACAACAAAAAAAGAAAAAAAAAAGAAAGGTGTCGGAGCTGACACACGTACTCCCTCAAATGAGTGTGATTCCTGCAGTCAGTCCAGCCGACAGGACGAAAATCGACGTTCGCCGCGGCACTTGTGTGACTTGGAGAAAGATGATTGAGTCTCCTTTCAAGACACTTTCCACCTTTCTTTCAACGGAAACCAAGTGACCGGATGCATGCGCAGCGTCTCTTTGCGTTAAATGCGGATGCGCTAGTCTGCACGTGCCTTGTTCGCAGCGTGCCACACACTTCCTTCTTTCCATCTCCTACACCTGCTTTACGCACATCATTTCATTGCGTCACCTTCCGTTGTGGCCTATTTGACATCTTGATTGCCTCCAAGCACACACACACACAAAAAAAAAAAAGTATTCTACCGCCGCCACGGGAAACTACCGTTGTTAGCCCTCTTTTTTTCTTTTTCTTCTTCTTCTTCACCTGCCTTCCTTGCCTACCGATGCTCAAGGTCAACTTCAACATTGATGCAACGCTGAACGGCGTGCTTGCCAAGGTAGGCCGCGATCAGACCATCGGCGCCGTCTTCGTCACTATTCGTGACGAAACCTTCTATCAGCTGGGTGAGACTGTGAGCACGGCGGGCGCTCTCGACAAGGACCTCAAGACGGTGCGCGATCGTCTGACTGCGGCCCAAGCCACGTGCGCGTATGCCATCATTCGTGTGTCGCCCACTGAGACGAGCGTGGTGACCTACGTGAGCGACGGCGCCAAACCAAAGGACCGCATGCTGTACTCCGCTGGTGTCGGCCACCTTGTGGAGGCGCTGAAGCTGCCCAAGGCGACAAAAGCACAGGCTTCCGCGATCGCTGACATCCAGCCGCAGCTGTTTCGCCACAAGGAGTCCGAAGAAGGCCGCGCCGCGCTGATGACCGAGGACGAGCGGCTCAATGCGGCAATCGCCAAGCTGGAAGTGGCACCACAGCCGTCGCGGCTGCCAGGCAGCATGTTGCCTCTGTCCACCGCCGCCGACGAGGTGCTGACCAAGTTCGGCAAGAACAGCCTGCCCGCAGCGATCTTCAAGCTGGAGAACGACAGTATCGACTTGGAGCGGACCGTGACAGAGGATAAGCCGCTGTCTGACCTCGTTGCGTTGCTTCCAGCGGACCACCCGCGCTTCGTCGCGGCGCTCTACAAGCCAGCAGACGCGCCTGGTAAGAAGGCGGTCATGGTGTACGTGTGCCCCGCGGCGTGCAAGCCGAAGGAGAAGATGGCGTATGCGACGGCAAAGGCGGCCTTCATCAGCCACGCCGACAAGCACAACATTTCCTTTGACAAGCGCGTGGAGACGGACTTGGAGGACTTTGTCACGTCGGTAGAGGAGGCTTTCCAGAAGGTCAATTTCAGCCAGAACAAACCGCAGGCCCCCAAACCGGTGGCGTCCAAGGGACCACGCATGCTGATCTAACACACGCGTCAGAACACTATGTCGACCAGAACGCACCGACGCCATACTAGAGCGAAGATCCTCTTTTTTTTTCTCTCAACGGGAGCTCAGAATTCTTCCTCCCTTCCCCACCCCTTCAGTACCGCGATCACGCCTACCGCCCCCGCCTTGTCAGTTTGTTACGCGCTGGCGAGAGGCGCTTCATGATGTGGTTTTTCTCGACCCTGAACGGCACCTGGCTTCCCACGGCGTACATGTGTGGTGCGACGTTGTCGTGGGCGAGGTCTGCCGGACATTAGCACCTTCGTTGCCACTCTTCCTTTTTTTTTTGGTTTTGCACACGGATGCTCGGCCTTTCTCTTCTTGACTTCTCATTGCGACAACTTGCGCATTGCAGAATGAAGGTGAGACCCCCAAAACGCGTGCGACCCCCCGTGGCTCCCAGGGGCACGGAAGTCACTGCCGTCTGCTCACCTCCACACGTGCACACTCCTAGACCAGCGACCTTTTTGTTTGTTTCCTGTGTTCTTTCTTTTGTTTCGATGCCAAACCGCGTGCGCACGACTGTCGTGCCGGCGCCATCGCCCGCTGAGCGCAGCCGGTGCCATATGTCGGCCGCGGTTCGCGAAAAGATGGTCGAACAGAACAAATGAAGCACATCGTCACGAACTAGCTTGTTGGCGTCACTGCCCTTGCGTCGCATGGGCAGTGTGCGAGACTTTCTTCTTTTTGTGTGAACAGGTGGCAGGAGCGCGCAGGTGCGTCGACGTGTGTTGTGCGCTGGACGATTTTCTCTGCCTTTGACCTTTTTGTTTCTTCCTACATTTCCCTCGATTCTTCCTTCTTTGGTTTCACGCTTTTCCTTTTCTGGTGGCGATACGGCTAATGTGGGAAAGCAATTCTGACTTATCGCCTGGTTTTGCCAGCCTACACACATATACATGCGAAGACACCCGAACAAGTACATAGTCATACACCGTTTTTCCGAGGCACCTTTCGAGAACTCCCCACAAGAAAGGACTCTACTCGTGCGCTCTGTGGGCGAACAAACATCGTTATTGAGTGAAGGAGTGAGGGTGGGTTGCTTGTGTGTCCGTGTGAGTTGGCCTTCACTGGCTGTCGACTTATCAGCACGTACCCTCTGACCACACCGCGAATGAATAGGTCTGGGAGGAGGTGACGCCATGGAGCAAACATTTCCACAGTTCACACCTTGTTCACGTAAGCCTTGGCTCTTGTTTCCACTCGCCTTTTACTTCCCCCCTCTTACTCGCCTACTTCTTCTTGAGAGCAGAAGGGCACCTACAATTTGCTTCTGTTCTGTTCTTTTGCTTTCCCCTTGCCTCCTTTTTTTTTCCCAGCTGTCCCTCTTGCGGTCACATCCAATGCAGGCTGACGTGTCCAACGAGTACGACGACCTCGACCTGTTGGTCTCTTCATGGCACACCCACCTCACGACACCATGTGAGTCGAAACCGTTGGCGCCGTCGGTTACTGCCACGTATCCGTTGCGCGCACTGCTTGATGAGTGCCCACCGACGCACCACGCACTCGCCGCCGCCACCTACTTTTCACGCGTGTGTGCACGCCACAACATGACTGAGACGGCACCAGTCGAGTCTCTCCATCGTGGATGCGCGGCGGACACGCTGTGGCTCCTGTCGCTTGTGTGCCGCAACAAGGACTTGATGAAAGCCACCACACAGCTCGTTGTGCTGTTCCAAGAGCGCTATGCCGCGTTGTGCCACCAACACCACAGGCAGGTGGACGCGCTCCGTGCCAGCCACCAAAAGCAGCTGATTGCACTACTGGACGTGCCAGCCTCCACGACGAGTGTGATTGTCGACTCATCAGTGACAGAGCACGTGGTCATGCGCCACGCACACCAGCTACGGCAGCTCCAGCGCCAGTGCCGCACTGAAGCACGTGCGCTTGAAACGTCTCAACAGCGCGACCTTCACGCGTTTCTGTACGCCTCTGCCCCTGACGCGGTGGCGCGGCTTGGGGAAACCCGCTCGTCGACGGTGAGCCATGGTGACGTGTACCAGCCGGAAGTGGACGTGAGCCGCTTTGCCGAGCAGGACGCGACCACTTGGATGCTGCCACGCCACGCAGAAAAACGCAGTGACGGTGTCGTCGGCTCGGCGCCGGCTGACGTCACGGGCAGGCCACCCACAAGTCGCCGCACCGCACGCCCCGTTGCTCCTGTGCGGACGGTGCAGTTGTCGAACCCACTTGTCCGCGCATTTTTCGGCCCGGCCAGCGCGCACGCTTCGGCACTCAACCGTCACACTGCAGGCGGCTCCGGTGGCACACGCGATCGACAGTCGCACGCAGCAATGCCTCCCATCGTGCTGGACGTGTCACCGTCGTCGTGGCTGCCAAGCTGCCTTTGTTCGTCTTGCTCGACACATCTTGGCAACGACACGAACGAGGCATCGTCCACGGCGGTCGCGCCGCCTCGGACGACGACTGTTGCCGCCATTGACGAGCACCTAATGCGGCTGGCACGTGGTCGCACGTCCATGCTGTTGCTAATCGCCACTGAGGCCGTGGCAACAGAAGTGGTGACCAGTGTGCCATCTCCAGAGTTGTTCTTCACAGACCAGCTCGCGAGTGGGGCCCTGCATAATAGCGACGAGTGGCTTGATGAGTCGGCTGCAGAAGACGACATGCCTGTCCCCTCACCGCCTCCTCTCTTCACCCCACTGACACAGTGCCCACACCTCAAGGCGCTCTACTCTACGCGACTGTGGGGTGCCAACGTTGTGTTGCTCTACACCCCACCTAGTTTTGTCCACCCTGATGACGCCAACATCACCGGTGCGGACACCAATGGCGGATCAGCGGCTGCGAACAACGAGGCGTCCACGCGGGCAAACGTGTCTGCCTTCGACGTGACGCCACCCGTGGTCGAAGACGCACTGCGGCTGGCGTTCGCCTGGGGTGTCGATATGTTCTCCGTGGCTGTGCTTGACGCCACACCCATGGCCAGCCTTGACTTCCCACGAACGACAGTGTTTTCACGGTCTGCGAGTGTCATGGATGTACACGGGCCGGATCGTAGCCCCGCACACGGTGTCTCTGCGCAGGTGCTGTCACAGCTGCAGCGCGGCCTGGCGGAGAAGGTGCTTCAGCACTCGCAAGTCAAGGCGTCTTCTGTTTGGCGGTCTGCTGACGAGGATGCGCTGCTCGACTGCGAGAGTCCATCTGTGGGGGCTGCTGGGCGGTGCCCGCGTACCGTCGGCACGCGCTACCATGGAGTGGGCGCGGCTGCAAAGACCAGTGTGGCCAAACTTGGTGGATTCTCGCCGATGGGCCCTTCATTGCTCTCGGTGTCGCCAACGGCGCCCGACGGCACCGGTACGCCTTTTTCCTCTACCTCCGCCGCTACCTTCAACACGCCAATGGCCATCCGTGTGTTTCTTCCGCTACCAGAGGCGTTCTTCGCACCCGCCTCGCCTGTGGACGTGCTCGGTACCACCGCACAGAACCCGTCACTGGCTGGAGAGACCAAAGCATCACGCTCACCTGGTCGCGCCGGCTCTCAATCGCGGGAGGGCCACCTCCGCGACGACGGCCGTGAAGGAGCAAGCCCTTTCGATACCGTAGCGCACACAAGCTTCACCCGTGACCACCTCCACAACAACCAAGGACAGCTGCGCTACCACAGCTCCACTCTCGATCGAAGGGAGCCTGTCGGTGGCGTGCGGCGCAGTAATTCCCACACCGCCGTCGGTCAAGATGACGATGCCCCGGGTCTCAAGGCCTTTCTTTACTATGCGTGTGGAGAAGGAGCGTGTGTGCTGTGAGCTGCATTGTCAAACGGTGCTCTTCATTACCGACCTTCGTTTATCGAACTCCCGCTTTGCGTTGCCTGCCTTTTCGTTTTCCCCGTTTGCCTGCTTTGGCTTCTTATTACCCCCATACCCAGTTGAGTTGGTGACACCGCGCGTGGGAGCATTCCCGCGCTGAAGCCAACCAGCTCCGCAGCTGACCTTCCCGCAGCTCCATTGCGGCTGCTGCTTGGTGGCATCTTTGGGGCAATACCTTCAAGGCCACGACACGAACTCGGCGTGCACTTTTATTATCCCCCTCCTCCCTCCCTTTTCGTGGTGCTACTCTTTTGACCTCCTTTTTGTTTCTCACCTCTCCCTCCTTTTTTTTAAAACAACTACTGTGCCAACTGCTTGATACACAATCAGTAAAGCTCCCACTTGACTATTCGCACCTACAGCCTTGCAGGTCGCCAACGTTCACGTAGTGTAGAATTATCTTTCTCCCCCTCCTTTCTCCTCCCCCGTCCCTCGCTCTGCGCAAAGAAGCAAACACAAAATGAGCTTCCGCAAGGCGTTTGGCAAGAGCAAGAGCAAGAGCAAGAGCAAGGACCGTGAGTCCTCCGCGGCGTACGTGCCGCCGCTGCAGGAGGCTCTTCAAGAGGACCTGTGGGACAAGCATGTGACGGCCGTCACCTCTGAGCTGCAGCGCATTTACGACGAGCGCCTGGAGCCGGTCGAAACGCGTTATGGCTACAGCGACTACAAGCCCGTGGCTCGTTTCTCCGAGTCCATCAAGCAGCGCAAGCCCATGGCACTGTTCCTGGGCCCCTACTCGTCGGGCAAGTCGACGTTCATCAACTATCTGATCCAGAACGATGTGCTGCCGACCGGACCTCAGCCGGTCACGGACAAGTTCACGATTGTGTCCTACGACGATCGTCAGACGGAAATCCCCGGCCGCGTGCTACTTTCCGACCCTTCACAGCCCTTCAAGGAGCTTATGTCCATGGGTGACGAGTTCAGCGATCACTTCTGCGGTATCACCGCCAAGCACGATATCCTCAGCTCCGTCACGCTCGTCGACACCCCCGGCATTCTTGAGTCCGCTGCGGATCGTCGTGAGCGCCCGTACGACTACAACCGTGCCATTCGGTGGTTTATTGAGCGCAGTGACATCATCTTCGTCATCTTCGACCCCACCAAGCTGGACTCAGGCCCGCAGCTGCACTCCCTCTTCAAGAGCACCCTCAACGGCTTTGGCAGCAAGGTGCGCATCATCCTGAACAAGGCCGACATCCTCAAGCCCCAGGAGCTGATGCGTGTGTACGGTGCACTCTTCTGGAACATCGCCGCTCTCATGGACACAGCCGAGCCGCCGCGTGTGTACACCTCGAGCTTCTGGAGTCGCCCCTACAAGGAAGGGACGGACCACAAGCTTTTTTCGGACGAAAAGCGTGATCTGTTGGTGGACCTCATCGAACGCGTACCCTCGCAGGCACTGGACAAGCGTATCACCAATACCATCCGCCGCACCTACGACGTGCTCACCTTTGCCATTGTCTGCTCGCACTTCAAGTCGTCGCTGCCTGACGTCATTGGCCGCTCCAAGGCGAAGGAGCAGTTCTTCCTCAACTACCCCACCCAGGTAAAGACACTGGCGAAGAAGTACGATCTACCTGAGAAGGTGTTCCCGCGGTACGAGCCTGTTCACGCCTACCTGATGGCCAAGGACACCAACATCGACGATATCCCTGCTCTGGAAAAGCTTGAGAAGCGCGGGTGGATCCAGGTCCTCAAGCAGACCGCCGAGTCTGACCTGCCTAAGCTGATGCAGCCGATCCGCTCGACCCGCGTTGCCGACCCACGTGTGCGCCGTAACTCCTACGCGGAGCACTTCGAGCACCGCAACCAGGAAGGCCTGTACCACGACACGACGTTCAAGGGCATGGGCCCCGCTATCCAGCCTCGCGAGATGTCATACAACCCGTACACCGGCACTAGCGAATCAGGCTACACGCCAACGTCGGCCTTTAACCGCAACGCCAGCACGTTCAGCGCCAAGAACGGCAGTGCCATGCCCTCCACCAGCTCCCGTGCCATGTACCCAGGCGAGCTCCCCGCTCTGAGCGCGAACAATCGTGCGTCGATGGCCACCAGTGTTCCCAGTGCACAGACACAGCAGCAGCTCTGGCAGCAACAACAGCAGCTCCAACAGCAGCAGCAGATGATGTCAGCCATGATGGACATGATGCAGCAAATGCGTACCGACAGCCTGCGCAGCATCCAGTAGAACACGTACGTGCGTGTGCATGTCTGTGCCAGTGTGAACGGGAACGGCATCCCATGGGAAACACCTGCGCTCGTTTGACATTCCAGCCGCTTTCTGCCGCACAACGTCTTGTTGGCTTTTGCATTGTTTTGCGCTGTGTCCCCCGCTTTTTTTCCCTCTTTTCTTTTGCTAGTATCAGAGCCCGCCCACCGTGTTTCCGCACTTTCCTCGACTATTCCCAATTTTTGTTTTCACGACAACGCGTGATGGACATGGTCGCGGTCGCCTCGCCACTGAGCCTATTGCCCTTCTACTCACCCAGCGCGGGGAGGCGATAAGCCAGGTGCCGTTGAAGGTGAGGCGTCCTCCTATTCTCTCTCTCTCTCTTGGGAGGGAGAGAACTGAAGAAGAGGACAGCGCAGAGATCCATCGGGCGTGTGGCGTCCTTTCCCTCTTTTTGTTTACACAGCTCTCTTCTTCTTCTGTTTTTCTTTGTTTTGTCGTTGCTTTCTGTTATCCCCCCTCCTGGTTCTTGCACCTCAGAGGGAACCATGTTTATTTTTGCCCCCAAGACAGACTCATCGCAGTGGACACGAGGCAACTGGCGTCCACCGAAAGAGAGCCTCACAGACAAACAAACGGAAAACGGCATACGCAGCGCTGTAAACAGCGAGCAACACCAACTTGTTTGGACTGTTGGAGGGATAACTGACCGACCATACTTTACCTGTATATTGTACGGTAAGCCAACTGCGCTAACAAAAGAAAAAGAAGAAAAACAAACAAACAAACAAGATAAAAGGAGTGTGGCACATATGCACGAAAGAGAAAAATACATCAAACAGCTGTGCAGTGCCTTGTAAACACAAAGGGAAAACAACGAAGAGCTCCTGGAAGAACTGATGACCAACAGGATCGCCGCCTCACTGTTACCGCAAGGCGCCAGAATAGAGTGCCGAGGAAGGCACGACTCCACAGAGGCAAACAGATCACTGCTGTAACGTTTTTGCTCTTGTTTACCACTCCACATTTTTTGTTTTCTTTTTCACTTTTTCTCCTTTTTTTTACCTGTTTTTTTTTTCATTCGACATTCTTGAGAGATTGGTGGAAACCCAGTGTTGACTGTCATTCGATCCTACACATACTGATCATCATCACCTGGTAGTGAGGGAACAGTGAGGGAAAAAAAGAAAGGCGCGTGGAACAAAGTTTGTGATACCAAGAGGGTTACCAACCAATTGCTGTCTTTTCACTCTTTGTTTTTCTCAGCCTCCTTTTTTTTTCCGCCCGTTTCACTACCCCTCTTTTGTTTCTCCGTTTCCCGTTTTCACACGTGTCTGTCAAGCATTCTTCATTCGCATACGTTTTTCTTTTGTTTTGTCTTGTTTTCCCCCTCAAGTTTCCGTTGTTGAATTGGGGGGATCCCCCTGCCGACCACCTAGAGTACACGAATGAGAACAGCTTCGCGTCACGGAAACGCTACACATTCTCCCTGAAAAAAAAAAAGAGCAATTTAACTACGGCAATCAAAGCCACTTTACTGAGCGCGCTCCTTGTGCGCGTCATTCGAAGGCCTCGTGCGTTCTGCCCGGTGCCGCGTAACACAAGAGCACTCCCAGTACCTGCAGCTTTTGAGGTGAGGGGTAGACGCATGCGCAGTGCGGCGACGTGCTATTGTCTAGTGACGTCGATACGGAACCGTGCGACTCGCACCTCTCCGTGAGACGTCCATTTGTGTCAGCGTTTTCCTCACTGTTGCTTTCGTTCACCTCTTTGTTTTGGTTTTGTTGCGCTACACGCAAGTTGGCTTCCCCACAGCCTTTCATGTGTTTCCCCGCTCTTCTGTTTCTCTCTCTCTCTATCGTATCGTCTTCTTATGCTTACGCGGCAACCCTGGCCACCACCTGCTCCGCAACTGGCCACCACTCGCGCTTCGCGACGTCACATACACACACACACACACACACACACACACACACACACACACACACGCAGCATCGTCAATGCCAGGCGACGACACCGCCCATGGAGACAGTCTGACACGCCCCGTTGTCAAGGCACCGCGAACGGAAGCGTGTGCCTCTGTGCCGGCCGCCGACGGTGATGGCCGAAATCCATTCTCGGGCCGTCCGTACTCCCCACTCTACGCGACTCTCCTGGCCGCGAGACAAACACTTCCCATTTACACCAAGCGCCAGCTGATTCAAGACACCGTCCGCGCGAATCAAGTGACACTGCTCGTAGGTGAGACGGGTAGTGGCAAGACGACGCAGGTTCCCCATCTGTTGGCAGAGCTAGACCCGGTTTCGCCTGGACTGGTGGGGTGCACGCAGCCCCGTCGCATTGCCGCGCTCTCCGTCGCCTCGCGGGTAGCGGAGGAGATGGATGTCACGCTCGGCCAGCAAGTGGGGTTTCACGTTCGTTTCCAGTCGTCCCGTTCACCCCTCACCAAGGTGCTGTACCTCACCGACGGCATGCTGCTGCGGGAGGCGATGCACGATCCTGACCTGGCGCAGTACAACGTGGTGGTGGTCGACGAAGCCCACGAGCGCACTGTCGACACAGACGTTGTCCTCGGCCTGCTCAAAGGTGTCTGCGCGAGGCGGCCGCTGTTTCGTCTCGTCGTGATGTCTGCCACGCTCGACGTGGGCAGGATTCGTGCTTTTTTTCCAGGCGCGGCGTTTCTGCATGTGTCGGGGCGCATGTTCGATGTCGCCGTGACGTACGCCAGGCAGCCGGTGACGGACTACGTGGCGGCTTCCGTCGAGTGCGTGCGCCGCATTCACCAGCACGAAGGCAGCGGAGACGTACTATGCTTTCTCACTGGGGAAGCCGAAATCGAAAGAGCGGTGAATGCGTGCAGGGAGTTGCTGCGCGATCTCTCGCCGTTAGCGAGTGATGGTGAGGACGTGAGTCTGGTAGACGACGGTGTTGGCTCACCTTCCGGCGGCACCGCCCCGTGTGCGGGGAAGCCGCCGTCTAGTGCAGTGGTGTTGCCGCTTTATGGATCCCTCCGCCTGGAGGATCAACAGAACGTGTTTCGCCAGTACCCTTCCGATGTGCGAAAGATCGTCTTCGCGACCAACATCGCCGAGACATCCCTCACCATTGACGGTGTTGTGTACGTCGTTGACTGCGGGTACCAAAAGCAAAGCTTGTTCCAGTCCTCGGCACGCGTTGACTACCTATTGCCAGCGGTGATCAGCAAGGCGTCGGCGGAACAGCGCAAAGGTCGTGCTGGGCGTACGCGTCCAGGCAAGTGCTACCGCATGTTTACGCAAGCCGACTATGAGCGGTTTCCCGACCACACTCACCCTGAGATACTGCGGACAAACATTACCAGCACATTGTTGGCACTTTTGAAGGTGGGCATCGCGAACCCTATTGAGTTTCCGTTCATTGATCCCCCCAGCGAAGAAAGCTTGCAGGAGGCTTTTTATCAATTGTTATACTGGGGAGCTGTCGACGACGAGCTGCAACTCACCGAGCTCGGCTCGCAGATGGCTGAACTGCCGGTGGACCCGTCACTGGCGCGGATGCTACTAAAGGCACCTGCGCACGGATGCGCTGCTGACGTCGTGGCTGTCGCGGCGATGCTGGAAGTCGGCCAAGTCTTCCTTCGCCCAGCTAACAAGACACATGAGGCGGATCAGGCGCATGCAAAGCTGCAACACCCCGACGGTGACCACATCACTCTGTTTTTTGTTTTCCACGCCTTCTACCGCAGCCCCACCGCCGCGTTTTGCTGGTTACACTTCCTGCGTTTTCAAGCCCTCCAACAAGCCATGCAGATCTACAGACAATTGCGCCAACTCCTATCCAGGCAGCACGTCCCTGTTGTCTCGACGTACAGGCCGGAGTCGGGCACAGTAGACACCGTAGCGCTGCGCAAGGCGATTCTCGAAGGATACTTCACACAAGTTGCCTACCGGCCAGCTCACTCAGACACGTACGTCACTGTTCAAGGCCGACGCCCTGTTCGCCTCAACCGCGGCTCTGTCCTGTGTGCACGACGGGCCGCGGCTCTTCCTAGATGGGTCCTCTACGCTCGTCTAGAGGTGCACGGCGAGCAAGGAACGTTTGCCCGGACACTCTCGCCGGTGGAGGCAACTTGGCTTGTGGAGGTCAGCAACTACTACGCCGACCCGACGGAGCTCGATGACCCAGAAATAATACGTGAGCTTGTGAAGGCTAAGCAGTCGTTGGAGAACCAGTGACCGCCGTTCACATCGGTGGTGGCGTACTGTGCGCATTGAGTTGCTTGTGTCGCCATGCGCCAGTTCACGCGAGCTGGAACTGAACGGTCAAGTATTCACATCACGCGGTGCCGCTGTTGACTGCCTCTTACATGGGGGCACTGACGCAGAAGCGTCAGACCAAGAATGCACAAAACTTAGCCATGAAAAATACCGAATCGCCTACTGCGATTCTCCCTCTTTCTCTGTGTGGTCGGTGCTGCACAGCCTACCCGAAGAATACTGAGTACACACTAGAGTGGGCTGCCCTCATCGACTTGCCCAACCTCTCCTTGCACCCGCATCACCTTCGCCGCATGCATTCTCTCCTCATTCCACCCTTTTTACTTTACTGTTTTGCGCGCGTCGCACTCGCCTCAAATCGCATGGTGTACACACGACGTAGTTCGAAAAAGAGAGTAACGAAGAGCTCTTTTAGGTACTCTGCAACGGTGACTCTGTCTTGTCACTGTAGAGTTTCACGTCCTTTTTTTTTTCTTTTCTTGTCTTGTTGGCACCTGATTTCTTTCTTTCTTTTCAACAAGCCCATACATAGACCGCTCGTTTCACCAGGCCTCGAAACTCCGTGTTTCTCTTTCCGTTGTTATTGCCCGTGAACATATACACATACACGCATACCTTCATACATTCACACACGCACACACGTAGATTAAATCGTTGAACATCTGACAACATCGCCTTGTGCCTCTTGTCTCTACCCTGTGACGTAGAACAAGGCTGCCGTTCCCTCATGGAAACTGCTCCATCCGCCCTGGCGAAGTCGCCTTACGCCATCAACCTAGAAGTCGTCGGTGAGGATGGACGTGCTGTGCATCAGCGCCCCATCAACGTGGAGGACCTCCTGCACAGTGCCCACCACACCATGGACGTGGGGCACGGCGTAACGCTGCACCTCGAGGAGTACGATCCCAACAGTCTGTACCCTGAGGAGAGCGGTGATGAAGAGACGTACGAGTTCGGCACCGACAACGTCGAAGAACGCCCACTAGAGGACGCCGCGGACACTTTCCATGGAGCAGGCAGGCACCACTCCTCCACAGGTGCGGCCCCGCACCAAGCCTCGCCTCCTCCGGGTACCGATGCGGGTAGCTGGTACGACGTGCTGAACGCCCTGCGCCGCGAGCGTGAAGAAGTCGAGCAGGAGGCAGCTCGCCTCGCCGAACTAGGTGAAGGCGCGGATGAAGTCGGGGCTTCGCACCGACGATCCGCACGAAGTGCGTCCACACCGCTGCGCCGTTTCCCCTCACCCGCCGCCGCGTCACGCACAAGCAAGTCGATGCCACCTCCGCAAGCTCAGTCGGTCGCTGCCGGTAAAGACGGAGAAGCGGACGGGCGATCACGTCGTGAGGTATGGTCGTCTTTCGCCACCCCACTGGACAACACTCGCAACTACCGTCGTCTCCAGTACGTGTCCATCATGGCGGAGCAGGATGCGCGACGCTTTCGGCCCTCATCGTTGGCGTTTCACGGCATGGCAGCCTACATGCACGCCAAGGATGGGTGTCAGCGCGTGCTTGTGTACGGTGGCTTGAGCCAGCTAAGCAAAGGCGTGGAGAAGGAACTGTACGAGTTCTCCCTGCTTACGGGCGGCTGGCGCCGGCTTGAAGGCCGCCAGTTTGTGCCGGCGGGTCATTACGGCCACGCGATGGTGGTGGTGGAGTCTGCGGATCGCCTCGTCGTGATCGGGGGTGTTGGCCCTGGTGGGCTGCGTCCCCCACAGCGCCGCCAGCACGCAAGTGGCGAGAAAGCAGAGGACGAGGACGACGAAGCGTTGCGTGCACGCAAACGCGAGCAGCTGCTGTTTCCCCTGACTCAAACACAGAGCCGCCTCCACGGCAGAACGGTTGACGCTGTGCCGCCGGCAGGGCCTGCCTCTGCCTTGAGCGCACCATCTACGCTGAACACGACCATTGGCTTCGTACCCTTTCTTTTCGACATGGAGCTGTCGTCGCAGCGGTGGCGGGCTGTGGAGCCCGCCACACCGTTTCCACTGGCTTTCCACACCGCGATCGCTTTTGGCCGCGAGGTCTTCGTCTTTGGCGGTTTGACAGAGACCTTCTCTGTCAGCCATCAGCTGCTCGCCATCAACATCGAGACATACTCGGTGCGGCTGATTGGGCACCCATCCGCGGCGACAGCCGAAGGTGAGGACGACGCCGCACCAGCCGCGCCCGCCGCGCGCTACCTGCATAGTGCCGTGCGCCACGGAAACTACATGATTGTCTTTGGCGGGCTGGACCATCGCAATGCGCCGCTGGGCGACCTCTGGGCGTTTGACCTTGTCAATGAGCGGTGGGAGATGCTGCGCTGCCGTGGTATGCTGAACGCACGATGGGGTCACGCCGCCTGCGTGGTGGGCAACCGCCTGCTCATCACTGGTGGGTTCGAGTGTGACCTCGACGAAAGCCCCCGGCAGTATCCCGCTGAAGCGGGAGGAGAAGCGGGCCCTACAGCTTCTGTGATGGAAGTCAACCTGATCCCCACGAACAGCGAGGAGTACCTGTGCCGTGAACGCATCCCTGTAAAGCCGCCGTTGCCGCCGCTGGCGTTCAGTACAGCAGCCGCGTGCGGCGATGACGCCTCGCTGGTCGTCTTTGGAGGCCTCACAAACCTTCCCAAGAAGGCAAGGGCGAAGCGAAGCCGATCACACACCGCTGCCCAGCACCGCGGCGACGACAGCAGCGACGAAGACGGCAGTTCACCTGACAGCGACAACGAGCAGCCCTCACAAGGAGACCGCACTACGGGCAACGCGCGTGGTGAGAAGCCCGCACGACCTGCCACTCTTCTCACACGTTACCCAGTGTTCGCCGATGCGCTGGTGGCGACCTTCCCCGTGAAGGCCGCAAAGAAGCACGAGGAGGACGACGGCGACACCTACGTGAACGAACTTGGCATCGAGGTGAGCAAAAATGAGCTACCACCGCACTTCAAGGCCTTCGTGCGTCGCCAGGATGATTTTCTCAAGAAGAAAGCGGCCGCAGACGCCGCGGCCATGCACCGTACGACGATGGAGGAGAAGGAGGCGATGGAACCCACACTCTACCTCACCGAGGACGAGATTGAACGCCTCATCGACAAGTCCGAGGAGTGCTGCACAGCCTTCACAGAGTCGTACAAGATGGAGGACCTGCCGTCCAACGTGCCGGACCGCGACGAACGCATTCGCATAACTGAAGAGTGCGTCTCCCTCAGTCGGCAGGTACGTGATGTGATGAAGTCCATGAAGGCGTCAAAGTCCGGTGTCACAGCCGTCAAATCGAAGGACCACCGTCGCCGCGCCGGACAAAAGTTTGAGGACTACTCCGCCGCGAAGCCATTTCGCCGTATTGTCGTCGCGCACCTGCTTGGCGGCATCAATGAGCAGCTGCATCAGATGCACCGTCTCAACCGCGGCCTGCATACGATCGTCTGGGAGGAAAAGCAGCCGTTCCTCGATGCGATCAAGGTCATGCAGGATTCGGTGGACGCCCTCCACAAGGCCATCGCCACTATTGTCAACACGTACATCTCACGCCGCGTGGCGAATCTCATGAAGGGTGTCGACAAGCACAAGGAGGTGATGCGACTTCTCACCGAAGTCGTTGAGAGAAATCGTCGCGACAAGATCTTTCAGAAGGACCAACAGGTAGACAAGCAACGCGAACGCGTCAAACGTGCCTGGGCGAACGCCGAAGCGGACGACGACAAGAAAAATCAGCCCGGGAAGAGGTTGCAGTCGGGGCTGGCGTCGCCGGCAGTCGGACGGAACCGCAGTGCCTCTGCGCACGGTCGCCGCCCCTCACTCGGCGCGGGCTACTACAAGGAAGAGTCAACAGCCGTCGTGGACGTCAGCGAGGTGGAGTGGGGTCGACTATGCGACGGTGCGGCCAAGGTGGAGCGATGTGCGGAGGCACTCAGGGCGTACTGCCAGCAGGGAATGGCCGCAACACCGAATATTCCAACACAACAGACCGCGCCAGCCGCTCCGCAACCGCTGACGATGCCAGTACAGGGGACAGTTCCACCACCTCCCCTTGCCGGCGGTGCCGCACCCCCGCCACAACTACCATTCCCGACGCTGCCCGGCGCGCCACTGCAGACGACAATGTCGGTATCTACCGCACCAGCTCCGGGCACCTTGGCGTTGGCTCCGCCGGCACTTCCTCCTCCACCGTCGATGGTGCCGGCTCTACCCGCACCGCATGGAAGCGGCACTCAGGACCCAGCATCCGCTGCACCTACACAGGACCGCCCTGATGCCCCTGGCATCCCGGAAGGTACGGCGGGTGGGCTCTCCAACAAGGAAATCGTGATCCGCCACTCCAACGAGGTGCGAGACAAGATCGCCACGACGGCGCAAGCCGTGTGCGACGCCGCGCGCCTGTTTCACCAGCGGCTTTCAAACCCCGCGGCGGTGAGTGCGGCGACAGCGGAGGACGTGGGGCGAGACGCACGAAAGACATCCGCGTCGTCTTCGGACGACTCCCCCGCTGGCCGTGCCCAGGAGACCGGCGTGCTCCTTGCTGGCCCTGCACCGCTTCCCTTGCCGACGATGACGACCTCACCAGTGACGGGCCTCGTCATGCCGTCTGACATCAAGAAACAACGGCTCGCGGTGCCGGCCACGGCGGTAGCGGCGATCACGACGTCATCCGACGATCTCACCAGGACCACGACGCACACGACGCGTTCACCACCACCGGCGTCCGCCACGACCGCTGCCGCCGCTCCAAAGGCACCGTTGCCCAGTGCCTCGGAGGCCGCGGCCGCCGGCGAACACGGAAAGCGCGAGCTGCCCTTGTCTACGCTGCGGCCACTTTTGGAAGCACGTGAGCGCCTCGGTAAGGCAAGCACTCTGGCACCAACAGTGCGTATGAACGAGTGGGACGACAACAACCTCGCCGGCGCCCCGCAGGATGAGCGGGTTGACAAGCTGTGCAAGCGTCTGCAAGTGCTCTTGACGGCGCTCGTTCAGCACGTTAGTGGCAGCTTCCTCAGTACCGCAGGCGCACGTAAACCCCGCAAGCGTATTGTGCAACTCTCGAAGGCACAACCTGATCAGCTTCCACGAGAGTCAGGTCGACCCCCTCGGGAACCATCGGCACCACGCGGCCACTCGTCGCACGTGGCGAGACGAAGCGAGAAGGAGGCGCACGGGCGCCGTGGCAGGAGTGGCCCCTCCACACAGGGACGCAGCCGCACCACGACCACAACAACACGAACCACCACCACCACCACCTCTGCGACCAATTCGTCTCCGTCATCGTCGTCGTCTTCCTCTTCCCGTTCCTCCTCGTCGTCCTCGTCGACTTCAGGAAGGAAGAAGGACAGGCACACAACACCATCGGGTCGCAAGGTGGTCGCAGTACAGGGTCTCGCTATCCCAGGCGCCTCGCGTCCGGCTCGCACGACACCGTCGGCGGTCCAAAAGACTGCGGGGGTGGCTCCCACGTCTCGTCACGCGACGCCTAGCGGTGTGGCTGGCAGGCCGTCATCGGCACCACGAACGCAGGCAGCCCTGCAGCCGCTCTACACGGGTCCCAAGAGCCACCTGGTGCAACTGGCCTTCCCGGACGGCGCAGAGGGCGGTGCGGAGGCGGAGAGCCAGTCAGCGACACGGCAACGCGGAAGTGGCAGTGGCCAGCGCCGTGCCGGTGGGGTTGGCACCGAGCTGCTCGCCAGTGCTGCCCCGCTCGTGCCGTACTCACCCGATCTGGGCATGCCACGCGACAACGAGTGGCGCGTGTCGTCCTCCACAGGCAACGGCCAAGGTGGCTCTGCAGCTGCTATTGATGCGAGCAATCCCACTCCGTCGGTCGTCGAACTGAACCCTAGTTGTGGCGCCCGGGTTGTGCCGAACACACCTACACCGCAGGTCGCGGGCACCGCTGCGGTGCCTGTGTCTCGAGCAAGTGTTGGTGCACGCAACGTGTTCCTCGATGCTGGCGGCACGCGTCCACGATTCGCCAACGATTGGGCCCTTGCGCCGACGGGTGGGGCTGCCGAGAAGCGGACCTCGCTTGTGTTGTTGCCACCCACGGTGACTGCCGAGGAGGCCTTGATGCGTTCCCCGGTCGGGCCCTCACCGCGGCAGAGCACCTCTGTGGAGGCTACTGCCTCCTTTACGCGCGGCGTGGGCCCCGTGATGCACAGCCCGGTGGACCAGAGCACACAAGACGGCACGACAGCCCCTCCTTCTGCCGGAGTCTCCCGTAACCGGCGTTCAACCATCTCGATGCTAGCGCAACTGCAGCCCGAGCCGGTGCACACGAACCGCTCAGCCGCCACCCTTGAGCCTGCAACCAGCATCTCGCCAGGCACGTTTGTCGTCAACGCCGACTACTACGCCCACACGCACGGTCTCCCCATCGCCACCGTCGACACCGCCTCCAGCGTAGGTGCTGACTCCGCGCCTGGGCGGCTCCCTGGCGGTGGTGTTGGCGCTTCCGGACAGGCCGCTCGCCACTGGGCTGATGTGGACGATGACTACTTCTACTTTGGACAAACTGTGCACCGTGGCACAGGGGTGACAACAACGGATCCCTCTGCACCAGGCCCTGCCGCCTTTACGGACACGACCAATCGCATGGCACATCGCCCGACCGGAAAGGGGAAGGCGACACTCACTGTGCCCACGTCACCACCGGTCGGTACGGTTTTGGGTTCCCAGCGCGTCAACGCGTCTTACGTGCCTGCCCGTAGCGGCAGCGCGCGCCGCGCAGCCACCGCACGCGATACAGCCGCCTCGTCGCATGCCTCGCCACCACCACGTGAACCCTCCTCAGCCGCTCGATCAGCCTCCGCAACACGCGCGGTGATTGAGCGCGGGCGGCAGACAGCCGTGGCAGGCGGCGCGACGATGAACACGTCAAACGCTGGCCCTTTTCGTGGACGGTTAACACCTGGCGAGCGGCAGATCCTCGAAGCCCGCGAACGCCTTCGTCGTCGATAAAGCAAAAAAAAAAAGGAGAATGAGTGTACAATGTCAACAACATCATGCCCACATACAGTGATGGATCGGCACTGAAGTGTCAATAGAGACAATTTTGTTTTTCGCAATAGATCATCTGTGCTCTCTCCCTCTCTCACGCACGGACACAGTTTTCTCCGAAAAAGCACTGTGTACGTTTCATAGATATGGCGTGTCAAGGTCACTTGACGCCTGCAGGGCGTTGCCTTCTTGTTGATTGTTTGTTTTCTCTCTTGTGTCTTCTGTTTGTGGCTACTCTCTCTCTTTTTCTTCCATTGCCCTCTGTGCGATCTTTCGTGCGTTGTCACAACGACAGAAATTTGGCTTTGGTGAAAGCTGACAAACAAACAAAAAACAACAACAACAGAAGAGCAGCCTGGGCTAAAGGCGCACGCGAGTGTCAGTCTCTGTGCACCTAAGATGTGCACTGTCAGTGGAATCACGCTCAGCGGATGGAGTCGTCTGAGGCAGTGTGGTCAGCAAAAAGAGGGCCAAGAACGTCAGGCGCAGCCCCTTCCGCTTTTTTCTTTCCTTTCGTCCCCGGCGCCGTCGATGGAGGACAGTGCGTTCACACCATTCCCAACGCGTGCACTCCCTACTACACTCCTCCTCCGCTCCAACGCCTACGTGTCGCGTTCTGTCTGTGTCAGTGTGTACTTCAGTGTCTGTTTTGATTGTATTCTAGCGCTCGACGGGGAATCGTTTGTGCGCTGTGGGTACAAACGACGATCAGCCGGCTTGCGCTTTTTTTTTTTCATTCTCAATCTTTTCTCGGCCTCGTGGTGGAACACACACGCAGTACCTGGCTCGACCCAGCGTGTTGTTCTACCGTCCGCATTAACCACTAATCTGCTTCCGCTGCGACTATTGTTGTTTTGTGTGTGCGGTATACCGGAAAGTTGAAGCTACTCGTAAAGGAAATTCCCTGCGCGAAATACCGGTGTCTGAAGACACAAACACCAGTGACCTTGTCCATATCACTATTTCACAGAACCATCTTGGATAGTGGCTCGCCACTGGCCGTTGAGCTTGTTCTTGGAGTGCAACTCTTTTAGTGGCAAACAAAAACCCCCGAGAAAACGTGTTGTTTCTTTCTTTTCTTCTTCCTTCTCACGTGCTTTCCTCTCTGTACAGCAACATCGCTGCACTTGGCAGTGAGAGTTGTTCCATTTTTTTTTCTTCTGTTCTTTCCTTTTTTTTTTTACTCACCAAACCTCCGTTTTTCTTTTCTCGTGTGCCGCTGCACCAGTGCACCTCTCTTGCCTGATTCTTTCGCCTCAAAAGTAGTCACCTGCCGCCTCCTCTTCCTGTGGAGGTCACTGAAGAGTTGTTATCGACGCCCACACTTGAGGTGCTCTCACAGAATTCACCCCTCTTTCTCCCTCGTTTTGTACGTGCTACTTTTTGTTGGTCTGTGTGTGTGCATGAAAAACGGTGGACTTTGGTTCATCCCTGTTCAATCGTCGATCTGACTCGTAGTCGTCACCTGCCAACGTCGACCTGCTCTTTGGGGGAATAGACATGCAGAGGACGGCTGTATCACAGGACTACGATGTCCCCAAGAAGCCAACGTTTTTCCTCGACGGGATGGAAGTGGTGCAAAGCAGTGACGCTGCGGCGTACTCCTCGAACAGCGTGACGGACAACGTCATGTATAGCACGAACGGTATCATCGGACTTCGCCACCGCTCCGAGGTCGAGACAGTCAGTTTCGAAACGGACGTTCTGCTGAATGGCGTGTACCACTGCGTGCCACGCCCACCAGCTGACTTTGTTCTCGGCTCACCCGGTGAAGCTCACTCTGGTGCCACTGTCTGCACGGTCGATCTCGACTGCTTTGTCGACGGTGAGTCTGGCACGCTTTCGCGCCTCCCGAACCGTTGCCTCAGCCTGCGAGACGGTGCCTATCGCAGTAAGTGCATGGACGTGATGAGCAGCGACGGCGGGCTGATGTTCGACGCCTCGTACATCCGATGTGCCTCGACGGATGACGTCAACGTGTGGACAGCAGAGGTCACGTACGATAACTTCCGCGTACAGTGCACACCTGACCACCGCAGTGACGCTGGACTCGCCTCACCGCTGAGCGGCACGTGGAGCAACGACACAGTGGCCAAGTACAATCTTGAGTTTGTCGCCACGTTCGCCGTCGACGTAGATGAATGGGAAGTCCTTCAAGCGAATCAGATGGATGCCGTGTGGCAACGATCCTTGACCAGCGGTGTCGTCGTGAGCAGCGCGGCAGACGTGTTCTGCACACTGGAAGAGAATCGGAGTGGAAAAGTGGAGCAGCACCACCTCGAATCGGAGCTGACAATCACGGCCTGTGACTCAGCGGTGAGTTCCCAGAAAGACTACAGCGGCTCTTTGCATCGGAATGCGACCAGTGATTACGGGCAGTCTCGTATCGTCACGGCCGGCGGAGCGATGCGGCGGCCGACACTAGACATCGTCGGTGGCCTCAACCCCGTCATGAGTGACAAGCGCTTCTTTGTCATCACGAAGCGATTCGTCTACACCGTTGTGTCCGACCGCCTGCCGCAAAAACTCGTCCTGTCCTTCTCGGGTCGACATGTCAAAGGTGCCTTGCCGGCCGCACCGTTCGAAGCCCCACCCGTGGAGGACACGGTGGCGCTGCGCAAAGCACAATTGGACGAGTTTTGGGAAACCTTTCACGTCGACATCCAGCTCCAAGAGGAGGTCATTCCGCACCGTACACGGCTGCCGCTGTTGTTTAACGCGTTTTGCCTCCACGCTGTGTCCCAAGGCCTCGAAATCGGCTTGCCTCGCTGCGGCCTGTCAAGCACGGGGGAGGGCCTCCGCTATGACCTCTCCAAGTACATTTACTTTGGCATTTACTACACGTTGACGCGACCAGCGAGCGCCTTGAGCCTGCTGAAAAGTCTGCATACACTACTGCCCGCGGCGCGTGCCAACGCAACCAACATCTACTGTCTTTCCTCCGGCGCTGTCTTTCCGTCGTGCACGATCACCGGCTCCGACACTGACTCGTTTTCGCCGACCTACACCATGCGTGTCGCCGTGAACGCAGAGATCGGCTACCTTGTGTGCATGTATCTCAGCGCCGCGGAGGCCGTCAGTGCGGTGGAGCGTGCCATGCTTCTCGAGCTCCTGATTGAAACGGGCCGCATTTGGCCACAACTCGGTGAGTGGAGCGAGAACCGCACTGTCTTCCGCTTGGATAGCATTGCCGGCGCCGACATGCACAATGGCGGGGCGTGTGGGAATTTCTACATTCATCTCAGCGCGCGCGAGCACGTCCGCAGTGTGCTCGAGCAGATCCGCGTTCACGAAAAACTGCTCGGCGCACCGTGGCTGGAGGCGTTGCTTAACCGCTTGGAGGTGAACCAGGAAGAGCGTGCAGAGTGGGCGGCAGTGGCGGCGTGTATTCCCGTGCACGCCTCAAGCAACCAGGGTGTCTACATGGTCCACGACTTTTTCGATGTGCTACCAGAGTGGCGTGGCGAGCGCGCGCGGCACCCGCTGTCACTCAACTACCACCCGCTTGCCATTTACCGCGCCAAGGTGGTGGACATCCCGGAGGTGCTTCTTGGCATGTACCTGTACCACGAAAACTTCAATCAGCACGAGTACGAGCACAACCTTGCCTACTATTCACGGCTGTGCACACTGGACTCACCGGAAGGACTCGGCATCCTCGCTATCACACAGTGTCACGCGCGCGGTGACTTTGCGCAGCCCATTCCTTACCTGCGCGCGCTGGGGAATCTCGACCTCGACAACATCTTGTACTCCGCCGAAGAAGGGCTGCACCTGTGCGCCATGGCCAACTCGCTGCTCACCGTGATCAGCGGTCTCGGTGGCGTTCGCTGGGGTAACGACTACATTTTCCTGAACCCCATTTTGCCAGCTGGTGTATCAAGCTACACCTTCTCCGTGTGCTGGCGGGGGGCGGTTCTCAAGACCACCGTTGACAATGACCGCATTGTCTATGAGCTGCTCTCGGGCGACAGTTTACGCTTCGTGCATGGCCCTCAACGACACCGCATTCACCTTCACACCGGCTTCCGTCGCTGCGAGCCGAAGCGACAGACCGCAATCCCACGCATCACCCATAGCCGCATCAGTCAGTTCGACGGCGTGGTCGTTCTCGTTGAGACGCTCTTTGACAGCATTTACGAGTACAACTACATTGCCTGGTACCGGACGCTGGAACGGCTGTTCGAGAACTACCGAACGTTGCACAACCGCAACATCCCACCACTCACAGCGCAGGAGTTCATTGAGACGGTCATTTACCAGAATGAGGAGCAGGAGATCGCCTTCAGTGGGATTCACAACGTGCTCTTATCCAGGCAGATCGAGCTCGACCTGGGCACACCGAACGACGCCGAGATTGTCGAGACGCGGTACGGCCTGGCGAACGCCAAGGTCGCTGAGATGTCTGAGATGATCGCGCAGCAGCCACCCCCGCTCGACGAGGGACTTTGCGCACTCCTCAAGGACTTTCGGCGCAACGGCGTCGCCTTGGCCGTCGTCACGTACTCGCGCACCCTCAAAACCCTCACGACAGTGGTGCCATGCCTGTCCGACCTGTTCATTGCCAGCATCGACGGCGAAGAGGCGCACGACCGCCACATGCGCGGCAGACCACATCTCGATCTGTTCCTCTGCGCCGCGCAGAAGATTCACGTCGATCCCTCACGCTGCCTCGCCATTTCGCAGCACCTGGACCGGGGATACACCGCCGAGAGCCTCGGACGCTTCCGGATGTTTTTGGACGTCGATGACCCTTTCGTCAGCACGCGTGTGCAGCCAAAGGCGTATCCGTCCATGAGCGATGAGATGATTGAAAAAATGAACCACGACAACCCCGTGGTGTGCCGGCTGACGAAGAGCAGCATGCCTAGCACGATCGATCAAATCGAGGACCTAATGGAGGGCCGCAGCATGCGCAATCCACTGGTCGAATAGGTGAGGCCACACGCCTTGAACAAATATACAGACGCACACACACGGCAGTCATTCTTATGAAAAGTACCCGCAATCCCTCATACTGCAAGGAAAAGCCGCGTTCCTGGACGGTCACCGTATTTTGGCTCTGCAAACTCGACGCACGGGTGTGCATGTGTCTGTGCCTGTGTGTGACTTCCGAGTTACCTTTCATGAAGACAGATAGTGGCTCGGCGAAGGAGCGGGCGACCTGCTTTGTTTATTTTTTCTTTTCTTACAGCGCGCTTGTTTTGTTGCCAGCGAAAGCCTTTCGAAGCTTGCTTTTGGTGTCCGTTGTTTGTTCTCGCGCTGAAACTGTCAGCCGCATTTTGTTTTCCGCGCCACCACCACCCGTTCAGCTCTTCTTTTGTTGTTTTTTCGCGTGTGCAGCCACGCCGTGCATGCACAGTCATGCTGCCACACATTTATTTTCGTTCTTTTCTTTGCCATCGAAGTTGTTGTGTCAATAGTGCCTTGCTCGTTGACGCAACGAACTAAACTCCATCGGTATATCAAGGTACTGAGCGTCACCCCTCCCCCCTCTACGAGACAACCGTGATGCCAGACGACCTGACGCGACCATTTGCTGCTTATCAACAGCACGCCCGTAAGCCTCTGTGCCTCGAGAGACATGTCATTGGCCCGCCACCCCAGCACACACCATGGCAGGAACACCGGAGAGGACGAGGCGTCTTCTGTCCCTGTGTGGATGTGCAGCCTTGGAATCCTTGTTTCGACAATGAGCAGAAGAGAGGCGCGCTACAGACACCTGTACTGAAATCACCCTCGATGTCCCTGGTCTCCGTTCTCACGCACCTCCTCTTCGCAGTACTTCCTGCAAACGTCCTACCTCTCCGCTGATGACTCCTCCCTTCACACCCTCATTTCTCCTTCTTCATTTTTCCATCGTTTAACCCACACAGTGTGAACACGCTGTCTCCCACGCGCTCTGCACGCACTGGGAACAGCAAACACGTGCCGTCTAGAACGGCCTTTTTTTTCTTCGTTGGTTGTTGTTGTGCGTGCCGCTGAGAATCTCGGTGCTTGGCACTTAACAAGAAGATGGGTCTTCCTCCAATGCTGATGCAGGCACTGTTCATCTACAACCTGCTTAAGATGAGCGTGCCCTTCACCCGCCACCGCTACTGGCTCTATCCGTTCGTGTTTTTTCTTCTGGCGATTCCCGCCCTGTTTCTCATTCTACTTGGCGCGTTCAGTGCGGCCGACGCCGAGGCGCGGCTTGTCGTGCAGCGCGCGGACAGACGCCACCTCAGTCCAGAAGTGGGCAATGCGGACCCTGATGGTCACCACGGCGCCACGTTTGTGCACGTGCCCAAGAGCTTTGAGGTCTTGTGCATGGCTAACGTGACCATGGCGTCCTTGACCATGATGGCCGTCTTCTGCATGCTGGCTTGGATTCTCTACCAGGCTGAGCGCGGCTGGGCAGTCTATGTGCAACAAATCCTGCTGGACGTCATGGTGTTCGAGAAGACTATCTGGAAAGAGGCGACGGATCTACGTGGCGTCGTGCCACCAGAAGTATTGCCCAGCTGAAAGGGAAGCGAGGTGAGTGATGGTTTGTGGGGAGGCGGGGCACTTTCTCGCCGCAGTACATCCGTGTCGTGCCCCGACCCCTTCCCAACGACCACATAGGCACAGGCAGACGAACGCCGGCCTCTCGAGAAGAGACCACCACTGTTGTTGTTGTTGTTGCTGAGAATGCCATCCGACGAGGACGAGAACAACCCATGGTCATACCACACACTCATTCCTTCATCCGTCATGAGACGGCGTATCGTCACGGTCACGCAACCTCCCGTGAGGCTCGCACCCCTTTCTCCTAGCGACTGACGCGCCACGTTGAGGGCGACAAATCAAAACGGCGCCGGAAAACGCAAGAATAACTTTACTGATGCCCCCATTCAGCACACAACATGGCTCGCTTTCTTTGACGTACTCCCCTTCACCTCCTCTAGTGTGCATTAAAGTAGTCGCTTGAGTGGTGACCACTGCCTCCCTCTTTTCACTTTCGGGTCCTCCTTCCGCTTTCGTACTCATAATTCTTTTTCGCTTCCTCCAGCCACGTTTCCCTCGCATCACGCGCTGACTGCGCGAGTCTGCAAGCACGTCGTTGCGCGTCACCCATCTTGCAGTGCAGTGCTGAGCGTCGTTGCCTCCCCGTCTCGTTGCGCGCTCGGCGTTCTGCATCCAACGCGTATCTGCCTTCACGCGCAGAATACCGTAACGCTCCATTGCCGTCGGCAGTTTCTCGCGGACCGTCTCCCGTCGCCACGAAAGCGTGCGCAAGGCACCTCGCCGTCCTCGTCGCGTGTGCCGCCTCACGGCACTAGTTCCCCGATGGCGCATCCAGTGAAAGCCATGACTGTCGACCCGCGGCGCAACACGTGTAGCGTGTTACAAGCCCCCGGTAGCCAGCAGATTTCTCTCGATCTTTGCTTTGATTGGCCTCCTGCCACGGCAGGTGCAGACGACAGTGGTGAAGGATACATTGCCAAGCTCATGGTGCGCGAGGGAGGTGAAGAGGCCTCGAAAACGTTGGAGCGGATTCGCATGCTGTGCCCCCCTTCGCAGGGAGTGGGAAAGAAAAAAGGTGTGCGCCTTTCTCGCGAGGGGATTTTGGCCGCGTGCCCACCTATCCGCGCACTTGGGACAGCCTCGTCGGTAGCCCCAGGGGGGCAACTGGTTGAGCTCGACGCGTCTCTTCCCAACGAGCAGTTTCTGCCGGCCCTACGAGAGCTGTACATTGGTACGCAGAAGGTCGACGTTCTCTTCAACCCTCCTGCCATCACCACCGTGTACCCACTCCCGCGGGCTTACGTGGGACAGCCACTCTTTTGCCGTTCACCGGTCGTCGTGGGCGACAACGGGTCGACACCGCTTGTGTACGAGTGGTGTGCGGTGGAGCCGAGCAAGGCCGCCGAAGAGACACAGAGCGCGGGGCGGGCAGCGCCGGCCGACAACCTCCGTCGACTGTCCAACGACGCGCTCATCTACCCTACCGAGGACCTGGTCGGCAAGCACCTTGTCCTGCGCCTCTCGGTGAACCCCAGCCTCGGCCCGTGGATCAACCTGCGCACGCCAGCACCTGTCATGCCACTTCCCCCACCGGTGGCGCGCTGGTCTGAAACCCCGACCTTCCTCGAAGCCGCCTCTGCTTTCCGTGTCGTGTCGTACAACATTCTCTACGACGGTTTTTGTGATACAAAGGCGTGCCGTGAGCGGATCTACCCCTTCGCCTCTCCCGACGTCTTGTCCATTGAGAATCGCCAAGTGCGCATTCTGCAGGAGCTCATGGCCTATCACGCCGACGTGATATGTCTGCAGGAGTGTGGCAAGCAGCTCTTCAGCGACTACCTCCTGCCTTCAATGCAGGTTCTAGGATACGACGGGCTTTACGTGAACAAATCCGGCAACGTTCAAGAAGGATGCGCACTGCTCTTCCGCAGTGCCCGGTTTGCCCTCGTTGAGCAACAGGACTTCCCACTCAACTGGACCACACTTGAGGCGCGCTACCCCGCTCTTGCCTCACGTGTGGCGCGTCACGAAGAGTTGAAGGTCGCCCTGAGCCACCTCACTACGATTGCCAGCCTCAGTCTGCTGCGCGAGCGCAACACCGGCAAGCAGGTTGTCGTGGGAAACACTCACCTCTTCTATCACGCGAACGGCTGTCATATTCGCATGTTGCAGGCATTTATGGTGTTGGATGCGATCTCGAAAATTGGTCGGCAGACTGGCTCAGCTGGCGATCTCCAACCGTCTGCCGCGTCGTCGGCTGCAACCGAAGCGCCGAGTATTGTGCTGTGTGGTGACTTCAACTGCACACACCCAACAGGTGCCTATCGCCTGCTCACAACAGGGCAAGTGGAGGGCACCCATCGCTCGTGGGAAAAGGGCAAGCTCTTTTGGTGGGGCTGCGACCGGCAGCTGGGCTACAGCGAGGAGGAGTTCGAAACACTTACGGGCAAGAGACCGAACGACGGTAAACGGGCGAAGCGAGAAGTGTCGAGCGCACCACCAGCGGAGGAGGTGGCCGACGCAAGCCTCACAGCCGAGGCCAAGGCACTGGCCGAGCGCCCGCCGCTCACGGAGTGCTTTCACGAAGATCTGCGCGTACCCATCCGTCTTGCCGATGCGTACGACCGCACGGACCCGTCACTCATGTGGACCAACTACACAATGACGTTCCGCGAAGTCATTGACTACATTCTGTTTTCCTCGAACCTCGATGTGCTGCGGACGGTGCCCATCCCCCCGGAAAGCGAGCTGTCCGAGAACTTTGCACTTCCCAATAACATGTTTCCTTCCGACCATGTCGCACTCATCGCAGACCTCACATTCCGTGATTGAGTACGAGGACAAGTGTCGACGAACTGCTAGTCCAAACGTCGCGCCCATTCGTATTTGGCGGCTTTTCTAACTGCTGCACGCTCGGCTGGGTGTCTGGCTCACTCATCGAATCCCTCTGACACGTAGCTTCTCATATTGTTATTTTGCCCCTAAAAAAAAAAGAAGAATGATTCCACATGTGCTCTTTCAGGCACGCGGTGAACGGGCTGTACGCGCCTCGGTCACGCACGGTCAAACATCACGACGTTGCCTGTACTGCCTCGTTGCTCCTCACGTAGTGGGCATGCGCGTGCGGCCTTGTTTGATTTCTCCGCATTCGCACTCGTCGTGGTTATCTTACTTGCCACTCCCGCACGCCTTTCCTCTCTCTCTCTCTTTTCCGGTGGCTTGCAAAATAGACGGAAAGAGCGCTAAATACGCGGGAAAGTCCGCCGTACCACAGCGGCCTGCTTCTCCGGTTGCCTTCCCACCTGTGCCTGTGCACCATCGCCTCACAGAGTAGACGTGTTCCATAAACGCACACATATAGATTTTGTGAACGGCTTGACTGTTCATTCTTTGCTTTCCGTCGACCCTCGGCCACCGCAGCGTGTTCTTGCGTTCACTGTGTTCGTGTCCACGTGCACGTAGCAGATTCAGTTGTGCCGCTTGGCTCCTTTTTTCTGTCTCCCTTGTACACCTTAGATTCTTTTTGACGCCCGTTGTTTAGTGTCGCCGGTTTTTCGCTTGTAGGCTGTACATCACCATCTGTACCACCCAGTGTTTAACTATCAGTGACCAGGAGAGGCTGTAGTTCTCTTTCGTATCCGTGACGAACGCACAACGGAAACAACATGATCGGCCACGTCTACCAGTGTGGGCTCCGTTCACCGCTGCTGCGGAGGGGGAGTGTGGAGTCCAACGCTGGTGCCGATGACGACCAACACGAGCACTTCTTCGACTACCTGACCAGTGCCCGTCCGTCCGCGACACACTCGCGAACGCCATTGGCAGCCGACGCGCACACCACCACCACCAGCACCACGATCAATACAAACGACTCAGCGCAGAACGGTTCCCACGAGCGAGCCACCCTGACTACAGGTTCCAGCTCTGCTGCCTCGCCTTCGCCGATTGCCCCACCCTCGTACAGTACCAGTGGGATCGATTGTTCACTGTGGACGCTCCCGCTCCGCACCACGATGGGTAGCCGGCCGTGCTTTCCCAGTGACAGGCCACTTCGCACAGAGGCCACCCTGGAACTCTCCTCGCTCCGGGCGCCTCGGAACGTGGATAGTGCAGGCATGCCGAACGCTGAAGTGACGGCCGCGCGCTGCCAACAGACCTCCTTCTCCTCGCTTCTTCAGCCCCCACCTGGCATGTCGTCGCAGTCTGCCACGCAGGACGGGCCCCTTGCGACTGGTCAGCAGGGAGAAGGCATGGACGGCGCGCGCACCGCAAAAGGAGCGCAGACGTGCGCGCTTTCAATGGGCTGGTCGATTACACCTGGGGGGTCTGTCGGTACCACCGCAAGTCACGGTATCAGTGTCAGTGTCGACGCCGGAGACAGAAGTCTGCTGTCGTATGATGAGGCGAATGACGGCTCGCGACGAGGCACCTTCACTGGCCGTCGCACCGCGCAACAACCACACAGTGTGTCGGTGCATGTGGTGCAGACGACTCTTCGGCGAACCACACCCACCGCCATAGCTCCGTATTCACCAAGAAACGGAAACGGACTCGCTGATGAGGTGCGTGCTTTGTTCTTGTCAAGCGATGATGAGGACTGCCCAGACAAGAATAGCCACGACGCGACGCCAACGTCCGTGCCGAGGCGGGGCTGCCGCTCAGGTGACCGAAGCCACTTACTGCTTTCTCCCACGTGGGAGCCTTCCGCGTCGCGCGTCAACGACACGAACGTCGATGAGCGTTGTGTCACACTTCATAGCGCCGTGCTCAGCCGCAGTCCTGCAACCACCACCGCTCCCGGGTTCTCGCCCCCGCCGGGCACAGTGGACACACCTCACCGCTGTGAGCCGGCATTAGTGACGAGCTCCCCGGTGGCACAAAGTAGCCTCTCGCGGACGGTGGACGGCGACGGCCAGAGAGCCACAGACTCGCCTCGAGACCTTGAGGTTCCCAGACCAGGTACACCGCACCATTGCGAAGCTTCCGCGCCGGCCTCGGCAATTCGTGGTCCTGCCCAAGCCGTGGAGAGTGAGAGGGATAAGGCTTCCGTAGAAGTCTTTCAAACTCCCAACGCTCGTGAGCGTTTGCCTGTGCCGGCACCCTCTCACAGCTCGTGGCCCACCCGGTGCCGACCACATCCGTCTGTGCCGCCCAACAAGATATTGACCAACGACAGCGCACGACACACGGAGGGCGGTGACAGAGGCGTGTGTGTGACGTCAGCTCGGACGCACCACCCCATCAGCCGCCGTGATTGGGTCGCGGCGCATCTCACCACTGCGCGAGACGGTCTCTCTTGGCTCGCACACACACCGCTTTCGCGCTCAACGGCGAGCACAAACAAGCTCTGTCCGACCTGCACACCCACCACCGTGCCAACCGCGACTGACGTGAACACCAGTGCGAGCCTGGCTAGCACGGCCTCTTCTCCTCTCCACTACGGGGCTGTGTCCTGCCCTGTCAAGTCAACGCCACACTGGCCACACTCGGATGATGCAGGCGCGTGCGGTGACGCGGTGCACCTGCTCTGGCGAACACCAGCAGACGATGCCGTGCACGCTTTCACTGGGTTTCCCACGCCAGTGAAATTTTCACCCATTCCAACGAAGGTGTACGCACCGGGTGTGCACTCACCGTCGTCGTGTGGGTCTGCGTCCCCTCGGCCAATCCAGCACGTCGCTCCAGGTGGCGTGCCGGGTGAACTGTCTGAACGCAGCACCGGATCGCAGCTGGAGTCGAGTCTCGTCGACGTGCCGCCCTTCCCAATTGATGTCAAGGACGCGACGATGCGACCAACTTCGGCCGTGACGTTGTTCGGCCCCTCGTCCAGCGCGGGCAAGGACGACAGCAGCGTTTCTTCGCCGAGTCAGGATTCAGAGCTCGCCGCAAGGGGCCTTTCTGACACGCGTTGGACTGAGTCCGACCGCGCCAGCAAGGCAGACTTCCACGGTCGAGTCACGCCAGGGGACTGCGGTGACCACACCCTCAGCCTCCTCACGCCTATTCACGCCAGCCTGACCATGACACATGCCTATGACAACGTCGATGGCCTCACCACCATGAGCACTGCAGGGATGCCGGCCGATTCCCCTCTGGGTGCCCCAGTCGCTCCCACAGCCACGCCTCTGCACACCACGGCGCCACTGCGTATCACCATTCCCGGTCACACCACGAAGCTGACGTCCGTCAAAGTGCCGCCTCCGCGTGTCGTCCCATTGGCTCACGCACCTCGTGTGCCGCCGTCGGGTCCGGACTCATCGTGTGCAAATAGTAGCACTGTTTGCCTCATCTCTGTCGCCGGCCACCCATCTCCACATGCACACGTCGCTACATCGGAATCAGCAAGCGCACCGCCACCCTCTCGTCGGTCCACGCCTGAGCGTCAGGCTACTCCGTACTCTAGCCTTCCCGTGAGGGCTGCTGTCGACGCTGCGTGTCGTCGTCGGCGGGCCAGAGGTACTCTGTCGACCCCAGTGCCTGCACTTCTGCCTCGTGGCAAAAGCCTGCCGGCAGAGCAGTGGTCACACACGCCGACAGTTGGCGATCGGTGGCCGTCGTCTGCACAGCCCGGTCAGCCGTCGGCTTCACTGGCTACGAACCTCTGCTGCTCGCAGTCCGCCACCGCCTGCATAGACAGTTGGCTCTAGAAGATTATTGCAGGTAGATGCTTGCACAAAATTGGACTGTGACGTGCGGGCGGTGCCTTAGACCATTTTTTCTTTCAAATACACAAGAAACGCAGGGCAACGTGTTTGTCGTCGCGTGGCGTGAACGAGCTGCCAATGGAAGCGGTGAACGACGCGTGACTTACCCCATGACAAACTCTTCGTCGTTACGGTGAACTACTACGCTAGATTTCTTTCATTCCCCCTTTTCCGTTCGCTTGTGTGTTTGCCCCCCCCAGCCGCTGTTCTTCTTTCGTTGCTAGTTGTTGTCGTTGTGCAAGTACCCCCCAGCTGCTGATGCAATTCGCCACCCTTGCGCGCGGCCACGGGATGCGTGACGGTCGCGGAGTCAAAGAACACACCTGAAAATATATACCAGCCATAAGGTAACCACGAGCTGGAGTGTTAACTCCGCGCGGCGTTTTAGTCTGCCTCCCATCACAGCTTCGTCCCCACGGGAGGTCCGCCCGATGAGCTTCATCGTTCCGCACAGGCGCTTGCGCATTCTTTCTGTTCATTGACTCTTCCATGCGATGTTGCAGCCGCTGTTTGTTTTGCTTGCTCGGTTCCCACACTCCCTCCCCCTTTTACCCTCTCTCTCCCTGTCTGTCGCCTTTTTCTCTTGTTCTTTTTTTTTCGTCACTGACCCAGACTGTGTTGCGTTACCGACGTTCATGAGCATCACGGACGGCGTTCTACCGTCGCAGCCGATCTTGTTCTTGGTGTTCTGCGGTAAACTAGCGCCGCTTCCTTGATCGACGCTTTCGTCACTTTCTATCCCGTTCCTTTTTCTCTTTCTGCTCCGCGCTCTGACCGGAACCTGTTCGCCACGTACCGACGCACCTTTGGGCGGTCGTCGCAACGACAATGAGGACGTCGTGCTCGCGTGCTGCGTGGACAAGGCGGCTTCCAGGTCACCCCGCTGCTGACCAGCGGGTGGTCAGCACCTTTGCCTCGGTGAGAACTCTCCTTCACACGTCGTCTGTACGGCAGTCACCGACGCGGCAAAATACGTCGTGTAGTCGTTGCCAGCGATTGAACCACAGTGGATTGCGCAGAGGTGTGCCTCCTCGTGACGTCACGGTGCAGTTCGTGGTCGCTTTCGCGTGTGCTGCGCGGATGCAATCAACCGCAAACACTCCACCGAGCACCAGTGCCTCAGAACAGGTTGAGGAGTCCAGCACCAGCTGTGCGCCGGCGACAGGGGGTGCGGCTGCCGTGCGTGATGGCGCCGCAGATGCCGGCGTCATGAAGGCTGTTGATGGCAGTGCCGTGCGGGAGTCTCCCCCACCTCGTGCCTCGTCGGAGGCAACACCCAAGGACCAAAATTCTGACACTAGCTCAGGCGGTCATCCGCAGACCCTGGGCAGTTCCCTCGAGGAAGCCCTGGCGAAGGAAGAACAAAGCCTCGAGGAGGAGGAGGAAGAGGCCGCTGACGTGGACGATGCGAGCTCGACCGCAGATGAGCCGATTCTCACCGCCGGTCGCGACGAGCACTACGTCACAGATCATCATCGACGGCGCGAGTACGAAAGGAAGGTGAAGCAGGTGCAGCGGCTCATGGGCTTGCAAGAGGTCCTCTCGAGGGAGACGTTGCAGAAGTGTCTGCACTACACGCACGTGTCCACCACGTCCGGCGTGCACTGGCAGGATGTGTCACCGAATGCCACGTTGCGTGACAGGCCTGGCTTTCAGAGACAGACCGAGGGCTTTTTTGCCCACGCGGTCCTCGACTCGTTGTTTGGTAAGTCACTCGCACCTGAGCTGTCCGCGTTTGTCATGGACGGTAATCCGCTCCCGCACGTCGTCATGGGCAAAAACTGGTGGGGCTTGACACTGCGCGTCAGTCACGAAGGCTCCGCCGCCGTGCAGCTGAGTAGCCTTGTGGATCTTGCCGATGACAGCGCTCTGCGTGACAGTGAGAGAGCGCGTGTGCGTAATCTGGAAGCCGTGTATGGCGCCGGTGCGTCTGCTGAAGACTCGGACCAGGAGGTCGCCACATACGCAAAATATTTGTTTGGGGGTGAATTCTCTTCGTCTACGGCGAGTGGTGGCACCGCCCACCGAGCGGAGTCGGGCACCAAGCTGTGGAGCCGCCTGAAGACCCTCTTCGCGCCACAGCGACGTCAACAGAGTACCGCATCGCGACGACGCGCACGCAGCCGGCCGCCGCACCGCGCAGTGGGCACGCTGCAGCACTTTTCGAGCAAGCTGACCGTCGTTATAGTGCGCGAGACGCACCCTCTCGACACTGTCCTTCGCGCCGCGACAGGCTCCGACACGCCTGTCGATCCGACCGCAGCAGAAGAGGCGTCCTGGGAGGAGGTCGAGCAGGAGCGCCAGGCTCGCCGCCGACCCGTCGTTCCCTATGATCCAAACAACCCCGTCTCCAGCGACAGCGCAGAACCACAGGAGACGGCCACAGCAAATGACAAGGCAGAAGCGACCCCTGTCGAGAGCACCTCGCCAACACCGCGCACCCCGCAGACGCGTTACCGTGTCGTCAGCATTCACCGCCACCCCATTCCGTTTCTTGACGCCGCGTTCGCCAACTGGCCCCTGCTCGCGACCTCACGGCTTGTCGCCCCGATCGGGGTGCCGGCCGTCGACACGGTGCAGGACGTCGTGCGCCTCATGTTACGCGGTGCTGTGGCCAGCTTTCAGGAGGATGCCTACAGCGCGACGCGTCAGATGGAGTTAATTGAGAGCCGTATTTACGAGGTGGACGCAGACATCAGCAATCATCGGGAGACGGTGTCGCGGACGATGGCACACCTGCACGTCATGTCGCGTCGTGCTCGTGCCCAGGAAATGATCCTCCGCGACACGCACATGACCGCTCTGCGGTTGCGTGCTCTAACACCGTCTGAAGAGACGCCACGAGATGTGCAGGATCGGGCGTTCATCACTCGCTGCATCTCGCTGGCCACTCACGTCGAGGAGCACACGGAGTCACTGCTGTTTCTCCAATTCCAGGTGGTGTCGGGGGAGATGGCGGACAACCTACGAACACTAACGGTGTTCTCGACGTTCTTTATCCCGTTGAGCTTTCTCTTGAATGTCTTCAACATGCGTTTTGACGGCCTGCTCCAGTGGTGCGAGGAAGACACCTCGCTGTACATCTTTGTCGCCATTCTGACCGTCACTGCCCTTGGCATGGCGCGGTTTGTCCGTCGCTATCTCCAGAACTAAATGGGCCTCTCTCGTTGCCCACGACGCCTACTACCGTGCTTTGTCCTCTCTTTTGTTTCTTCTCTTTCTTTTGGTCTTCGTTCCCTGTTTTTGCAGTTGCACCCACTGGTGACGCAGCGATCCGCCTTTGTTACCCTGAAGGCCCCAACACAACAAAACAACCGCGCGTGAAAGAAAGTGAAAACATATGTGCTGGTCACACCTCAATCAGTGACACACACCCACACACACACACAGACACACACACAGATATGCACGTCGTTACAACAATGTGCGGCGGCACTGCCGGTAACACACACGCGCTTCTCGTCACAGCTGTTGACACTGAATACACAAGCAGATCTCAACGCAGCAGTGGAGGGAGCATGCGCCTAGCCCGACATGTTTGTGACTACTGCTGAACAAACCTTGCGCAACGACCCTTCATCTACCTTCTCTCTTCCCTAAAATCTTTTCCTTGTCCTCTCTTTGTCCCACCATGCGCAGCTCGCGCACACAAACACAAACTCTCTCTCTCACACACACACGTACACATAAACACAAACCCACTCCCTTGGACACTCACAGTCAGAGCACTGGTCTTGTTTGGACGGCACTTGTACGACCTCCAACTTTGCTCTCTCTGTCTTGTTTCGCACACCCGCTCATTGCGCCTCACGTTTTTGCCTACTAGTATCCTTGTCGTTGTATTTGCACTCGCACGTGCCTGCTCTTCTGGGATACGTGCTCTTATTGACCATGGTACCGTGTTACCGTCGGTGTTTGACCGCTGTTGTGGCTCACGTGATGGTACTATTTCTGGTCCTCGCGACGGCGGGAAGCGCCTACCCGTTCGGACGCGGTGCCGCCGTGACAGAGGTGACCCCCGCATCTTTCAATGACTTTGTCAACTCACACAAACCTGTTGTCATGCTCTTCTACGCACCGTGGTGTGGCCACTGCAAAAACTTCGAGGCCGAGTACATTCGCTTCGCTGAGTCTGTCAAGGGCACTGTGCGCGTTGGGGCCGTGAACGCCGACACGCACGCGAGCCTCGGTCAGCAGTACGGGGTGCGCGGCTTCCCGACCATCAAGTACTGGGGCGCCGGCAAAAAGAGCGTCGGCTCACCTCAGGACTATCAAGGCCCCCGTACCGCGGCGGCACTTCAACAGCTCATCACGAGCGGTATCTCTGAGGAAAATGTGAAGACTGGCATCACCTCGTTATCTGCGCTTGAAGCTGTGGTTCGCGAGTCCCCGCTCAAGCGTGCGGCGGTTTTGTTTTCCCGCAAATCGAAGGTACCAGCGATGTTTTCTGTGCTTTCCTTGTCCCGGCAGCTGCAGTCACTCCCCTTCGTCTTTATCGGCGGCGAAAGCGGCTCCCCACGCGCGCTGCAGGAGGCGTTGGGTGTCGTAGACGTGCCGGCGGTGGCACTGGTTGCCTTGAACGACACCACACAGCAGCTGGACGTGGTGCCATACGCGAAAAAGAAGCTGATGTACGAGCCGATCGCGAAGTTTTTCCTCAGCTGCCTGGACAGTGCCGATGGCACTGCGGCACCCCTGTGCGCCGCCACGCGCACCTCGGCGGACTCAGTCGGCGACAACGCTGCGGCTCACTCACTGGACGGTGAAACGTTCACCGCTGCGTCAACGGCAACCGAAGGACAAAAACGGGCACCAAAGCGCTTAGCGCCGCCCGTCGGACCTATCGCGTTCTCAGCGGACACGTTCGCGAGCTACTGCTCTCCAACGGGGGCAAAGATGGGTGGAGCTGCGCCACTCTGTGTCGTTCTCACTTCACCAACAGCCGCGGAGAGTGCTGCCACTGACCTCTACAATGCCTTTGAGCACGATCCCATCATCGTCTTCGTGGCCAACACCGCTGAGGCTCGCGCGGAAATGGCGCAGCATCTCTCCTCGACAGTGCAACTCACACTTGATGATGAGGCCGACGGCGAACGGACAGCGGCGCTCGCCTATCGACATGCGCGTACTGGCATTGTCCGGTTCAAACGCTTCGCCAGCCTCGACACTGTGGCCGACGATCTCCAGAGGATTCTCTCCGGGGATCTGCGTCTCGACACGCAGCGACTTCCGGTGGCGTGATGGCGGACGACTAACCGCTCAAGGGGGCTCCGCTCACAACTCCCTTTTCCGCAGCATGCGCACCGATGAGCTCCACGCAGCTGCGTACCACGGCCAACAACTGCCTCGCAGACGGAATCGAACCACCACAACGGCGGTGACGCGCTCATTTCGTTTGGATCCTTTTTTTTTTCTATGCGCGCGGCGAGTACCTGCGAAGATTTAGCGTTCAACTATGCTGGTCTGTGTAGGCGTGGGTGTGTCCACATCGTTTCTACTGACAAGCTTTTCAATGATACCTGCCAACTGTGACCAACCGCCACACCAGCCTGTGCACTCGTGTACACGCGAAAAAAAACTATGCTACTTCTTTTTGTGCACCCGCCAAGATGCTTAGCCCAGTGCAATTATTTTGAAAACAAAATGGACCAGAGCAGTCCCCACTCTGGCAGCAACCAGCGCGTTCATGTTTTCTCGGTGAGACACCGATAGCCAGGTTGCGCATTCTCCGCTCCCGTCCCGCCCACCACGTCTGGGAGTGTCGTCGAGGTGACAGAAACAATCCCTCGTTGCGTACACACAGCGTCGCTTGTGCCGGCGAGTCCGCCTGTTTTTGTCGTTCTCTCTTCCAGTACTGCACACAGAAAAGCCCTCCTTCCCTCCGTTTTTCCCGTCATCCACGCCGTCGTCTCCTCAATAGCTCATTCACCCCCATCAGCGATAATTTACGTGAGCGTGCGAGGAGTGCACCTCGTTGCCTTGTGCGTTGTTCTTGTTTTCGCGAGTGGCTCGTTTTAGATAGCCTGGGAACCTCTGGCGACGTATAGCGACACGAACACCGACGACAGTTTCTGCCTGCATTTTGGTTCCACTGCCCTTCGAACTGACCTTCGCGCGCTGACCCCTCTCTCCAACTAGAGCATTGGTGGTCATTCTGCTTTTTCAGCAGTTTGGACTTCCTTTGTCCTGTTTGCCGTACTTGCTAGCTTTTTGCAAACGCAGCCAGTCCCCCGTTACGCCTGCAATTTCTTTGTTTGTTTGTTTGTTTGTTCGTGTTAAAAGGAGGGTGCCTAGCAGTTTTGTTGTTGTGCGTCGTTGGGGAGATAGAGATACTGCAGAAAACACAAGCTCTCCACCCGGTGCCCTCCAATCGCCAAAGAACCGCACTTCCCTGGTGAACTGCCTCTCCTCTTTTTTTCTTATATTGCTCTCCACTCATAGTCAGTACACGCGCTAAACAGTCCAGTGAACAGCCATGGCCCTGCGCCACAGTGAAGAGGTGGAACCGCTCGGTGAAGAGCATCTCTCTGGCGTCGTTGACGCCCACCACGGCAATGAGACGCTACCGTTGGAAAATACGCTTCGAGACCGCGACGATCCCTTAGCGGCACACTGCTGTCCTTCAGTCGGGTTGAACGCGGGCGACACGAACGCTCTGTCCGATGAGCGCTACCTCAACACCGCAACCCCGCATAGCAGTGATGCCAATGGCGACACACGCGACCACGAAGGCGACGGCTTTGGACACATGACTGGCCATTCGTGGCAAACCGAGAACACGACGGCCGGCATGGACATTGAAACATCGAGGAAGCTCTTCTTGACACGGCTTTCACTCGAAGATGCGGTGAACAGTCTTGAGGTGCTTGAGGGAATTATCTCGGGCTACATTGCCGCCTTGGAAGGGCGGCACAACCCTGCCTTTGACTCCCGAACGGAAAGCTCGACCGTGGACCCATTCAAGCTCAGCAAGCGTCCACTTGAAGACGTTGCGGAGGACTTGTGCAACCGGGTGCAGGCGGTGATCACACGCTTGGAGAAGTGCAGCGAGATTCAAAAGGTGCTGTACCCGGACGACCATTCCCGATGTGGCCGCAAGGAAACGTCCGCCTTTGTGGAGCCCTTCGTCCTCCTCAACCACCAAGCTGGTGACCAAATGCGCTCTGATTTGTCGGTGTGCAGTGCGGATGGTAAAGGCAACGGCTGGTGCCCCGCAACCCCATCGACGTCCGGCGGTGGTGACATGCACACTACCTTCGGACCTCTTGTGGATACCTTTCAGCTTGACTCCACCGTCCCGTCTGCACAGATGTCGAATCAGGCGAGTGATCACTTTACCGCCACGTTCGGTCCCATGGTCGACACGTTTTCCTCCGAGTTCCTCAACTCGTACGTGGCGACACCAAACACAAACAGTGATGGCAGCAGCCAACGCCAAGCATCTGAGAGCATTGGGGTGAACCCACTTTGGGACGCGCTGAGCCAGCTCAGGGGACAGCTGCGCGGCAGCGGCGCAGTGGCTCCACTGGTCCCCGGACTTCCTGTCGGCGTGGCAAACAACGCCGCCACGAAGACCGCGAAGGACGACGTGTTGGGCTCCAATCCATCACAGTGGCTCTTGCGCGTCCCTTCATACCCTGGCGCACTTCCCCCCACCCCCGCTGCCTCCTTACCAAGGCAGGCAAGCACCGCGGACTCGTCCAGCTGTCAACACATGGATCCATCTGACATGGCGGCGGTGTCGTCCCCCACGTGCGCTGATTCCGAGGCAACCAAGTGCGACTCCTCCGTCGACAAGCAAGAGGCAAATGTGCATGCGAGCCCACCCGCGCCCGCAACGGCCCCCCACAGTGACAAGTCTCAGGGACGTGCTGGCGGTGCCACCCGTGAAGCACCTGTTACCAACGTGAATGCCCGGCAGTGTGTCACGGTGGATCAGATGAGCGAGGAGCAGCTCAGACGCTACGTGAAGCAGCTTGAGGCCGCGCTGTCGCCAGAGCAGGTCTTGTCACTGGGCATGTCGGTGCAGTAGATGTGCGTGGGCACTCGCAGGACATCAGCGCGACTTTTACGAACTGATCTGTTCTTCGTCGTCCCGTCGCCGTCTTTGCTTTGCTCTTTTTCCAAGATCTGTTCATCGTGGACAGCCAGCTCACTCCACGCGTCGTGAGAGCGGTGCTTCCAGTGGCGCAGCTCGCCGTTTTCGTACAAGGACTGTTGGGAGTGTCGTACGATTTGTTTTCTTTCTTTTTTGTTCGTGATACTTTCTTTACTAACACAATGAAGTCTCCTCCTGTGAAACCCGCGCGGAGGTTCACAAGGACGAACACATTGACCGTCTTGTGCTGTTTCTTTCCTTGCTTTGCGCGTTTGCTTTTCCCCCGCGCTGCTCTCACTCTTTCTGCCCATTTTTGCTCGTTGTGTGAATTACTGCCCCCTCTCCATCTCCGCGACTCTTGCATGCGTATGTGTGTGTGTGTGTGTGTGTGTGTGTAGCGCACCGCCACGTGCGGCCCGTGTATTATGTGAAGATGACCGCAGAACCACACAACAGCCCGTCCCGTGTGCGTGAGAACTCGCGTTGTTCTTTGCTGACGTGTTCCCCATCTCGCAAAGACTAATGATTGCTGGCGGTGCCGTGAGGGACGCCTGCGCACACGACCGGTGCATAATCGACCTCAGGCGTCGCCGACCGGTTTTCTTTCTTTCCTGTGTTTTCCTAAATAAATTTGGTCATCGGCGCATTGCACACTTTTCGGTTTCGCCTGTTCAGTCCATTTTTGCGGGGTTTCCTTTATCCGTTCTTTACCACACCTTGAACTCTTCCTTCCTTTTTTTTCCTCTTCGGTGAGGCGTTCGCACATGGCTGGGTGCTTTTATTTCCTTTGTTTGTTTGTTTGCGCTCGAGGACAACGGGTACAGTCGAGACATGTACACGCGTAACAATAATTAGCCTTTCGAGGAAGGCAGTACACTTTCCTCTTTTTTTTTGTTTGCTTGCGATGACACGAAGTGAAGACGACGAATGCGGAGGACGGTACCGCGATGGTAAACCGTGTGCAGGAAATCTCTTACGGCCAGCTGACAAAAGGTGGTGCGGGATAGGAGCACAGTGACGGTAACACGTGCTTCATACGTGCTGAACGCACGGAGCCATCATTGTGGCGGTGCCTTCATCTACTGTGAGGTTGGCGGCAAAGCAAAGCAGCAGCGGTTCATCTCGCGCTGTATGCACTCATCTTTTTTTCTCCTTCTATTCTCCTTCACTGCTTCATCTACTGACATCTTGTCAACAATTCCGTGGGTTTCGTCACCACACGTGCGTACATTTTGTGGATGAATCTACAGCGGTTCACAAAACCAGGTACCCACAGTCTGACGTGTGCTGAGTACCTCCTAGACTTAGCACACACACCCTGCGTGGTTCACGGAGTTGTGTCGTCTCCCTCAGATTATCTTGTTAACTTTCGTTGCTTGTATCTCACCGTCTCACACACGTGTAAAAAAACAACACAAAAAGGAATACGTCCACCACTCTCTTGTCTACACACGCTATTCTCGCAGCACACGGTGCGACTGCTGACAGGATTGAGGTCACGCACGAGCAGCGTCGCCTCGTTGCCTCTTCCACCCAGTCATTCACGCGCGCGTTGCACACACAGACACACACACGACTACGTGACGTTACGGCCCACCGCGTCTTGACACTACTCTAGGCAGCATCGGTCGAGTACTGACCGCGTCTACCTCCGTGTCGTCTGGTCTGCGCACGGCTGTCTGCTTCTTCGAGTCCCGACGCGTGTAGTGTCCTTGGCACATTTGCCCACTCGCCACCCGCCTGCTTGCACCATGCCCTCATCAAGGCAAGTGCAGGTGAACCCCACCGCGGACGGCAACCGTGACGACGCCACGCACAAGCCAACGAGTTCGGGGCGAAAGTTCGTGCGGCGCAAATCCAACCAGGCAGTCGTGCCCACGGATGTCGCTCACCACAACGACAGTGAAGCTGTAAGCACCGCGAAGCACAGCCGTGAGTCGTCACGGCTCGCCACCCAGGCGTCGCCACAGGTCTCGCCGTCGGCCCACGCGCCTCAAGGGCACGGCGCCGCTGTGCCCTCCACCGCGCCCCCTGCGGCGACGAAGCAGACTGCTGCGGCCCACACATCGACTTCATCAAAGAAGAATGGTCACCCGACCTCCGCGGCCGCTGACGCGCAAAGCTCAACGTCAGCACACACCGAAGCGCATACGTGTCCCCGTTCAAACGCCACGGAGGACGGCGCACAGCCGGGACCTGGTCCCGACGCCGCCGTGCCAGGCACGACCGTGAAGAAGCCGAGCACACGTGCTGCACGTGACGTCGCATCTTTTGTGGAACCGGAGCAGATTCAACTCAGCCAGGCCGCTTTGCTCGAACAGCAGCGGCGTCAGAGGCTGCAGGAAGAGGCGCAGCACAGCGGCAACGCGAGCACCACCGCTCTTCACTCGCGCAATGGAGGCGAGCTGCGCGCGCCATCGCAACTCACTCAGTTGACCCCGACGCTGAAACGGACAAGCCTCACGGGGCATCACACGTCCGCCTCAGGTGTTGAGGCTACTGTCGCGACAACGGCCTCGGGTAGTGCGGCTGCGCTCTCCGCGCACTTTGGCTCGACGACCAAAGCGGCGCCGTTTGCGGCGGCCGGCACCACGGCGGCTACCGCCGCTGTGAAGGCGCGTAGCGAGCCTCCACCGGGCACTGGCCAGCGCGGTGTGCAATCGGCGCTGGCATCCAATACACCGCCGCTCAAACTGTCCAAGCGATCACTCACCAACACACAGAAGGTTGACGAGGCGGTGCGGCGCTGCATGAGCGCGAACGCCGAAGACCCTCCGACTGCCGAGCAGCAGGAGTTGTACGCGATGGTGCGTGTCGTTCGCATGAGTCCAATCGGACTCTTGTTTGTCGCCCACCCGGAAGTGATTGTTTCCAACCGTGCGGGAGTCATCATTGCGCGCAGCTTTAATGTGGGCGATGAGGTCGCCGTGTACCGCGTGACCAAGATACTCAAACCTGGCACCTTAGGTCGCAGCTATCAGGCGGTGACACTGCCTATGGTGGAGTCGCCAACGTCTAAGAGCTCTGGTTTGCCCGACGGCTTTGACGAGCGTCGCTTTGGTGGCGCTGGCGGCACGCGGCAGTCGCCCGACGTTGTACTCAAGGTCGTCAGCTGCGTCCTGCGGCACCCCAGTGTGCAAAAACTGATCACTGACCTGCGCAAAATCATGAACATCGCCTCAGAGCATGTCGCGCGTGTCACTGATGTCCTGCGTGACGACCTCTACAACGTGGTTGTCTGCTCTGAGTTTCACCCGCATGGGAATGTGTGCCGGTTCGCCGGCCGCTTGAAGACTCTGGAGGAAACGGCGACACTGCGCAATATTCTGCTGGATGTGGCCATTGGCCTTCACGACTTGCACTCGGTGAAGATTGCTCACCACAATGTGCGCCTGGAGAATGTGCTGCAAAAAGACACACGTCAGTTCTGTCTTTCGGACGCGGGCTTCTCTGTACTTTTCGCCACGGAAAGTCCCGAGGCTCTGCTGTTCAACGGCGAATTAGCGGCGCTGCCGCCGGAGGTGTTTGACCCCCAACACATGTACGCGAATGATGACTGGGAGGGGGAGGTCTTCCCGCACCTCGAAAAGGTGGATGTATGGGGCTTCGGCGTGCTCATGTATCAACTCGCCTACGGCCTGCCACCCATTGTCATCTCGGAGCTTTCGTCCGTCGATGCCCATCACATGATCCTCACGGCGCAACCGGAGTTTCCTGATCGGCCAGACTGGCCCTTTGCCGCCGCGCTGAACAGCGCCATCTTGTCCTGCCTAGAAAAGAACCCGAATGACCGTCCGACAATGTTCCATCTGCTCAACAACCATGAATTCTTCGCGGCTGACTTCGCTCATCGCCGACGCGCCTCGGCAAGACAGCACTCAGAGGCTTGCGCCTCCGTCGCGCCGTCGGTGGCGCTGCGAACGCCCAGCAGCTTCACCATCAACGTCGGTCCCAACCAAACGGGCCGCACCAGCAGCACCAGCAGCGGCGGCAGCAGCACCTCGCAGACCATTGTCGGCTACATTGTTGATGAGATTGTCGCCCGCAGCTCCGAGGCGGAAACACTACGCGTGCACCTGCGATCGAACCCAAGCAAAGAGTTCGCCTTCAAGGTCGCGTTCCGCTCGCTGCAGGCGCGCTTCAAGACAGCCAAGTTGCCCGCTGCGTTGCTGCCCCAGCTGGCGTTCAGTCGTAAAGTGCAACACCCGCATTTGGTGACGAATGTGGAGCTCATTGACTGCGACATCAGCGGGCTGTTCATTGTACAGGAGTTCCTACGTGGCGGCCCACTGAACGACCTGCCACCTGTTACTGCGGCTCCCGGAGCAAAGGGTCCCACGATGCAGACGCTGATCGCCGACGTGCTGCTCGCGCTCGTGCACCTGCACGACAACAACGTTCCCCACCTCTCCTTGTCGCCGTCGAACATTTTCTACACGGAGGACAAGCAGAGATTTAAGGTCACTGACTATGGGTGCGTCTGCCGAACAGTGGAAGAAATGATCGACCGCGCCACGCACACGACTTGCTTTGACATCCCCGCCCGAATCACCGCTGAGATTCCCATGAACGGTGAACGCATTGACGTGTTTACGTTGGGACTGCTCGCTGCATCCGCCGTGCCCGAATTGTTTGTCACGGTGTGGGACCAGTACCGCCGCGTGTCGACCGCACGAGAACCGCTCTCGGTCGAGCACATCTTGCAAACACTCAAGGCTCGCGCAGACAAACTGCCCGCCGCACTCGTCGACTTCGCCACTGTTGCCCTGACGAAGGACATCAAGGTGCGTGAGCTGCTGAAGCACCCCTACATGGTGCCTGTGGTACCGCGCGATGTGCCGATCGAGCGCGTGCCGCTGTCTCAGACGGAGCTCGACGAGGCCGTGAAGGTGACCGTCGAGACGGTTGTGGAGAACCGACTGCAAAAGGTGTTGAACTACGATCCCTTCCACGACGCGCTCGCCGTAAGTAGTCACTCGTTTGACATGATAGACGCCAACGAGGATGTAAAGGCCGTCGTTGTCATCATCAAGGGCCGCAAGATCAAATGCGCCAAGTGCAGTGCGGAAATGCAGTACGCCCTGTACCTCTGTTTAGACTGCAAGAACTACGTGTGCTGCGGCAAGTGCGCGGTTGACAACGACCACATGGAAGGCCACAAACTGGACGCATACATTCTCTATACCCTGGAGTTCCTGGCGAACGGTACCACGAAGGTCTCCCTTGTGCACCCGTCGAGCATCAAGAGTGTTCACGCCCTGGAGACGATTGAGGCACGCGAAAATCTGCCGACCGGCGCGCTGACGAAGCGGTACGCTGCCCACCGTGCGTTGGAGCGGTCGATGCGCAGTGTGGCGCAGGCCGCGGGCAACAGCCTCTTCCAGGGTGTCACCGAGATACAGAGCGAGGTGGGCTCAGACGCGGGCAGTGAATCGACAAACCTCCTCGCCTCAGCCACCTCCAGCGCGATTCACGCACCGTACAGTGCTGCCGGTACTGTTGGCCAAGCAACAGGCGGCATCCGCCCGTCGAACAACTACACGCGCCTCAAGTCCCTCAACAGCACCAGTGCGTACGGTGTGCAGCTGGCCAGCAGTGTAGACGGCATGTCGCCTGTGAACACCGGGCTGGTTCCGTCGGCGCCGCCCAAAAACTCACTGCTGCTTGGTATGAAGGGCAATACCAACGCGGGTGGGCTCGGCGCGCTTGCGAACGCAAATAAGCTCAAGACAGGTAAGAAGCTGATGCTCGCGAAGGAGGCGGACATGGATGAGTCACCTGAAGAGGAGCTCGAAAAGTGCCGTGAGAAGAACAGTCGTGAACTGCTGCTGTTCAACTTCTCCATGACCGCGGTGCCGCGCGACGTATACGACCCGCCCTTGACGCACTTGGAGGTGCTCGACCTGAAGGAAAATCTCCTGACGTCGCTCCCCGATGAGCTGAGTTTCCTGAAAAACCTACGCAAGCTGAGTGTGTCGTACAACAAGCTGACGGAACTGCCCGGCAGTATCGGTCACCTTGCTCACCTCAAGGAGCTTGACGCGTCGCACAATGAGCTCACGTCGCTGCCGAACACGTTCATTTACCTGAGCGCTCTCACGTCGATCGTACTGGACTACAACAACTTCACAGAAGTACCCAACTGCCTCCTGGACATTGATGCAGACGACTCTTGCGAGGAAAGCTACGTCGCAACACCGTCAACTGACGCGACCATCACCCAGAGCGGCCGATCGATGGTTTTGCTCCCACCGGGTTCTGCTGCCGCTTCCAACACCCAAAATCCCGGTGGTGTGGACCGTCGACACTCCACGGATTCCCAGTGTGGTGCATCCCCACGTCTCAGTGCCATTTACATGGTCGCCAACGACAACTTGACCACGTTCCCGTCACCCGCAGCGCTGCGCCGTTTCGCGAAACTGCAATTGTGCTTTGATAACGAGCCCTCGCTGTTCCAATTTTACAATAACCACAACCTCGAGCAGGAGTTGCCGCACTTGACGGTCAACTGGAACAAGAACTATCCGGACGAGATCATTCCACATCTCTACTGCGGTAGTTTGCGTACGACGCAATCGCAGGTGGTGTACACGAAGCTCGACATTGAGTACGTGCTCACAGTTGGCCGAGGCTTGCAGCCGATGAAACCCGAAGGCGGCCAGCAGAAGACCGTCATTGTCGACGACATTCCCGGTGCGGACATCCGTTGTAGTTTTGAGGAGTCTGTGGCATTTATTGACGAGAGCCAAAAACGCGGCAAGGGCTGCTTGGTGCACTGCTTTGCCGGCCTGTCACGATCAGCTACTACAGTGATTGCGTATCTGATGATGCGCAAGAACATGCGCCTTGATGAGGCCTACCTCGTCACGAAGAAGGGCCGCCCTGCCATCTTACCCAACGCAGGTTTCTTCTCGCAGCTGCTGCTCCTCGACAAGGAGCTGTTTCCCAACGCCACGCGCCCACTAGACATTGACTCGCTCGGCCGCCCTGAGTGAGGGCGTTTGATTGTTTCGGTCCCACTAAATGTGCGTTTCGCTTGTGACCCGGCTTGCGACTAGCACGGACACGTACACACACGTGCGCATGCTTTTGACGGTTCCATTCTTTGAGCGCTGGTTTTGGTTTTTGTGTTACCCGTTTTTTCCTCCTCGGCGGACTCGCCTCTCTTTGCACCTGCACGTACTCTCGTGATGCAACTCAATTTTTCTCCACTCCTTCCATCTCCGTTCACAGTTGACTGTTCAGCCTATCTTCGTTTGTTTGTTCTGTTCTGCGCAATGTGGCGCGAAGAAATTATAGCTCTTTATTTTTCGCTCTTTTTATTTTTATTTTGCCGCCAAGACGGTTTTTTCTCTCTTCTCTTTCTTTGTTCTTCCTGGTGCCACACACACATATATATACGCTCAAGTAGAGGTCGTGTTCGTCGTGCAGTTGCAATGTGCCATGCGTCATCGTCGCGGCTGGTCGCCAGTGGAAACGGAGGAGCACTCACGATGCGCTAGACATCTACAACGAAAACACAACGTTGCCAATAGGAACACGAACGCATGCACACTCACACTGAGATCAAGAGAGTCGTGTGTGTTCGCGAGCCCTCTCGCAACAATCGCCACGCCTTTGCCTTGCCTTGTTTTTCTTCCCTTTTCCTAATTTCAGACTGCCGTGAAGCACGACTGTCGCTCACAGAACATGTTGCGTCCTGCAGGCCGTTTTGGTTGCCCGTTCTTTCCCACCGTCCCTACGCTGTCCTTGTTGTGTGCTACAGCGTGCGGCGTGCGAGCAGATGCCCACCGCTGTGGCTCCGTACAGTCGAGCACCCGTTCGTCTGTTTTACTGTGGCAGATTTTTCTTGTTCCTTTTCTTCTTCTTTGTGCCCCTTTGTCGTCGTTGTAGTGTCTTTAGTGATGTTTTTTTCTCTTCTTTTCTTTCTTTCCTTCTTGCGTTCCTCCGACAAGCAGGTTCTGCGTTGACAGACCACTCCCCCCAAACAAACAGAAAAAAAGCCCGGAAAAAACACACGAAAGGTGTCAGGTGGCTTCCAGGTTGCAGCACGCCGGGAGCTCGTCACAGCAGCGGCTGTGAGTGCTGCCAGACGTGGCTACGTGCCATGGAACAGGCTCACCGTGTTATGGGAACGGTGTCACCCGAGGGGGCATGTGCGTTCGTGTCTCGCCTCTGACAAAAAAAAAAACAACAGCAACGCCACGCAATTCGAAGAAGTTGGGCAGCGAGAAACGGCGTCTTCGTCCTATCTCTGCTCCAACGGGCAACATCTTTCTGTACTTGCGTCGCACTTAACAGCTATGTGATTCTTACCGAAACATCTTGCTTCTTCTCCTCCTCCCTCTCTCAGAGTGACTTTGGCGCACTGCACCGATCCCCCTTTACTCGTCACCTATCTCCTTCCCGGGCACCAAACAAGAAAGCTCCGCGGAACGCTCTCTCTCTGTTTCGCACTGTCAATGAGCTTGCTGGGCGACCACTTCGCCGATGTGAGGACGGCGCCTTCACAAACTGACTTGCACGACACGGGATCTTTCACGCGATTATCCTCAACCTTACCTCTTGAAGCCTCACTCAAACAGTTGTTTCGTCGCGAGGCATGCAGCGACGAAGCGTTCTTTGACTACGAGCTCACACAGGCATTGCGTGGCCTCACGCACGCCGTGAAGTCCAATCGCACCGTTCCTCTTCCCGCCGTGGATGGCCGACACGTCAGTAGAGGTGCGACGTCTCCCCTCGCTGTCCACAACAGCGCGGAAGCGTCTAGCCAAAGCGCACCCGCACCTGCCGCACGGTGCATGACGGGGAGTGCGCTCGCCCTGTGGCGCATGAGCTGCGCGTGCCTACAATCTGCCGCCTACGCGACAACCGCCTTGTACCTCTCTACCAAGCTGTTGTGCGACAGCGCCTCGGCGTACGGGGAGGGAAACGACCGACCTTGCTGTACGCGGGAGTGGACTGACGCGCTGCTGTCACTGGCACCTGCGGCCGTGTGGGGTTCCGTCTCCGCCTCATTGGCAGAGGCGAAGACAGGCCCCGTGGCTGCCCACAACGGGAGCACCGATGGGACTGTCGGGATGCGAACGCTTGTGTCACAAGCCGCTGTGGACCGACGCCTTCAGCTCGGCTACCTTATTCTGCTGAGTGGCACGCTGCGGATGGTAGCGTGTGAGCACGTCCCCGGCAAGCGCCTCACGCTGGACTACGCGCAGTTGGTGCAAGGCGTCCTGCAGGACGTTATCCCTAACGTCGCTCTCGCTAGCGGCGCAGAAGACACCTCAGAGGCGGACCCTCAAAGGGAGTCCCCGTCGCGACTGCCTGTTGAGGTGAATCACTTTGTCGTTCAGTGCTTCCAGTGGATTGCCATGGACACCCTCAGCTCACACAGTGAACTCAGCCACGAGACGGCGGGGGAAGCAAGAAAGCGTACCGGTCCGCGCATGCTGGACAGAGATGTGCCAGCGCTCTTGTGGTTTTCGCTCAGTCACTTCCGAAACGCCATGGTGCGCTGCCTCAAGTGGTGCCGTGAAGAGGCCTTGCCCGCGACTGGCGGGCTCATCGCACAGGAGAACGGCGAGATGGTCTCCTCACCACCGCAAAACCACACCTCTTCCATGCGAACGGTGCCGATTGTCATTGAACAGGTGCTAGGGAAGTTGGTAGCTGAACACGAGCGGCTGACCCACGCACGTCTCTCGGTGGCCCGCCAGTACGGCGAAACCGCCAAAGACTACCATCTCCTCTCAGACGCCTTGTGGTCGTCAACGCTTCGACTCTGTGTCGTCGTTCGTGAGGTGGCTGGGGCCTTCACGGCCGCCCAGGGCGGACTCACCGTGGCTTCCACGTCGAGTCATCTGGTCTTGCGCACCGATCGCGACGTGCTCATGCACGTGGCAAGCGCTGTCGTGCGCGTGCCGGCGCTTCAGTCAAAGGAAACGGAGGCGGATGTGCTCTCTGCTACCGCGTCTCTGCTCTCTGCGGCTGTCGCTATCGCAGCAGCGGCGCCTGTGTTGTCGCTTCAAGCGGCCATTTGGGGCGCGGACGTTTCCGTGACACGCCAGGTGCACGCCGCGTTGGTTCAGCGGGCGCTGCACTACCGTGACGAAGTTGTGTTGAAGCTCGCGTCGCTGCTGTCAGCGAGTGTTGTCTACGCGTTAGCCCCATCTGCTAGCGCAGTGGCATCGAGTATTGCCGCCGAGTCGTCCGAGCAGCTGCTTGACATGCTCGCCGAGAGTCGCGATGCGGCGTCACAGTGCGCTGTGGACATGCTGACGCGTGCTGTCGCGGAACGTCCGCACTCATTACTGCCTTCACTCTTCCGCTTGCTTCACCACGGCAGCCCCGAGGCTCGTCGAAACACCCTCGATGTTTTAGCTGGTCTCCCTCGTTACTGCGCCGACAACCACACCCACAACAGTGAGGATAACTCACGCACCGCGAAGAGCCGGGAGACACTGCGGCTCCTCGCAGAGAACCTGCTGCTTCACTTGCAAGACGAGGAGCTGTGCCTGCGTCTGCAGAGCGCGGCACTGTTTGACAAGGTTTGGCCCGAAGACGTACTGAGACCGCTGCTGACCCGCTGCCTCTCGCGAGACTCCACTGGCCGCAAACAGGCGGCGGCGTATGGTGCAGTGGAGAGCGTCATGACCGCACACACTGAGGACGCCGACGTTGTCTTGCTGCTCCTTCAGGAGTGCTTGTCACTTCTGGACAGTGCGAGCGGCACGGATACGATGCCACGGCAAACCACGGGTGTCTCCAGCACAACAGACGGAGTTGTGGCGCCACAGCCCCAGTTCACGACGCCCGGTGATATTCTGTCGCACACACTTTTGTACTCCACAGACACGCTCGCAGCCTCTCCAGACGAAGAACCACAGGCGCAGGATGACAGCCTCATTGCTCCTGCCGCGTCCGCTGGTGCGCCAACCTCCACAACCGTCGCGAAACATGAAAAGCTACGAGACCGCGTGTTGACGCTGGCGACACGCTTCACCCTTGTGTGGGCGCGCCACGTGAGCCACTGGGATGCTCAGGCCCATCTGAGCCCACTGTTGCTTTATCTGGCGCAAACCGGTCGTGACGCGTCGACGCCGTCTCCTTCCGGTCGCACAGACCACCAAGGCTTTATCTGGCGTTGTCTCACCGGTCTCATCGCCCACATCACCATACCAGTGTCCCAGGGCAACTCTACGGCCGCCGGCGCCGTGCTGGCGTCCATCTGTGATGTGTTCTTTGAAAAACGAGACGGCGCGAGTGTGAGTGACCCACCTTGTGCGACCTCCACCGAGGGTGCCACCTTTCCCGCGTGGCTGGCGCAAACAGAGGAATGGGCACGTCTCGAGCACACGGGAAACGACGCGAAGCATCGCAACGTTACGAATGCTGTTCTGGCACCACTCCTGTGCCTGCGCGCGTGCCACGAGGGTTTGATGGCACCGCTGACATCGTCTGCGGCAGCCGACAGTTCTCTGGAAGTCGATACCGCAGACGGCGCGCACGTGGCGCGACTGCGACGTGTCTGGCACACACTGTGGACAGCGCTCACGTCTGCACCGTATAGCGGCGGCTTCAACGACATTCCGGAGGCGCAACGCGTTGTGCTGGACGTGCTGACCCGCTTCCCGAGTGAAACGCTCTTCACCACACTTCGGCGCCTGGCTTCAACGGATGCGCGTGACATGGATGCGGTCTTCGCCGCTCGCATCTTCACATTCGCTCTGTGCAGTTACATCTCTCGAGGCTCTCCGGTGTGCGACGTGGAGGCTGCAGTGAGTCGGTGCGGGGAGCTCGACGACATCTGTGAGTGTCTTGTGCTGCCGTGGATGCTCGACAAGGGAGGGGGTTGCACGGACGCGGCACCGGCCTCCACGACCCACACAAACACTCAACTACAGCGTCTCAGTCTTTCAGTCATCGACGGGTACGCGCTGTTGGCGGCACGCCAGCTGGACGGCCGTCAGACAACACCCACCGGTGACGACAACGGCACCGGCTGGGTGTCAAGCACGTTTCTGCACGAATTCGCCACGCTGTTTCGTACGGTGAGTGCGCGCACTCAGGACGATGAGGCCCCGCCAAGCGAGGTCACACGTGCTCCTGTCTGGCTTGCCAAGTTCCAACTTCACCAGCTCGTCCAACGACGGCTGCTCGATCTGCTGCAGCACCAAAAAACTCCAAGTGCAAAGGCCTCTCAGCAAGGCACCGACGCAGAGCCGCGCCAGGCACGGTACACTAGATGGTGTAACTGCTTCTTTCCGTGTCTCATCGAGCTGGCAAATGCAGCCACCGCTGCGTGCCTGCAACCACCCTCGCCGTCGTTAACGACTGACTCTTCCGCGGCGAGTCTCACAGCCGAAGCGGAGGACGTCGCGGTGCAGTGCACGGAGTTGCTCTTCTTTGCCGTCATGGCAGCTCGGCACTTCACCACAAAATCACTAAACGACAGCGGGCCACGCGTTGGTGAGGCCAGCGACACGGTCGTCTCGCCACTGCAGAAGCTGAGCTTTTCAGACAAGGAGGCGCTGGTGCAGTTCGCCGTAGGAACGACGCGCTACAGCAAGTCCGCGGCCATTCAGCAAAGCGGAGTGAAGCTTCTTTCCGCGTTGTTTGGTGTGGCGCCCGACCTGTTCGCCGAAGTAAGCGAGGCGAGTCGCTCTCAGGGACTGCGTACGCCGTCGTCGATGCTTCAGGACGGCGCGGAAGCGCTCTACTCCGTGTCACTCATGCATCCTGATCCACTGACTCGCCGCACTGCCGAACAAGTGTGCCAGCTCCTCGGGGGTGCAGCTGTGAAGGGGCTGCCGACGTAAGACGACGCACTTCGTGGTGCCATGGCTATTGTTCTTGTTGCTATTTGTGCCTTTTCCGTACACCTGTCCGTTCTGCTGGCGCTTACCACAGACCACTATCTCTTCAAACCTCCGTGCAGCTGCTTCACCGCTGTTCGTTAGAATTTCCACTGATGTGGGACACTAAATGCTTTGTGCTATATCGTGCACAGATGGTGAGGCAAACGTCTTGCCTGGAACCTGTATTACTGATCTCGTCGCCCCACCTTCTCTTTTTCTCTCTGTCACTCTCTCCCCTCACGTGGGTGTCCACTTGTGTACCTGATTGTCATCGCCTCTCCGTAATCTAGCTGTTGGCGCCGTCCCGAGGGCAACAGAGCCAATCAAGCGCTGACAGCACTTCTGCGCCTCTTGCTTGCGCTACGGTGCTGGAGGCCTTCTTCGTTTCTTCCTTCTCTCTGCTCCCTGGTCATGCCTCCCCGACGCTGCGAGCGAGCCGTGTCCAGTACATGGCGGCGCCTCCCGCTCTCTGACACCTCGCCACTCCACTTGCGACGCACGTTGTGTGGCGGACAGTGCTTTCGCTGGACGATGACTGACTTTGGCACGTTTGTCGGCGTCGTTCAGGATCGCGCCTACGAGCTACGACCGGTCTCAATGGACGTGCGCGGTAACTCAGGCATCGAGTTCCGCCGTCTTGGCGAGGCACCAAACACTCCCACAGCAAGGACGCGTGCGCGTGCACCTCGTTCTCATCCGTCTCCGCTCACAGATGAGGTCATCTTGTCCGCGTACCTTGGTCTCGACGTTGATGTGCCCGCCCACTGGGAGCGGTGGGCAGTGGAGAATCCGCACCGGCAGCACCCTCTCGTCCGGTTTCTCCTCAACGACCTTGGCGGTACCCCTTCTGCGACGCCAATGGAGAAGCAAAAGGCAGCTCACTCACAGACAGAGCGTCTTCCTTTCCCCATGATGCGTGTGCTGCGACAGGACGTGCATCAAACGGTCTTTGAGTTTCTTTGCTCGCAGAATAACCACATGAAGCGCATCACCTCCCTCGTGCAGACCCTTTGCACCGTGTGCGGGGACCACATCTGCAACTACAACTTGAAGACTGGCGAGGCCGAGCACGGCACGACGCCGGCGGGTGGCGTCGTTGACGCGCACCTGGTGCCTCTCCACGTGTTTCCCACTGTCGACCAGCTCGAGACACTGACGGAGCCGTCACTGCGGGCGCTCGGCTTTGGATACCGTGCGAAGTACGTCGTCGGCGCCACTGCACTCATCAAAGCCGCGCGTACGCAAGCGCCTGTGGGACGCGGTGACAACGCGAAACCGCCCACCACGTCAACCTGGTCGCAGCACGCTCAATCCTGTGGCGAGCCTTTCTATCGCACGTTGCTCACTGAACTTGGCGCCGCGCCAAGCACTCCCAAAGGCGTACTCCTTCAACAGCAAGTGGCGCGCGAGCAACTGCAATCGTTGCCGGGTGTCGGTCGAAAAGTGGCGGACTGTGTGCTGCTCTTCGCGCTGGGGCAGCATGATATTGTCCCTGTCGACACCCACATGGCGCAGGTGGCCGTCCGATACTTGGCCCCGACCGTCGTGGCTGGCCGCAAGCGTGCCCGCTCCGATGAAGGCACCGCGTGGGAAGCCGTCTTGCGCACATGGAGAAGCAAGCAAGAGGCAAAACTCCCCGAAAGGTCTGCGCCGAAAAAGGGGGCACCGAAGACGCGTGCTATACCAGCCGCGCAACCGCACAAAGTGCCTACACCGGCTTTACAGGACATTCATCATGATGCCATTCAGCAAGGCTTTCGCGAGCTCTTCGGACCGTACTGCGGCTGGGCCCATTGCAACATATTTTTCACGGTGAGCTCGGCCTCGTGAGCGACGTGGTCGCGAGAGCAGCACCACTGCTAACTTTTGTTTTGAAGTGTGGTAAACGAGGCTCACCATAGGACTCATTCGAGTCTATGCACATACACACAGACACACACATAAACACACATACGCAGCAATGACAAGTCACAAAGCACACAAGACTGCAGGCTAGAGACCAAACAAGGTTTCTGCGCGTGAGCAACACGACTCGCCCCACTCGGTGAGTCACCGGTGTCGCTCCTCAACCACATCACTGCGAGTCGTACTGAGCAGTTCTCACTTTCAGAATATGATCTTACTTTTCTTACTTCCGCCCCCTTTTGCGGACTCCCGCAGGCCTTTGTCAGGCCGTTTTCCCCTGTGAGCCCCCAAATACGACGTCGCGGCCGCTCCAAGGATCTAGTCACTGGCTTAGGTGGTGAAGTCCACACATCAGCGCACTCACAGCGAACCGGGCACGCACACACAAACAGGCTGACCAAAATTTCACTCATTGCTCACTACTCATGGTCACTGCGTCACATCGACTGCGCACGCGGATGCGTATCGTCATCGCGGCAACCTTGCTGACGCTGGTTTTGGGTTCACTGGTGGCCACGTGGCTGAAAAAAGAGGAGGCGACCCCATCGCCTGAGACGACGACAACCACAATGCTACCGGTTGAGAACTACGTACCACCTCGCTCCGGCTACACCCAACGCGTCGAGATTTCCTACTCACTGTCCGCACTGGCGTCGCCGGCCCCTGCGGCACGGGGCGGCAACGCCGTCAACGGCGTTGACCGTCGGCAGCCACCTATGTTTCTTGTGACCTCATCCACGCAGCCGTCTACGACCGTCGACGCGCCGGCGATGCTGGTGTCATCGGTGCTCGACGTGGACAGCCATGGCATCAGTGACCCCTCACACTTCCCTGACATGCGTGATTTGACTGACGTGCTGTCCAGCTTCTGCGACAGTGCGCGCTTCACCGAGGCCGCCGCGGTGTGTGCTTCACGCACTATCGGGTCGCTTAAAAATGGAGTGATCCTTCTCATGGCCCCGGGCACGTGCGATGACCCCGCCGTGGGCGTACTCATTGAACGGTACCACGCGGCGGTGCCAGAACAAGAAGCGGGGGAACCAGTGCCAACAGAGTTCGTGTTGCCTAGCTTCGTCGTCGATTCAGTGGAAGCACACACACTGCGCTTTCTCTTTCACGTTCTCCCTTTGCTGAATCAGAACGTACTCTTCACTCACCCGTACCCCGTTCACATCATGTGCCGCGGCGCGGCGACGCCACCCCTCGTGCGTTCGTTGCGCTACACGCTCACCAACGCGGCCTACGTCACTGTTGAAAACGTCGCGGGGGTGCTCGAAGAAACAATCTCGCCTGTCACAAGCGCCAACGCCCGCAGCGCACTGGAGACAAAGCTGCTCGTAGCCCTTAAAGAGCGTCAAGCTTACCTCGACCTACTGGCAGACGCGGCGCGTGCAGTCACCAAAGCAACGACAACGCCTCAGCCTGACCGTAGCGGAATCGATGAGGCCGAAGAGGGTGATGCACCTGCTGAAACTCCGGCTGACGAAGGTGTACAGGAGGCACTCATCCAAGCTGCGCGTGCTTGGATTGCCGAGTGGGAAACGCGACGATTCTGGAGCTTTCAACTTTGGTTTCTTCCGTCACTGATGAACTACGATGTTTTTTGGCGTCTCGATGCCGTGAACTCGGTTTTCACACGGACCCTCTACGAGGACCCCCTCTCGGACACGATGATTCACGGCTGTTCCTTCGGGTTTCTCGATGTGCAGTACAGCACGCAGAAGTACTCACGCGGTGTCTCGAGCGTCGTCGGCACGTGGAACACAACTCTGGGCCAGCTGGGCGGCAGCATCCCGGATGCGGCCTTGAGGGCGGCGTGGACGTGGCTGACCGACGGTCGCGCGGCGTATCACGGAAAGCACCACAGGCAGGACTTTTTCATCGGCGCCTTTTCTGCCTTCCGTCACGCCTTGCTGCAGTCGTTCTGGATGACCACAGAGGACGCCGCACACTTCTCACCGTTCAAGATGCGTTGGGACGACGGTGTTGTGCAGACCGTTGTCGGCGAGACAACGGCACGAGCCGAAATGTGGAACATTTGTCAGTTCACCGCCGTTCCGGGGTACCGTCTCGCCTGATATTTTCGTTCTTTCAGTGCATGTGTGTGCTTGGTTTTTGTTGCTCCGCTTGCTTCCCACTCATCAACGAGGTCAATGCATATCTGCCCCCCCCCCCTTCCTTTTTCTCTGCTTCTCTTTCCGTCTTGGTTATCTGCAGTGGTACCGAGCAGCCACGTTGTCACACACCAGTCTGACTCCCTTTCTTCACTTAGGTTGAATGCGCATTGACCCACGCAAAAACACACATCTCACTTTCTCTCTCTGTCTCTTCATCTCATGTCCTCGGAGCTATTTCTTTCGGAGGCTGTTTTTTTTTTTTTAATTAGGCAACGTGTGCATTGCTTCTCCATTACCGTTTTCAGTTGAACGTTCGTTCGCATTTGTTTCTTCGCGCTACTGGTGTCTGCTTCGTGTGCGGGTGCGTACGTGACTGCCTTGAAGCTGGAGTTGTCACACGCACACTCGCTGCCTTTTGTCACGTTGACCCTTGTTCACCATGAGTGTTGCGTCACTTGACTTGTTGACGTTCGTCGCACTCTCCTGCGGCGTGCACGCCGATGCTGTGCAATCACAGGTAGACGACACACGGCGCGTCATCATGCAAATGTCGAGCGACGAGGAGACCCTCACCGAGCTGGAGGGTCGGCTGCGAGAGCTGCTCGCAAAGCAACGAAGAGTGCACCGGTTGAACAACGCCCTTTCACATTCACGAGCGCAACGTGAAGGGTCGCCGCGCGGGACTGACCGTCCCCATCACTCACGCACTCCGCATCGGTCAACCCCGTCTGCCCGTACACCGTCCAAAGACTCAGTCGCCTCCACACGCGCCGACATACGCCGTCTCAGTCGCAGCGATGCCGTTGCGGTGCAGTCGCGACTTCCCGACACAGGAGACACAGGGTCCACGGCTGCTCTCTCACGCACCTCTTCGACGCACCTTCACGGACTTAGCGCCGCCGAGGTCGTGCGAATCTCGTCGCTGGCAGTCGGCGCCGACGAAGCAAGTACCGGAGGCACAGCCGGAGGCGATCCCGTTGCGACGGACATCGATTCTCTCGACGCGGAAACAGACGCGGTCAAGGAGGCCCTGAGACGGCTGGAATCACAGTCCGTCAAGTCCAAGCTGCTACGCCTCGAAGCGCACAAGAAAGCCACGGCCACTGTAGACATGCGCCAAGTTTTGCAGCGTCTCGTCACACCTTTTCACTTCTCGCCGGCGGTGGAGCAGCTGTGGAGTGCCGCACCGGTCGCGCGCACCCCAGGTCTCACACGCGGCACCCGGCAAGACTCGCCTTCCAAGCCTCGTGCGTCTCGCCGCGGATCGGTGCTGGCACCAGCGATGACAGAGGACCAGCCACCCGTTGTGAATGCGTCCACAGTGCTAGGGCTTGTCAGCCGCGCAAGTCAACGGCTAGCCGGCCGCTGTATCGACGCCTTTGATGCGCTTGCCTCCACAAACCTTGGTGAGGAGAGCTCACCCGAGCAGGTACTCGACTGCCTCCTGTACGCGTGCTCTCTTGACCCGGAACGCGACGACTTGGTCATGCTCACTGGCAGTGATGACGGCAACGGCGGTGGTGAAACGCCCGCAGTCAGTGCCGCTCAGGACATCCAAGGCGCCCTGGGTCTTGAACGAATGTACCTGCGCGACGGCGACACTGGGACGACGACTGCTGATGACTCACCCCCTTTTGAGGCTGCAATGGCAACCTACGCTGCAGAGCGTTTTGCCGATGCTTCGGGTTCAACGATGCCTGTGGACGGCGCAGGTGCCCTGCCTGGTCAGCCAGTAGCGTCCTCGGTCCTCTCCTGTCAAGATTTCTGTGCACTACCGCTTGACTGGCCTGGTACGCACACGTTGGCAGATGTGTCCATGTCGGCCTTGTTGCCACCGGCGCGGCACCTTCTCACCCCGCGGTTCTCGTTCGCCGATGCAGCGGAACTCAAGCGCCTCGACACGGTGCGCATGCAACTTCAACGAGCCATTGTGCGAGCGGCGGTCGACATGGAAGCGATCTGTCGAGGCGTGGCAGACGCCATGCCAGAGTACTTGGGCCCACGTGACGTGGCTGTGCTTCGTGCGCGTCTTGGTGCCGCGCGCAACGGGAACAACGCAGACGATGGGCAGTGGCGACGCTGGCAAACCATCGTTAGGGAAGCGGCGCCGCCGACATAGACCATAGAGACACACATCTACGTGGCAACACTCTTTCGTGTGCGTGTATGTGCGTCCTGACGACCCTCTCGTCCTTTCACTTCCGGAGAGCACTCCTGGCCTTCGCCTGGTGTTCCGAGGTCAATACAGAGAGCTTTTCAGTCTTGTCCTGCGAATAGAAGGTAGTTGTTCATTGCTCATTTCGCAACTTGTGGATGTGCCCCCACAAAACAATTCGCTCGCACGTAGCGGATATTCAATAAAAACAGTGAGGCCCCATTTGCACCTGTGCGCTCGTCAGCGCTGCACGCTTCTGCTGCCGCCGCCGCGAGCTACTGTGCACGTGCGGCAACTGTGTTGTACTACATGGTGCTCCTCACTTCCACTGCCCTCAAGGCTTCCAAACTCACGCCGGTTCAACCAACCAACCTCGCTCTCTCTTTCCCTACCTCCCATCACTCGTGTTTCTGTATCTTTGCTTTGCAGGAACAACGACACTCGTAGACCAGGCCACCATTTGCGTACTTGGGGCACGACCACCTACCCTCGCCGCCCAACGACCAAACCGAAGCTGCCCCCGTTGACTTCTCTTGTTGTGCTCAATTGTTGTGCACAGACGAGACTTCACCACCTTGTCACCACCGACAGCACCTTAAGTGTTCGTCGCGGAAAACCCACTAACCTTGCCGACAAGGCGACCCAAAACATACCAGAGCGAAGAAGAAACCGAAAAAGAAACGACCGTCCTCACAACCCTAATTTTCGCTTGTCCCTTCTCACTTTTCTTTCAGCGCTTGCGTCCACCTGGGGCCTGTAAATTCGCCAATCACTGCGCTTGTTGTGTGCGCGTCCCGTGAGCTTTTTTTTGTTGTTTGACACCACGTGACGTGTCCATTGGATTTCCCAGTAGTTGTGCCTTTTGTGTATGCCCACACATGCCAGCACACACATCTTCACACGGCGTCCCTTCTGCCGGCTAGCCACGCTCCTGGTGGCGTTTGCACTTGTTGTCGCGTCCCTGCACTTGGTGTCCGCAGTTTCTGTGGCCCAAGCAGATGGACCCCACGGTACCACCGGGCACGAAGGGGTGTTGTCCAAGGATGTGGTACCGTATCGGCCTACTCTCGCTCCTCCCAACATGCTGGTGGTGCTCCTCGACGACGGCCAGCTGGAGGCGTACGACACGCTGCGACCAGAGACTGAGCGCTTGCTGTGGCGGACAAACACGACGCCGCCCAACGCGTTGGGTCACCGTCACGGTCGTCAGACGGGGCTGCGAAGTCGCGAAAGCATCGCGGTGGCCCCCTCGATCGCACGAACTGCCACGGACCCTCTCGCGCTCCCCTTTATTGTTCGCGGCAATCGGCTGTTCACACGAACCCCGCTGTGGAGCACGTCCACAGACTCCGTGCTGACCAACGTTGACGGGGCTTCGCATCCCTACCGCACGACGTTTTACCACGGCAACGTGGTCGACAACAGTCTTCCTGAGGATGTGCGGCCGTACTTTTTCATGAACATCTCGTCCCTCATTCGACGTCAGCGCGTACAGCTGGGGGAAACAGAAGTCTACGTGACAACATCGATCGCCTTCGACGACATCGACTCCATGAGCGGTACAGTCGTTCACCGTTCGGCAGACCCCACCGGCGTGGCTCCTCCGCAGCGCACCCTCAACAGCGCGTCTGGCCCTGTTCTTGGTGTGCGGACAGGCACCTCGTTCCCCACGTTGCGGCTCAGCCAGCACACGGTCACAATTCACGCTTACTGTGCCGGGGAATATCAGTGGGCGATTGAGCTTCCAAGCGTTGACCTTGCCGAGAGCGCGAAGTTTGATGTGGAGACAACATTCAACACCAACACAGCTCACACGCTCGAGGACGATATAAATAGTGCGGCGCTTGCCGAAAGCCCTCAAGCTGGTAGCGGTGCTGTCAAGACACCGTCCTCACGGAGATACTTCGTGTCCCTGGCGGAGCTCGTCGAGAAAATCCGTGGTACCGTGCGTCCTCCGCGGTCGCTGCGCAACTTACACTCCTCGCGCGCCGAGTGTGAAGAGCCACCACAGCGCGAATCCGAATCCGAGTGCACAAACAGTCAATACCCAACTACTACCGAATCCGCCGTGCTTTCACAGGACGTGGACGGTGTGATCAAGGTGCACCACATCGACCACAGGACGGGTCGGCTGCTCATGACACCGCTGACAGGCGGCCCTGGTCAGCGACACACTGCCGCTGTTGCCGCTGCGTTTGCGTACTCGCCACATCGGGTTGGTCAATCCGTGCAGCGCGTACCGCTGTTCCACGCCGAGCCCTCGCTGTCCCAGTCGGCACTCGTGCGCGCGCCGCTTGCCAGCACACGGGAGTCATCTCTGTCCGATGGTCACCTCCCTGTCGCGCTGCGAGACACGATGTTAGCGGACCTGTTGGATCCATCCTTCCACCTCAGCGACTCGGATCGTCTTACGACGTTTAACGAAGGGTTCAGTGACGCCGACCTTGAAGCAGAGGACACGGAGGGCGCTGCGCTGGAGCGCGTTCTGTCTGGGTACATGCAAGAGCCGTGGAGCCGTGACGCGGCGACGTTGTACCGGCGCATGCGCATGTCTTCAATGGAATTGGCCAAAGAGCTGAATGCCGCCTCAGGGGTGGTGCTGCCTTCGCCGACGTACAAGGCCTTTTGGCGGTGGGTGGTGTTCGCTCTGCTGCACGTGACGAGCTTCGCAAGCTCGCTGGGGCTGACATTGGCTGGTGTGCTCCCACGTAGCCAGCTGCTCAAAGCGTGGGAGCAGTCCGACCGCTACCGCCATCGCCCCGCAGCGACACCAAAACTTGGCCACCACAGTCACCCGCCACGCGTGCGTGGGGTGTTGATGACGCCGCAGCTGCTCTACACGAGCACCGAGGCGGCAGAGTTTCCCGTGACGTGTCCGGATGAGTCTTTCGATGTCCTGCCGGCGTCGGTGCCAGCCAGTGTGACGTCCCTCGGACCGAGCTCCACACCGGGTGTGGCGAGCGGTGCCATGATGATGGCACCACGGTGGTCTGCCGCCGCCTCGAGCACAAGTGAGTCCTCAAGCAGTGACGAAGAGGACAGTAGCGACGGTAGTGACAGCGAGAGCGACGCCTCGACCCACAGCCGAACTGGTGGTGGTGACGGCAGTGCTTCCGGCAGCCTTGAGCGCAGCCGCAACGACAGGAGGGTCCGCCACCGGAAGAACGTGTCACACAGTCGAAAAAGCAACACCAACGACGACGATGACGACGACGATGGTGAAGACGACTATGACGATACTGCCAGTCACGAGGACAAACGCCGTTCGTCACGCAGGCACGGCAGCCGCCGGGCATCGACCGAGGTGGCCACAACACGGCAGTCCAGCACGTCCGCTGAAGGCCGACTCTTCCAGGAGCACTTCCGCATCATCAGTCGCATCGGCGTTGGTGGCGAGGGCTCCGTCTTCTGTGTGGAGCATCGTGTGACCCACTTCAAGTACGCCGTGAAGGCAGTCAACATCCAGGAGCAGGACGAGCAGCGCGTGGTACAAGAAGCCGTGCTCCACAGCTCGTTTGACAACCCCCACGTGGTGCGCTTTTACTTTTGCTGGATTCAGAACATTTCGATCAACGAGGGCGACGCGATGCAGCTGTGCGATGAGACAAAGGACTTGAGTGAGCTGAGCGCGGAGTTGTCGACATCGAACCAATCGCAACTTCGCTTCACTGACGATGAAGACGACGACGTGGATGGGACGTCAACGGATGAAGGCGACACATACCGAATGCTTTTCATTCAGATGGAGTACTTTCCGTTCGGCACCTTGGCAGATGAGCTGTCGCGCCGCACGAGCTTCTACCGCCTTGACAACCTGCTGTACTTGAAGCAAATCACCGAAGGACTCTTGTACCTGCACCAGAAGGAGGTTGTGCACCGTGACGTGAAGCCCACAAACATCTTCCTCTCTGTGGACGACCGCATCAAACGCATGGCCGAAAGCGACACCGCGCTTGACACAACGAAGCTGTCGGCGCGCCATAAGACGCTCAAAATTGGTGACTTTGGTCTCGCAAAGCAGCGGAACGGGCAGAGCACGACCGTGGCAGACGTTGCGGGCAACGTCGCTGGCGGCCTCATCGAGCAGTCGGTCGTGGGCGGCACCCCACTGTACTGCAGTCCTGAGCAGCTCGAGGGCAAGTCACTGGGAAAGCCGACTGACGTCTTTTCTCTCGGCATCGTCGCTGTGGAGCTTTATTGCCTGTTCACGACCTTCCACGAGCGCTCACGCATTCTCACCGAGGCTCGCCACCAGCAGCTACCGGAGGACATGCTTCACCAGTTCCCCGAAGAGGCCGCACTTGTGGTGTCGATGCTGTCGCCGTACCCGAACCGACGACCCAGCGCGGCGACCGTACTGAGCACACTAGAAACTTTGATTGAACAGGAAGAGGAACAGAACCGCGGGCAGCAACGGAATTCTCAGGCTGCCGCACGAGCCCTCACACGGTCCACCTTTCCTGACGCCCCCTTGTCGAACAGTGTCGACACCACAAGTCCGACGCCGCACTGGACTGGTCTCGCTCCTTCAGCGGCTTCTAGTCCTCTTCAGCGAAAGCGTGTGCCGTCCACAGCGCACCTCACGCCCGTGAACCCTGTTGACCCCGGTGCGGTCGCTGCCACGCCTGAAAACCCCACTAGCACAGACACTTCCGCGTTGCCGCTCTCACCTCTGCAGTGGAGCACGCACCGACAAGTACAGGCGAACAGTGAGCCCAGTGCGCGTGTCCTCTCACCGTCACAGAGCCGCGAGTCTGCGGTCAACGTGGAACACACCCAACCCAGCAGCGTCAACGAGGCGGTCCCACTCGGGGAGTGGCTTGGCCTGTCCGACAGGGAGTCATCCTTGACTCCCGGCCCCACACTGGTGGCTGTCCCTGCCTCCGAACAGCCCCCAGTCGCAAAGCCCCGCGGCACGCTCTTCACACGCCGTCAACGCCGCTCCACCAGTGCGGCATCCTTTCAGTTGCTCGGCGAAGAGGAACAAAGCGTTTGCTCGACCCACTCAGCGGCCTCACCATCGTCACGGGCCGACACTGCGGTGCTCGCCGACTGGCCACAGGGATCCACGCTGCAGCGGCGTGTGGTGTCGACGGGTGCGCTGGATGACTGGACAGAGAATGCATTCGGGGCGTACGGTTCGCAGCGCGTTGAGGTGCAGTTCACCGATGATCCCGACTTTTCGGCGGCACTGCGCAGCGACATGAAAGCCCGACGCCAACGACAGTCATCGGTGGAAAAACTCTGACCTCCTCCCTTGCCCTCCAGCGACGGTGAGGAACGCTGTGTGTGTCCTGTCCACTGGGCCTATGCCGATCAAGCCTGTGAAACGGTCACAGTCACACGGCTGGCCACATCGCTGTCGCTCCCCCACTGTGATCAAAGTGCGTCAATGTGACGCTGTTTTCTTTGCTAAGGATACTGAGAGTGTTTCTCTGGGCTTTTGCTTTTTTTTTCTTGTGTTGTGGACTGTTGACGTTTCCCTTATGTGACCGTACACGTCCACTCCAACTTGGTCACGAAGCGAATCCCGCTGATAACTGCTTTTTTCGTTCCTTTGCGCACTTGTGAGTTCTACCCTCTCCATGGAGGCGGTCACAGTGGGCGGCGGGGCAAAGGCACAATCTCCGGCTATTCATTTTGTTTTGTGGTCCGCGTACACACACATATCAATATTCAACCACCTGTGCTGAAAAGAAAACAAAAGAAACGATAACAGTCAAAGAAGGAGGCAGTCGCTTTGTGCCACCATTCGCCGTTTCGCTTCGCCACGGCCACTGGAAAAAACACGCACCCAAAACGGGCCGTTTACGGGCACCACCAACATTAACCTCTTTTTGCTTTCCCTTTGCGGAGGGGGATAGGAGGATCCGCGCTTCGTTCCACCGTGGACAGTCACTTCTTGGCAGTAGCTGTTACTTCCGTACTTCCACGGGACGCCGCCGCTCTTCACGCTATACTCTGCAATTCCACACGCCATTCCTTCTGCTCTCCCGCTTACTTGATCGTTGCTTTGTTGTTTTGCGTCGACTAATTGCTCACCTCTGGTGCTCATCGCAGTGGATGGAAAAGCAGCGCTACTGATGAAGTCTGCAAAGCTGATCACCGTCCTCACCGGTGCGGGTATCTCTGCCGAAAGCGGCATCCGCACCTTCCGCGACAACAACGGCCTCTGGCACGACCACCGAGTCGAGGACGTCGCCACACCAGAGGCCTTCGCGCACAACCCAGAGCTCGTGCAGAAGTTCTACAACGAACGTCGCCGCCAGTTATTGTCCGACGAGACAACACCGAACGCGGCGCACTACGCCATTGCTCAGTTGCAGCGCGACTTCGCTGGCAAGGTTGTTCTGGTGACTCAAAACGTCGACAACCTGCACGAGAGAGCCGGATCGGAGAACGTCATTCATATGCACGGCGAGCTCCTCAAGTCTCGCTGCACTGTCACGGAGCAGGTCTTTCAGTGCACAGAACCGATCGTGCACAACGTCACTCGCTGCCCGTGCTGTCACACCGTCGGCACTCTGCGACCACACATTGTTTGGTTCGGCGAGATGCCACTGGACATGGATAGCATCACAGAATTGCTGCATGTCACTGACTTGTTCGTGGCGATCGGCACATCTGGGAACGTATACCCCGCGGCCGGCTTCGCCCAACAAGCCGGCGACGCAGGGGCTTTCCTGCTTGAACTGAACAAGGAAGAAGGCATCAACCACACGGTGTTCCACGAGGCCAGATATGGTCCGGCGACGACGGTCGTCAAAGAGTGGGTGAACGACGTGCTGACGGGGACGTTCTTTGACCAGCTCGAGGCCGCCAACGCGCAACGCACCCGACACCGCGGTCAATCACCGCGCTTTTGACACTTTGCTCATTGTCCCTCTTCTTTGGTGTAGTGGCTGTTGTTGTCTGAGTGCCACGTATCTGGTGTGCTGAGTTTGTGCGAAGAGGTGTGTAAACAGAATAAAAAGATGATTTACCGAAAACAACGTTGGGACTCCTGTGGTACCAGCATTTTCACCAGCTCTGTGCCTCCTCACCGTTTCCCCCGGCGGCTTTCACTCGACCTTCCCCTCTCCCTCTCCTATTAGACTGACAGCGCACGGCTTCTCCAGGAAACTCGTTAGCGCTGATAGAGGGCGGACACACGCGTCTCTCATAGGACACCAAACCAGGTCCTTTTTTCTCTCCATGGCGAAAGTTGCTGTCACAGCGAGATCATGTATTACAAACTGCTCTGCATTGCCTCTAGCTTTTCGCGTCCGCCCTTGGCGTTTGCCGCGACGACGCGTGCGGCTCGGCTGTGCGGTGAGATGCCGTCCGACGATCGAGGGGGACTGGGTATCGTTGACGGCGTGACCGTGTGCATGCGTCGCGAGTCGACGAGTGGGTTGCTGCGAAGGTGGTGTGTGGAAGTGGACGATCACCAGCTGCCATCGGAACTGCTGGACGCGATGCGGTGGTGGTGGGAAGCGTCCCACCCTCTCTCGGATGTGTTGGAGATCCACTTCTACGCGCACAACCTCGCTCTGCCCCTGGTGCTGCCTGCCGGCTACGTCAGTCACTTGGTGGTGCTCGATCTCAGTGGGTCTGCACTGGTTAGCTTCTCCCTTTACGGTGAAGAACAGTCAGAGAGTGCACTACGCTTCCCACTTCTGCAGGTGCTTCTCCTCAGGCGCTGCCGTCGTCTGCGGGGACTCACCGTGTTTAGTCACTGCCACGCACTGTCGACTGTGGACGCCTCGGAGACCACGCTCACCGACTTGGACTGGCTCAGCGGTGTGTCGACACTACAGGTGGTCACTGTGGGCCCCGCTGCACAGCTCATGGGCGTCAACGCCTTGGCATCCTCAGTGGACCTTCGACAGCTTGCCTTGCCCTCAACGAGCGTGCGCTCACTCGACTTCTTAACGCCACGGCACACCGCACTCGAAGTGATAGACGTGAGCAACTGTGCCGGTATTGTCGACCTTGGGGCGCTGGCGGGGAAGCCGCGATTGCAGCACCTCACCGCGTGCGCCAGCGCCGTCGAGCACCTCGGTGCGCTGCACCTGTGCTCAAGCTTGGTGTGCGTGGAGCTTGACCGCTGCGAATTGCTGACGTCGCTCAGTGGACTGGGTGGCGCGCCGCGGCTGCTCTACCTCAGCGTCAAGTCAACACCACTGACGGCGCTCGACGGACTGTGCCGCTGCCCTCGTCTGGAAGAGGTGGACGTCAGCTTCTGCGACAGCCTCCATAGTGTCGCTGGGCTCGCGGGGGCCCCGCGCCTGCGCCGTCTCATTGCCTTCTCGAGTGGTCTCACAGACATGACTGACATCGGCAGCTGCCCGCTTCTTGAAGACGTCAAGTTGGACTTTTGCGGGGGCCTCGACTCGGTGACCCCGCTCTGGGAGTGCCGCTCTCTGCGGTGTGCGCGTCTGTGTCGGTCGACGGTGACATCACTGGAAGAAATGGGTTTTTGCAGCAGCCTGGTAGAGCTACACGTCACCGGGTGCCAGCTGCTGCACAGCCTTGCGGGTATCGCCGGCGCCGCCTGTCTGACGGTGCTCAACGCCGAGTTCACCTCCCTTACGAGTCTGGACGGTGTCGCTGAGTGTCCACGACTCACAGAGGTCAATGTCAGCTTCTGTACGGCGCTCACCTCGCTGGACGGGCTGCGCTTCAGTAGCCACCTACGCACACTGCGCCTTTCCGCGACATCCATCACCACGCTTGACGGCATTGACACGTGCCCTCGGCTGGCGGAGCTCAGCGTATCTCGGTGCAAGGCGTTGGCTGACTTTTCTGCACTGGCTCACGTCCACACGCTAACGAAGCTGTGTGCTCAAGGCCTGTCGCTAGCGGAAAACGGGTGGCTACAGCATTGCACACAAATCCAGGAGCTTGATGTCTCCGAATGCACTGACGCGACTGATCTCTCTGTTCTTTCTGCGTTTGGCAGCCTCCGTGTGCTACGCGCGTGGCAGACAAAGGTGGACAACGTAAGGTTTGTACAAGGATGCACGGCCCTCCTCGAGCTGCACGTCAACGAGTGTGTAAACCTGTCGACCCTGGCGCCTCTCCGTGGCCACCCAAGCATCCGCATCATTGAGGCCTCCAAATCAGGCCTGAACAACCTCGCCGGCCTGAACACGTGCGAGCGGCTTGAGCGGCTGAATGTGCGGGAGTGCGATCACCTGGCACACGACGATGTCGCCCGCCTTCACGCTGAGCGGCCAACCGTGGTGATTCGGTACACAAGACCAGACGAGGCTAGCTCATCTGACGGTTCGCCGTAGTCGCTGGCAAGCACACATACATCACACTGAAAGGCGTGCCGTTCTTTTAGTTCGCTCATGTGCTTTGTGTGTGTGCTCGCGAGAGGCGGTAACTGGATAACTTCCTGTGTGTTTTCTATTTTACTGCTATTACACTCATTTTTTTCTGTTCTTTTGCGCTCTCGTTGTCGGGACGCACGTCTTGCTGCGACTTCATCGTTCGATTTTCTCTGCACCACACTTTCACCGATTCCCTGCCCGAGTTTGTGGCCGACCAGATGGACGGTAGCCATCAATTACTGACCGCACTCTCTCAACCGTGCACGCTGTTGTCGCTGCGGCAGGCTTTTCTGGCCGATGCTTGCTTCTTGCAACTAGGTGTGGTTCCCTCAGCCTGACCTCACTTGTGTACTTGCTTTCCTCAGCTGTTGTTCTTGGGTTAACTCCACCTCCCATCATTTTCTCTCTTTGCGATCGGGCCTCCTCTCCCTCCCTGTCTCTTTCATGTGCGTCAACCGTTACACCACGTGTGTACGTGTGTGTGCGTATACGTTCAGAAGCAAAAACTCCACGTATCACTTTCTCTCCGCCCTCCAGCTTTTGTCCCTTCCCAGAGACTTTCTGTTTATTCTGTTGGCATCTCCTCATTCCTGTCAAGGATATGGCTATCATTCGCACCTTTCTGCGCTACGTGGGCTTGCTAATGGTCCTTGCCATCTACGTCGCATCGGGTGTTCAGAAGATCACTGCGCCATCCCCATCGGCCATGCTTCTGGCTAAGAGTAACTTCCCACGAATGATTGCTCCGCTGAACGTCAAGCTGTCTCCCCAGCAGTACATCTACGTCATTCAAGCAACCGGGATCATCTTTGTGTCCTTCTCGTTTCTGATTCTTCTCGGCGTCGGCCGCAGTTTCTTCTCCTTCCTGATGGCCATTGGCACCATCATCATCACGATTGCCTTTCACGTCAACCTTGACGACCCCATGGCGTCCGATGAGATGCAGCAGATTCACATGATGAAGAACCTCGCCATCACTGGCGCATTTCTTTTCATCGCCGGCAGTGGCCACCGCAGCCGCAAGTATTACCAAACCCGCGCTGCCAACGATGCCAGTAAGAAGAAGCAGTAACGTCAACAATCCTCTCTCGCTGCGCCTCTCGCAGACGTCCGTACCAACAGCCGGAGCGAAAGGGGCGGTTGAGATAATCGTTGGCGAAGCGGTGGCTGACACACGACGGAGTGTGACCGCAACCACTCTTTTTGCCTCCTCCGTGAGTTTGTCTGCGCGCGTGTGTAGGCGTTAATCGTGTATGTGCCGGCGCCGCCTATCGTGTGTCCAGGAGAAGGCTGTTTACTGACGCAGGTGGCGACTACCGTGTTTTTACCTCTTCCTTTTTTGTTCTTGTACCGCTGTTGGCTTGTAACTCTTATTGGGGGAATCTATCACGAATGAGGCCCTTTTCCTTCATCTAGTGTCCAGATGCTCGCAAAAACGTAGTTGAATAAACAAGTGCGAACACGCCGACTGCGTCCTGTCTGTGGAGTGAGTATTCTCTCTGCGCTCTACTGTTTCATTCACCTGTCCTGCAGACACTTATTATGACCCCCACTTCTTCAGCTTGACGAGTGGCCCAGCAGAGAGAGAGAGAGGGAGAGAGAGCAGATCTACTACTGTTCCTTTGTTGTTGTTGCTGTTGCTAGTGCACTCGCCTCACTCTGTGGGGTTGCACGGAAGCTGGACGACGTGTTGTTTCCCGTTGGTTTGTTTGCCTGCTCTCCCGCTGCCCACCGACTGCCCCTTCTTCTCATCTTGTCGTTCTCACCCACCTTTACCGCAGAAGCTTCCTCTCCCCCAGACACTGACACGTGGATACAGTAAAGAGCAGTCAATAGCGTGTTTGCTCTTTCATTCATTTTTTTTTTTGTGTGCCTCCTTATTCGTTGGTCTCATTCATATCTGCTTAGACACACGTCTTCGCCCTGTGGTCTTACCTCCTCTGAGCAACATGACCTTCACTTTCTACGTGGCTCTCCAGAACGGACAGAAGTTGACCATCTCCACGCTTGGTGCCGATGACACGGTGCTCGCACTGAAGGAGAAAATCGAAGAGATGGAGGGGACCCCCAAGGACATGCTTCGGTTTGTGTTCAAGGGCCATGCCCTGACGGATGCCTCCACACTCGCGCAGAGTGGCATTGAGGCGGATGTGACTGTTCACCTTATTCTGAGCCTCCGCGCAGGGCAATGAAGTGCACAAAGGATCATTCCTTTCCATTTTCCCATTTTTTATTGTTTTGGTTCGTTATGCCCTGACACTAGACCGACGGCTGCTTTATGGTCTTCTACTCTTGTGCGCCTGAGCCGTCCACTGTGTGTCCATGGGCCGAACGAGGGCCGGACGTCAGAAAAGCCGCTAATTGTACCCAATCGGGTATTCTGTGGGTTTCTAACCGTCCTCTTGGTAAGAACAGCTTTTGTTGTGTTGGTGGTGTTTATTGGAAGCATGTACAACAAAAGAAAAAAAAAGTGCTGGGGTGCATCCGCGTCGCTTACCACTGTCGTGGCAACCACAACACGGACAACAATACCAGCGAACAGAGTCGAGAGGCGCGTTACTGCCTCTCTCTCTCTCTCTCGCCTACACGTCAACGGACCGACCCTAAAAAAAGAAGAAAAAAAGGAATGATTGGGGCACGTCATGCACGACTCGTCATGGAATTGTTAAGTGCGCGGAAGGCCGGAAGCTGGGAGAGGTAGTTACTCTCCTCTCCTTTCTCTTCTCTTTTCCGCTTGGACTGGTCTGCTGCCCGGGCAACGACACCACGTGGCGTGGCATGTTCGTGGCCTGGGCTGCTCTTCATTCTCTCTCTGTCTCTTTCCATCAAATCTGTTTTTGTCTCTCTCATTCTCTTCTTCGTCTTCACCCTACCCGTCGTGCCGTGCCTTCTTTTCTTTTCTGTGTGGTCCGAAGAGGTTGGCGAGTCATGTCTCTGTGGCCGTTTCGCACGGGCAACGATGACCGGTTCAACGCCTCGCCCGACGGTCAGGAGAGCATCTACGATGCCGTCAAAAGCAACATGCCGGCCAATCGCTACGATGTTGAGCTCGGGAATTACCTTGAGTGGCGCACGCGTCGCGGCTTCGTGCAAAGTGTGTTTCCCGTGACATGCTATAGTGCGGTCGCTGGGTTCCTTGTGGGGTTCCGTCAGTCGCGCGTGGAGGGTCGGTATGTGGGCCGCTACCGGGTGCTGTGGCGGTACACCTCGACGTTTGCCGCTGTGGGGTTGCTGACGACAGGCATTCACCAGTTCATGATTGTGCGCAACCACTATCATGACACCTTTTACTACCCGGTCGTGTCTGGAGCCGCTGGGGCCGTCGTCTTGACCCTCGCGAGTCAGATGGGATCGCTCGGGCAAGGTGTGTTCGTAGGAAGTATGGTCGGCGTCCTCTACGCGATTGGTTGCTACGGCATGAACTACTACCACAAGCGCAGGCTGCGGCTCTTCTTGTCGAACCAGCAGCTGCATCAGGTGCCAGTGCACAAGGTGTCACCTGAGCTCCAACCCCTCTACCGTGCCTATCTGTTCGACAACCGGCCGATCGAGGAAGAGGACATGCGGCGACGCGAAGCGGTACTTCTCGCACGCGGTGGTGACGACACACGCCTCGACGCGCAGACATTCATGAACAACATGACGCCGGAAGTGTTTGACTGGGTGAACTTTCCGGATTGGTGGCCTCTCAAGTGGCCTCTGCAGACGGAGGAAGAGGCCATGCTGCTCGAACGGCAACGGGACGAGGAGGTCCAGCGCCGCGCCAAGGTGTTCCTGGAAACAGAGGACGGTGGCTTGCTAAAGCGCAAGAACCGCGCCAAGGCTTACCGCGATGCGTAAATCGCAGAAAGGCCACAACCGCCGCGTTTATCACGACTGTGCGTGTACGTGCTGGCTGCTGTTGAATGTCTTTGTTGATTGTTGCTTTTGTTCGTGTTCACTGTGCCTTGTCTGCGTGTTTGCCCTCTCTGAACTTCATCTGAAAGTGTCTGAAAACCAGCGGCAGTGTTGTGCCCTGTCTGCACCACCGAGGTGTCGAACATGCCATCCCAACACTGCCAACTGTAGTATTCTGCTGAACGTCAAACCACAATTTCACTGACTCTGCACATCGCGGAGACTTGCGAAGAGAACGCTCTCGTGACGGACAGGCGTCTCTTCCGCAGCACACCCACACGTCAGCTGTACCGAACGGTTCCCCTCTGTCCACCACTGTCCACGGCTCCCTGTTTCTGCTGGACGTCCTCATTTCCGTACGTCCTTTCCACACGTGTTTTCCTCACACAGTGCCCCACTCCCTTTGGTGCTCCTCTGCGGCGTGCCCTGGTTGCCAGTCAGTAGTGACGAGTACACAGCACACACTCCCACCAACAGAAGCGTGCCCCACGAACATTACCGACCAAAACGTTCCCTCTTTACACTCGACCATGCCCGCGCCGCCCGTGGCGACGAACTACCGCGCAGTCATGCAGCGCCTCGCGCTGAGACGCCTCAAAGCCTCGCCTCGTAAACGCATGGAAAGGGAGGCGGCACTGTCCAGCGAAGCTGCAGCCGCGGCGGCCCGTGCGACGGGTGAGTTTGCGAGGACATCAGAAACCAGTAGTACCTCTGCACACCAATCCACATCCGCGTCGCCGAAGACAGCGACACCTTCTGTCTCGCCGCTTCGTCGCTTTGTGCTGAGCTCCAAGTACGCGTCGCTCCCGAACTTCCATCCTGAGAAGGCCAAACAAATGTCTGAGCAGCTCATCGAGCGTGTGCAGACGGCAATGAAAGCGGCAATCGAAGCCACGCAGAAAGCCGTTGAGGGTGGTGCCGCAGGCTCGTCGAGCCTCTCGCCGACGGAGGCCGCCAAAGGCGTCATCAGGTCACACCGCCGCAGCTACTCGGGCAGTACCCCATTCGATGAACGGTGGGATGGCATCATGCGGAATCTGGCCGTGTTGGGCATGACTTCCACCGGCAACACCGTCGTCCCCTACGCGGACAGCGGCGACGCCTTTGAGGCCATGTGGCGCGCCATAGACGGTGCCTCGAAGGAGGTGTTTTGGCAAACATACATCTGCAAGGACGATTACGTGGGGCAGCGGACAGTGTCGAAGATGGCCCAGGCACACCGACGCGGCTGCCAGACGGAGCTTCTGTACGACTGTGGTGGAAACATCTCGGGCCGCTCACGGCTCACCGAGGAGCTGCGGCAGTGTGGCGCACACGTCATTCCGTACCGTCCGTTCTTTCGCAGCACGATTCGCTACCTGACGAAGCTGGACTGGAAGATCAGCCCCGGTCTGCGTAACCACCGCAAAATCCTGCTCGTGGACGGGCGCGTGGGGTTCTGTGGCGGGCTCAACATTGGAAAGGAATACTGCGGTGTACGCATGGGTGGGACCGGCAAGTTTCGCGACACCCACTGCGCCGTGGAGGGTCCGGCGGTGGAACACTTGCGGGAGGTCTACGAAGACACGAAACGCCCGCTGCCGTGGAAGTACGGCTGGACTCGCTTTCGGCAGATCGCTTCGATGCAGGTGGAGCGCACTGTGCACCAAGGCGCCGAGGTGCTGCACACCAACAAACACGCCTTGCAGTTCTTCCAGGACAAAACGGCCTCCATGAAGCGTTCCGGTCGCGTGTACTTTCACAAGCAGCTACGACGCGCTGAGCGCGGCATCTACCCGATGATTGGGAGAATGGGTCTGCGCAAACAGCAGGAAGAGAAGCTGATTGCAATGATGCACTACTACAAACAGCGGCTTGTGGGAGAAAAGGACGCGGCGCTGCCGCCCAGCACGCACGACGCACCTTCACCAACTGAGACAACGACAAGCGCAAGCCTGGACGACGTGAAGAGAGTGTCGTCAACAGCAGAAACGACCACGGCCAACGCAACTGGGGCGGCGGCTTCAGACACGGACGCCGCACCGGCTGGCACACCAGACGATAAGGACAGCGAGCATCCCGCACCAGCGGCCGGCTCGCGCTCACGGGCCATGAAACGAAAAACGCGTGACGCCCGTGTGCGCGCACTGTACAATGCAGCGAATCTTGCCCACAAGCGCGCTTACACCTCCATGATTCTCAGCGTACCCATTGAAGATACCGAGCCTGTCCCAGAGGCCGCGCTGTACAACGAGGTACGGCCCTCGACGACGCAGATCCTCGCCTGTAACCCCCGCTTCCGCAACTACTCCATTCAGTACGCCTTTTGGCAGGTCACACGCAAGTGCCATCGCCGCATCTGGATCACCACGCCGTATTACTTGCCAACGCGCAAGCTTTTCAAAGCGATGGTACAGGCGGCCAAGCGTGGCGTGGACGTGCGACTGCTCGCCGGCAGCAACCAGACGACCGATCCGTGGTTTATGTGGCACGCGTCGAACTACATCACGCAAACACTCCTCCGCGCGGGTGTCAGGATTTACGAATTCAAAGGCACGCAGATCATGCACGGTAAGACAGTCGTCGTGGACAGCATTTGGTCCTCCATCGGCAGCTACAATTGGGACGTTATGAGCAACAAGAACCTCGAGGTGTGCCTGTGCCACCTGGATGCGGACCTGGCGCGCGAAATGGAGGCGCAATTTCTGCGTGATCTTTCAGAGAGCGAGGAAGTGAAGTTGGCCCATCACGAGCAGCGCTCGCTGTGGCTGCGCTTCACGTCCTGGCTGTTTTACAATGCCGTCTTCCTGCTTGATCGTATCACGTTCCGCTCCTTCACGAACCAGGATGTCACAGACTCGCCGGATTACCCTCACGACTGACGGGTCACGGGTCTTCTCCCGCCTTCTTGTTTTCGATTGTTGTCCAGAGTATCTCTACTACTCACAACTACTGTTCACCACCATCATCATTAGTTTGGTGGTTTCACATATTAACCTTACATCAACACCGGGTGTTTTTATCTGTACACCCCTGTACGGCACGCGCGTTCCGATGCGAGCGGCGGAGGCGGGAAACAACGAAACAGGAGCACTCACTTCACCGACGATGAACTGCCCACTGTCAGTCACACCGCACATGCTGCGATTCAACTACTTTCCATTGCCGCACAGCTCCGTTCGGGAACAACGCATCATTGCTCCTTTTTTTTTTCACTGTACCCTCTTCATCTCTTTGTTCTCTCTCTTTCTCTCTCTCTCTCTCGCTTTTCGGCTGTCGATGATCTTTGTCTCGCGAGTCATTTACGTGATTTTCCTCAGCGCCCGTCCACAGCACACAGGTCAGGAGTACTTTTCTGACATCCTTAACGCCCCCCCCCCCCCGCCCCCAACAACAACAACACACAATTCTTCCCTTTCCGGTTCTTCACCCAAACACGCAGAGAGCCAGAGAGAATGCCGTTTATTCCATCGTCGATGAAAGTCATCGGCAGCAAGTGCAAGGGTCAGATTGAGGCATGGCAGATGCCCGTTCCTAAGCCCGGCGCCGACGAGGTGCTGATCAAGGTCGCCGTGAGTGGCGTCAACCCGGTTGACTACAAGGTGCTCCGCGACGACGTGCCCCTGGGCAAGGAGCGACCGTTTGTGCTCGGCTGCGACCTCGCGGGCACGGTTGTCGCTGTCGGTGCGGATGTGACCACCCTACGTGTGGGAGACGAGGTCATGGGCATGACGGGAGGTCTCGGCCATGGCCCCCAAGGGACGCTCGCCGAGTACGCTATCGCAGCAGCCTCGATGGTGGTGCCGAAGCCTGTTGCCCTGACGTTTCGCGAGGCCGCTGCGCTGCCACTGGCACTGTTGACCGGCTGGATGGGCATTGTCGATCGCGCGCACGTAAAGGCTGGGGACAAGGTGCTCATCATCGGTGCCACCGGTGGCGTCGGCCACTTGCTCGTGCAAACGGCTGTCGCATTCGGTGCTGAGGTGTGGGGAACCGGCTCGGAGTCGAAGCGGCACATCGTGGAGCAGTTCGGTGGCACGTTCATTGATTATCACACTCCTGAGGATGTCGACCGCGTGATTGAGAACAGCACGGAAAATGGCCGTGGCTTTGACATTGTGTTCGACACTTTTGGCGGCGAGTGGATGGAGCGGTCCTACAAGTACGTTGCTGCACACGGCTACGTCCTGGAGATCAGTGGTTTCTCGACTTCGTCCAATGTGCTCCCTCTGGCGCTGAAGGACGCCGTCCTTGCCTTTCCCATGACGTGTCTCCCGTTCATGTTCCCTGAGGAGGCGCACAAGGCACTCATGGGACGTCTTCTACGAGATGCCTTGCCGCTTATCGAGGAGGGCAAAATCAGAGCTTTAGTGGACGACGAAGTGCACTGCCCCTTCAGTGTGGACGGCGTCACGCACGCCTACGAGCAGCTTGAGGCTGGCGCAAACAAAGGCAAGCTTGTTGTTGACGTCATTCCCATGGCGCGCCGCGCTTGAACAGACCACGCACGCGCTTAACTGCCGGCGTGACTGTGCTCATCGCTTTATCTTTGCTCCTTGTGAGTGATTCGTCTCGAACCATTATTCATTCATTTATCTGTTCCCTCTCTGCCTGAAGTGTCGATGGGAGCGCCTGCGTGCGCCTGTGTGCACCATTACTACTGCCGGTCTCGTTCCTCCCTGGTTTTCCCCGTGAGAGGTTCGCGGCGACACACAATAAAATGCACTGGAAAACACGGCAGAAAAGTAGTGAGTTGCTGGTTGCCAACTCTGCCTGCTGAGGTTGGCTGTACGGCGTCACCATCTCTCCTCCCCAGCGGGGAGATATCCCAGCTTGTTATGCTTCCCGCAGACCGCAGTGACATTTGACTATCCTGTGGAGAGTCGGAATCACTACGCCTTTTTTCAATATCCTCTTCTCTATGACTCGTTCACCTCCCCCTCCCCACGCACACACACTGAAAAACAAAAAAAACATATGTCGCTTCTCTGCCGTTCGTAGCAGCTAACATCAGCACATAGCACACACCTACAGTTATTAAATCTTCTCCTCAAACAAACAGCATCAGTTTGACCACGATGACGTCTATTCCGGCCACCATGAAGGCTGTTCAAATGACTGGGCCTAACCAGCTCGAAGACGTCGTCATCCCTGTGCCGACGCCCGCCGCCGGCGAGGTCCTCGTCAAGGTTGCCGTCAGTGGTGTCAACCCGCTTGATTACAAGATTGTCAGCGGCGAGGTGCCGGTGGGCAAGGAGCCTCCTTTTGTTCTCGGCTGCGATCTCTCCGGTACCGTTGTGGCGGTCGGGAACGGCGTCTCTGACTTCAAGGTGGGTGACGAGGTCATTGGCATGACGGGCGGCGTCGCCCGTGGCCCCCAGGGCACACTCGCCGAGTACGCGATTGCCGAGGAGAAACTTCTGGCTCCGAAGCCAAAGAACCTGACGCACCGCCAGGCGGCTGGTCTCCCGCTCGCCCTGCTGACTGCGTGGATGGGCATCGTCGACGACTGCCACGTCAAGAAGGGCGACAAGGTGCTCGTCGTTGGTGCTTCCGGCGGTGTGGGCCACTTTCTCACGCAGATTGCTGTGGCGCACGGGGCTGAGGTGTGGGGCACTGCATCGCCCGGCAAGCGCGACCTCGTGGAGCGTTTTGGCGGCAAGTTTCTCGACTACCACCACCCTGAGCAAGTGGACGAGGTCATCAAGACGCAGACTAACGGCGGCTTCGACATTGTCTACGACACCTTCGGAGGGGAGTGGTTCCAACGCGCACTGCAGTATGCCGCACCGTGCGGTAAGGTCTGCACTGTCAATGGGTTCACGAACACTACCAGCCTGGTTCCCGCTGCGATGGGCAACTTGAAGGTCTTCTTCACCATGGTGCTGGTGCCGTTCCTCTACCCGAGCGCCGAGAAGAGCCGATGGATGGGCCAACTCCTGCGCGACACGGTCCCTTTGATCGAGGCCGGCAAAATCATGCCCGTCGTCGACGAGGAGCACCTGCATCCCTTCTCTGTTGCTGGTGTGAAACAGACCCACGAGGACCTGCACACTGGAAAGAACCGCGGCAAGATGATTGTGGAAATTGCGCCGTAACCATCTTCTGGCGGACAGTGACCAACCAGGCCTCGGCGTGCAGTCGCTGCCCCTCTTTTTTTTTCCACTATTTCTATTATTAATTCCCCCCTCCCTTTCTCCTCCCTATTGGACAAAGCTGTGCGTGGGTCAGTAGTCGCCCGTCACCGTTTGTTGTCATGGGGTTACAAACCAGCCACGTACGACGGACGAACAGTCTGGCACTCTGTCCTTAGCCCGCACTGTTTTTTTTTTCCTTTTTTGTGCACTCTTTTGAGCGCTCGCACGTACACAACGCGTCGCGCTCCTTCTTTTGCCCTTCCTTTCCGGTCGAATTTAACAGCTTGTTGGCACTTGCCTCAGCACCCAGTGTCTGTTCATACCATGCTCACGTGCGGTGGGTGTGTATCGGTGTTCACTGTCGCCAACTCTTGCTGGGGCTTGCGTTGAGTAGCTGCGGAAGCAGCGCTTGTTAACGCGACAGAAACCACTCGTTGCCCGCACTGTCTCTATCACCTGACGTCCAACTCCTTTTTTGTTCAACATTCTCCCACTTTTCTGTCCTTTTTAACTGTAATACCAGTGAACAGGTTGAGCTTCTCTGTGCGAGAGTGTTGCCCCGTTTGTGGATGCTGATGCACCGGCGCGCGTCGCGAGGATGCGAACGGTGGGAGAGGTGGAGCGGTTTTGGACGCTTTCTCTCTACGCGATCCAGCTGGCGTGACGATACAACGGCAGGCAGCGATGACACACACACCGCCCGGAGGCCGCCAGATCTCAGCGGTGGCGGAGAAACAGGTAGTGCAGAGACGAAGGAAGCGTTCCCAGGGCCTCCCATCCCTCTTCACCGTTTAGGCAGCACGTTTTTCTTCCCCAACAAAGGCGGCAATACAGAGCGTGCAGGGGAGGCCGTATCGCCAAAGACAACGACTGTCCGACTGCTAGGAAACACGGTATACACACTCTCGGCGAGTGCACCTCCGCTGAGCTCAGCGGAGGTCGAGCGGGCCACACTGGCACGAACCCTTTTCTTCGCCCCACTCGCGCCGTTTTGCCTCAACGCCGAGAAGCCGGCGCTTCTCCTCTCCCCTGCTGCCGTTGTGCATCAGCTGGGACGTGAGATGGAAGCTGTCGATGCGGTGTTCCGGCAGAAGGGGTTCTACACGCCATCTGAGGTCGCACAAGCGTTCGTCGCCGTCACACCAACCTACTACGTCGAAACCCGACACGTGTTCGCGGCCGCACCGCCCTCCGTCATGTACGCGCTGGAGAAGCGCTTTTTCCGCGGCCAATTGGTGACGCATTTTCTGCAGCGGTATCCGATGATCTTTACTGTCAAGCGATCGAAACACCGCAAGTCGGCGGTGAAGCTGAACACCGACATGTGGTTCATACGAGCTCACCCAGACTACGGCAAGGGCGACCGGCTGCACTCCAAGAATAATGCTGAGTTTAACGTGAGCATGGGCGGTGTGCTGTCAGCCCACGTACCAGGTGAAACACCTGGCGCGTCAACTGCGGACAAGGACGGTTCCACACACCACTTGCCTGTACAGGCTGCGAAGACGCCGGCAGCACTGGACGCTCACATTGTCTCCATCCTCACTCATCACCTTCCGCGCGTGCCGGCTGCCCAGCACGCCCACCTCGCCGCGGATGCACTCTCCGCTCAACGGAGCGCGCCGCTCAAATTGGTTGAGTGGATCAACAGCTTCCCGCAGGAGGAAATCGATGTCATCAATGGTGTCTCGCAACGGCACGTGGTGCAGCTGCTGCAACGGTATCATGGCATCTTCCAGCTCTTGTGTCTTCACGGCGAAGACCCGCTTCTCTTCACGCCCCACAGTGCCTACCACGCAGTGGCGGGGAGTCGCACTAGTGTGACCGTCACCATTGACACTCACCCTGTCACCACCACACGACCACACACAGCCACTCCTTCAGAGGCGACGGCACCGATACGCGCACCGTGGGAAGAGGAACTGGACGGTCTCGTCGACGAGTCGTTTGGCGGGAACCACGACGCGGTCGACGACCCGTACGCGACGGACTCAGGTGATGTCAGCGCCAACTTAGACATCTTGTACGTTCGTCGCCGCCCCAATCACGTGGCGCCACGCGCGTTGAGTGACTTTGACGTGACGAACTCACCTCTACCGGATATTGCCCGCCTCGCAGCCGGCTTCCTCTCCCTTCCACCATCCCTTGCTGAGGCGCCGCCGGACGGACATCCCTTTGTCCCTCTTACGCGGACGCTCGCATCCGCGCCACAGCGCTTCCCTACCGCTGCTGCCGCGACGCCAAAGTCAAATCCGCGACCTGGCACGCAGCCCAAGGGCTCGCTCTGGCGCTGGGTACCACTGGACCGCATTTACAAGGCTCTGAGTAAAGCTCAACGCCAAGCTCTACGGCCGTACAAGGGACTGGTGAACTTTCTGAGACTTCACGGCACGGTGTTCGAGCTGAGTGAAGACATGCGACATGTCATAGCACACGACCCGCAAGGCCTCCTCGCTCCACTCGTCCCCACCCAGCGGCGCTTTCACTTCGAGAGCCGCGTGCTGCTCCCTGACGACTTTGACGACAACCCGTCCCGCTCCGCCGCTGTTGCTGGAGAGCGCGAGCGCGAGCTCTTCCATCGCGTCCTGGGACACACACAAATCCCCACCACTCGCCGGCAGATTTTGCTGCTTGACCCGCACAACCCCGTGCTCTTTCACGACGTGCTTTACGAGGAGGTAGCCAACACACTGCCGCCCGAGCCGGTGCCTGTCCGTTCACTCCTGCGCTCACTGCCACCTGTTCTTCACGCTGCGCTTCCCCACACCGTTAATCTAGCTTCCAGCCGATTCTTCGTTGTGTGGCAAGAAAAGGGCACGACGATGGTGCAACGTAGCGACGTTGGCAAACCTGATGCACTCAACGAAACGCCGTGCCGCCCAGAAGAGGCTGTCGAGGCGATCTACGCGGCGCTACCGGATGGGGGCGTGACAATCCGCGCCTTGATGCGGTTGTACCTCTCCGGTTCTGAAGTGGCAGCACTCAACGCTCAGTTCGGCAGCGTGCTGAAGGCCGTCAAGTGCTTCCCGCAGTTCTTCGAGGTCGACGACACGCCAGGTACCTCCTTCGGAGATACGCTTGTGCGACCACGAAATTAACATTGACCGTGGAAGTGGGCGCCGATACGACGTGACCAACCACTCTGTCCTTGTTTTTATTGCGTCTGTTGTTGTTCTTCTTCTTCCACGTGTGGGACCTGTGCCACCACACGTGCTTCACATACCGTCCGCGTACCACCAAGTGAAACGCGACGAAGCAAACAAAAATGGACAGCAGTCCACACGGCGCAGCACGCCGCCCGTAATCAGTGGAGCTGACGCCTGCCAAAGGGTAACAATTAGAGCACGTTTCCTCCTTCTCTGTCGCTCTTCACCCTACATTTCTCCCTCTCACACGCACACGCTTCCACACATTTTCCGCATGCCTCGTGGCCTGTCTCTCTCTCTCCTCTGCGTTCATGTGGTCGTTAATAGCTGCCTCACTCTCATAGGCTCATAGTTCAGAACCAAGAACTACTCCATTCTTTCTCTCTCCCCGTGTTCCAAAGCACACGCCCAGTTACGCAACAGACGGTTCGTCACGGCTTGCTTTCGTTCAGTGTCTACTCAAACCGGCACGAGCCCCATCGTTCACTGTTACTATTCCCTCTTTTTAGCCGTTGCTCTTATCCGATTGCTCGACCACTCTTGATCCGGACTGTTCCTTGTTTTTGTTTTGTCTTCGTACTTGCTCTATTGGTGTTGTCCTTTTTTTCTGCGCGTGTGCTTGTTGCTTTCTCTCGTTGTTTCTGCTATCCTGTGAACAGCTGAGGTGCACTCACGGCATATACACTTTGTCGTGCCTGAATACCCTCGTACTGCTGGCAGGTTATTTCACTTCGCGCTTGCTTTGTATTCGCGACCCCACCTGTTTCGACTCTGCTTGTCCGTAGGAGAGGGCCATGCCGCCGAAACTGAAGCTGCTGCCGCCGAAGCCCAGCTACAAGCCACCGGAGAGCAGCAGCTCTGAGGACAGGGATGTGTTGACGATTGGCAACGTACTCGTGGGTCCCTCTGGGGTTCAGTTTACTGGGGAAGGCGACTTTCACGTGCCACTGCCTGACCTCAACGTGGACTCGCTGCGTCGTGTCGCCCAGCTCGGCAAGGGCACGCAGGGCAGTGTCTCCATGTACGAATCCGTTCCCGACGGCAAGCGCTACGCCATCAAAAAAATGACGATTCCCTCCACAGCCGACACACGCATGCGCCAGACCGTCGCCGCCGAGCTGCGCAACATATTCAGTGAAAAGAACAACCCCTACTCGGTGCAGCTGTACAACGCCTTCTATCGCGACGGGACACTCCGGCTTGTCATGGAGTACATGGACTGGGGCAACATGGAGGAGCTGCTTTCACAAGGTGTCAAGTTGCCTGAGGAGGTTTGTGCGTATTTGGCGTGTGAGATGCTGCGTGCGCTGGAGATTCTGCACACGAAGACGAGTATTGTCACGGAGCCGAATTCACAGAAGTCAATGCGGCAAATTCACCGAGACATCAAACCTGCCAATGTGCTTCTCTCCGTGGACGGGACCGTGAAGCTGGCCGATTTCGGCATTGCAACCAGCGCAGAGACCATTGGAGTCAACTCGTTCGTCGGTACCGCCACTTACATGAGTCCTGAACGCATTCAGGGCAAGCGGTACAGTACACCCAGTGATATTTGGAGTGTGGGGCTCGTCGTGGCGCAGAGCATCCTCGGACAGTACCCGTTCGCTGATAGCGTGAAGAGCGGGTTCATGGCACTCCTCCGTGAAATCACGACAGTCAAGTCCTTCCCTCTTCGTGAGAAAACCGGCTGCTCTGAAGGCGCACAGGCTTTCATCGACGGCTGTTTAAAGCAGAAGCCCGAGGAGAGGCTCACAGCAACAGAGCTGCTCCAGACCCCGTGGATTAAGACAAACGAGGAGAAGGGAAAACAGACACTGGTGAATCTGTTATCCTCCATGCCTACCATCAACCACAACGATGTTCCCTCGCAAGGCGGTGCGACATCTGACGAAGCCAAGGCAGCCACAGGTGCTTCATGAAGAGCAAACGCTGCCCCGCGCCAAGACGCAATTGTTTGCACTATTCGAGCGTAGAAGTGTGTGGGTGCAAATGGACCAGGGGCACGCCGCGTGCCAGGTATGCACACGAATACTTGGTCACAAACCTCCGTGGCGTCTCCGCGCTTTTCTTTCGCTCACTCTCTCTCTCTCTGTTTTCATATGTTTCTTTTTGCCTCGCATATCTGTGAGCACCAACCACACCCTCACACCAACCACACAGTTGAAAAAAAAAACAGTAGCAACGGCCCCACACACCGTGCCGGCGATCAGCTGTGGCGCTTTCTGCCGTTGCGCAGCACAGGCGACGCGCAGTGTCAGTGTCGTTTTCTTCCTCATCCACTCTCACAGGGGCCGACGGCACACTTTTCGTGGTAAAGCGCTGTGAAGTATAAGGTACCTGCTCATTGAGAACGGACTGAGAGGTGAATGCCAACAGTGGCACTGCCCAAAGCCGTCCGCCTAGGTTGACGTTTTACTCGCGTATTTCACTTTCCGACCCAGACACGCACCTCTCTCTCTCACCGCCTTTTGTCTTGTGTGTGTGTTCCAAACCACGGACAATGTATGTGTGATATCTATGTCGTGTAGCCGGCAGAACACACCGATCATTGTTCGCCCCCTTCTCCTTTTCTGTTTTGTGGGTTTGCGTGTTCGTGCAGATTTTACTTATCCAATTCTGTTCGCCCGTCACTGCTGTTTTTTTTTTTTTTGCGTGCGTGTCTTCATGCACCACTCAGCGTCGGCACGCCTGGAATGTGACGGCCGTGCGGACCGGGTTTTCGATAGCTCAGAAATGCGTGGCCGTCTCACACCGTCTCCCCCACCGCCCGCAGCGCGCACCGGTGGGTCATTGTCACCGTCACGCAGCAAAAGTGAGCGACCGGGTGGAAACGTGGTGTCCCCGTTCACGGGCCGCAAGAAATCCACCCGAAAGAGCACCAAGCCGACGACAACAATGAAGGAGTTCATGCCGCACACCTGGCAGGCGACCACAGCCGCCTACTCGGTAGCCAGCCGCACGGCACCTCCTCAGATCGTCATGGACCCTGTTGCGTTGCTTCGACAGTGCATCCGCTACTTTAGCAGCCACCCAGAGACGTACGGCAACGATATTCACGGTCTCCTGCAGCAAGAGGCCCGTCACGTGATGCGGCTCAAGGCGTCGGAGCTGGCGCTGGTGGGAGCCGACCCCGTGAGCTTCGGGACACATGCTGTTACTAGCCACGACCCTTCACACCCGCGTGGACGGGAGGGTCTGCTCGGCGCAGGCGCACAGAGTTTCCTGCCGCCACTCCGTGAACGACCAGCCGCGGCACCGTTGGGGCGTGCCTTCACGAAGAAAGCACCTTCGTCCGCTGACGACGGAGAAGAGGGTACCTTTGGCTACGGTGGCATCTCCTTCATCGAACCCACCCCTGGCTTTTTGGCACTTCTGGAAGGAGCCACCACCTCGGTGCGCGACTCGGCCGGACTGTTGCGCGACACGTCCACACAGGCACTGCCGAGCTCAGTGAAAGGCGTCGGCCTCTCCGCGGAGCTCATTGGCTGGGAAGGAACCCTGACGGCACAGGACATCACCGCCTACAGTGATCCCCGCGGTGCGACTGACGCTGGCGCGGACTCCCAGGCCGGCGGCGAGCAGGGCGACGGCGAGGTCAACGTGTTGGCGCTGGCAGACCCTGACCCCATGTCGCGAACCGAACTCTTTGATGACCTCTCCCGCGAAGCGCAGTCTGTCCACGCTGTCAGTTCGATTCAGCTGGGCGGCACATCTCTGCACAGCGGCGCTGCACCGCGAGCACAAGGGGAAAACAGTCGCGTGTCTGCCCCGCCCATCATCGTGGACGGCGCAGGGTACGAGACGTCCTTTTTGCGTAGTCAGCTGCAGCAGCTTGAGGCGGCGTACAACGCCAAGTCCATCCGCATGCACGAGATGCTGGAAGAAAACGCTAGCCTGACGTCTCGCCTGCAGCTGGCCGAGTCTGCGGCCGGGAGCCGACTGGCCGCGTACAACACACTGCAGACCCAGCTTGACATGGTCAAGCGTGAACTCGATGGGTGGAAGGACAAGGCCAACGACGCGTCGCAGCAGGCGGCCGCTCAGGCAAATAAGCAGTCACAACAGAGTCGCAAGGCCGTCAGCACGCAGCTAGCGGAGGCGAAGCAAGAGACGGCCAAGCTGACGGACCTGTGGCGCGAGACGGAGCGTGCGTACCAGGAGTGCCGGCGAACACTGGAAAACTCGGAGAAGGAGGCCAACCACACACACGATCACCTCAGTGACGCCTTCCACTACATCGAGCGCCTGGAACGGCGTGTCGCGCGTCGTAACCAATACATCGATCTGTGCCTTCGCCGACAGCAGTCCATGGAGGAAAAGTATGAAAAGATGGTGTGGTGTGTGCGGGAGCTGGGCACCATGGTCGGTGTGCACTCGTACGCTGACGCTCTCCTGGCAGCTGACCCGCTGTGGTCGCTCGTTCTCTTCGCTCGCTTGCAGTGCCACAGAGGTGACTTCGCCCCGGTGCCGCAGGTACCCGATGAATCGCCAGTGCCAGGACCACACACGCTCGTCTTTGCACACACGCCGAACGGTGGCCTGCTACTCAACGATGTGTTTGAGATGCGTGCCGTCTACGCCATGGTGACAGACGCCGTCACGGCTGCCGAGGAGCGTCGTGGTGGTGTGCGGCGGTTACGCACCAACCTGCACGGCACCGTGGCCTGTCGCGCGGCTCGACCGTTTTTGGCGAACACCATCGACTGCCTTGGTGGTGAAGACAATATCCCGGACAGCTGCGAAGTCAACAAACGCAAGGTACCTCTGCTCACGTTGTCTTCCGTCGTGCTGTCGTGTACAGGTAGCGACAACAACTTGGCGGGTGCCGGTGGCGTCAGTGGGCAAAATGCTCAGCCGGATGTGACGGCGCAGGTGCCAAACACGAAGCAGTTCGATCAACTGACTCTCCGCCTCTTGCTTCGGCAGTTCTGGAAGTCGCGGCTGGCACAGTACACACAAGCCATGGCGGAACGCAAAGAAGAGGCCGTCGCAAGGGCGCAACGTGCCCGCAAGCAGGTGTCTCTGACCAGTGAGGAGCCTTCTCGCCCGGCAGCATCGCAGTCCGACCCAGCGAACGACAAGGACGCGGAGGAACCGAGCCTCAACACATTTCTCTCCGCACTCGTGTGCTTCGTCAACCGCGTGTGCACTGGCTCGCCAGACGGTCACGACTCTACCCAGAACAGTGGCAGCAGCAGTGATGCCGAAGATCCTTTGATTGCTGTGCGCATCGCGCTCGTGCGCAAGAACGAAGAGGCCGGGATCGTCGACAATGGTCGCGTGGCATTCGCCACCGTCGACAGCGCACTGGTTCGCTATCCGCACCATGCGGCAGCGGCCGGCAACACAAGCAGTGGCTCAGCGCCACATACGGCCCCGTCGGCAGCTATCACTCAAGAGGCGGCTGACGTCTCGCCTGGACAAGCGCGCATGAACCGACTACTCAGTGCCCGACGCCCCCAAGTCGGTGCTAAAGCACACGAGCTGCTCTCTGCTCTGTACTACTACGCGCTGGAATACAAAGATAGTGATGCAGACTTCCGGCTGTTTTACCTGGTATCGCACCAGCTCATTCCCGAAATGGTCGGCATCAATTTTTACGCAAACCTACAGGCCATCGAGGACGACCTCCGCCGCGTGGTGGATGAGCGCGCACTGGGTACCGCTGCGAATATCTCGGCGCGTCACTCGATGCAGGCAGAAAAGGAGCACGACGCCGGATGCGCCGATGAGGTGTGTGGGGACGAGACGCCGGTGGATGTGGTGGCGCGAGTCGCACACCTTGTCGACGTGACGCCGCTCGTCGGCGAAGAGGTGGAATTTGATGAAGACAGTGACGGAGAGGGGTACGGGTCTATACTGCCGGGTGCTCGTATGGAGCAGGACTCCGCCTTGATGGCAGGCCCCAGCAGCGGCAAAACTTCCCATGTCCATGGCTCACGTCGTGCACCGCGCTCACGTCCAGCCAGTACCGCGACAGCCTTGGCCTCGTCTGCCGGACCGTTTCAGGCAACTTGCCTGTCCTCTGCGAGTAGCGCGCCAAAATCGTCCACCGACACCCCGAACGACGCACACACGCGGGACGCGCCACTTCGGCACGACATTCGCGACTACCTCGACACACTGGCGCACCGCCGCAACGGCACGACATTCGCGCCACTCTTTGAGGACACGGCCGTGGTGGAGAACGTCTACGCGCCACAGCTGCCACCGGGGTGGGAGGCGCTGAATGACCGTTTGAACCGCTCTCTCGCGCCTCACGAGGAGCTCCTCAGATCCTTCAAACAGGTCGCCAACAGCGGTAACGGTGCCGCAGCCGGACTCCGGTCCCAGCGCGAACGTCGGGAACACTTCCGGCTGCACACGTCCAGCCAACTGGCCGCGGTGCGCGGGCTCGTGCCGACAGTAGACGTACTGCGCGTCATGCAGCGCCACGCGTTCGGTACCTACGCGGTCACCTGCTGCGGCGCGCCGCGCTACTCGCTGGCTGACGCGCTGCTTGACGGTAGCTCTACACGCGCCGAGGACTACGCTGATCCGCTGGATCTCGTTGGACAGCTGCCCTTCACGTCGTGGCAACTGCAACGGCTGCGCTTTGCACTGGCGTTGGACCAACCTGCGTCCCTCATCCGTCCGGACACGCTCTTCACCGTTGACCCTCACGTGTCCACGCCGACGCACCTCTACGACGAGTACCTCAACCAGACTCTCGATCTCGTTCTTCGACAACAACGCCTCCTCGTCGACCAACTGCTCGGGGCGTGTGCGGCCCGGCACGACCGTTACGCCGACGAAGGAGCCGAGGAGTGCGATGGCCAAGTGCCCGTCTCCTTCCTCAAGTCAGGTTTTACTGCACTCTTCCGCAGCATCGGCCTCGGCACGGAGGAAGCCTACGCGATGGTCGAACACCTTATTTTCTACGACGGCCTGCTGCGACTTGAAGATGAGGTGAAGTGCGAGCAGTTCACTGACGCCCCGTTCATGATTAACACGATGCACCAAGAGGCCGAGCTACGCAGCCCTGCGCGTGCGACAACCACGGAAGCCGGCGGCGACGCGTGGGACGTGCAAGATGAGATGGAGACATGTTCGTTGCTCAACCTGATCTTTGCCCTTCGGATGACGTATGTCGTGTGGGGGTCACAGGCGCGTCCCTTCGCCGCCAAGGTCGCAGAGCTGCTCACCACTGTCCCGATCGGCGCCGAACTGGAGTCGCCACACGAAACGAAGAAACGCGTCAACAGAGCCAGCTCTGGTGTGGCAGTGAAGGAGGTCTTATCGGTCGGTCACCGACGCGGTGTGTGGTCCGCAGCTGTTATCGACCGGCTTCTCGAGCCTGACGAGATAGCTGAGTGCACCCAGTTGACTGCAAAGGCTCAGTACATGGAGGCCGCTCTGCGTGTGTCAACCGGTGTGCAAGGCACCAGAAACCCCCTGCGACTCACACTTCGACACCGGCACGCGGAACAGCAAAAGGCAGAGGAAGGCGCGCAGGCGACCTCGGCGGCGAGTGGAAACGGCGAGGTTGCCGACACCGCAACCACCGGTACGGACGGACAAGCTGGTGCCAAACGGGAAGGTGTGAAGGACGCACGCCACAACGCGCTTCCTCAGCGCGCTAGTCGAGACGGCCCAGTGCCAGCAGTGGTGTCCGACAGCATAGCGAGTGGGGCTGTTGGGGCCGTGGATCGCTACAGCGCCAAGTCACTCCCGCTGAGTCTCGGGCTGTACCCTGAGCTGCATCGTCTCATGCCTCCGCCGCTGGCAGCGGGGGGTAAGAGGCCCGTCGATGCGGGTCCTTCTGCAGCCCACACTACCACCAAGAAGGCCAAAGGCGCTACGGGCGGCAACAAGAAGACGTCCAGCGCGGTCAGCGCCAAGAATAGCATCCACGGGCGTGACGACGCGGGCGCCACCGGTGACAGCTTGAACTCCACGGTGGTGTTTCTCTCACGGCTTCTGGGACTGCTCAACGCAAACAACGCTGAGCTATTCGCCAGCGTTCCGAGCGGTGCGGGCAGCGATGTCCACGAGAAAAAGGGCAAATCAGGGAAGAAGAAGTCCAAGGCAGCTAAAGGCGGCGCCACTGCGCAGGCCGACGCGCTGTACCACGTCGGTTCCACTGCCGTCTTCGACAGCCTTCAACGCCTGCAGCAGCAGCAAACAGCCATCCTGCAAGCGGTGTCCTCGACGATTGAGGCACTACAACCTGAGGTCGCAGCGACTGCTTCGACCGACAAACCACCAAGGCCGGAATCGGACGCCAATGTGCCTCGCGCGGGGAAGCGCAGTGTGCGTGCAGTTGCGTTCAAAGAGCCGAGTGAGTCGGTGAGCGCCGCATCGGAACCGGACAAGGCTGTGCAGCGGTTGCGCGCTCGATGCGTGCAGCTCGACTGGGTCCCTAGCTTCGTCCGACATGGCGCAACCCCTACCACAGCCGCCACCGACAACACTGTGACTGACGGCGCGCAGGAGAAGCGAGTTCTCGCGGTTGAAGTAGTGCAGCAAGCCTGCAGCGCATTGACTCTGTGAATAGGATGAAGGACTCATCATGCAGGCACATGTGCCCGTTGGCGAGCGCTCGTGGCTGTTTCTCACCCTCGGTCTCGTACCACTAACTCATGTAAGTATGCACACAGTGTCACAGCACTCACTGTGCTGCGAAACAAAAAAATAAGCCACTGTAGGTAACATCACATGTTTTCAACGTTACCTGGGGGTCTCGGTTCACTCCTTCTTTTTTTTCTTTTTTTGCGGGGCGGACTCTCACAATCGGACATTGCTCTGTCTTGTGGGTTTTGGTAGTCCCTCCCTGTGAGCAATCGCTCAAAAGAGTTCCGAAAAAAAAAAAAGATCTTTACAAACACGCACCAGACTCAAGTGTGCTACACGACGCGGTACTGAAAGGGCAATCTGTGTGGTGGACCGTGTCGGGAGAGCACTTGTCCATTTGTGGCTCTACTCGGTTGGTGTCTCTGTGCCGTGGATGGCCAACTGATGTTGGACACGTCAGCGCTCTGTTACTCTCACTTGCCCATTTACTCTGCTCACTCTTTCTCTCAACCTGATCCACACCTCGTCTTACTCTCCGCGACGCGTGTCGGTTCTTTTATGCAGGCGCCAAACTGTAACCCTGAACAGCGTTCTCCCACAGGCCCCGCGCCGATCTGCTTTCTTCCTTCCTTCTTTTCTTTCAAACTTTATGTGAGTATATCTGCTCGTTGCTGTTGTGGTCACATGTCGACTATCACGTTCACACGGAGTGCTTGGGAAGCCTTCAAGCGCACAGTGATGACAGACGCGTGCATCTCTGCGGCCGAGTCAACCACCGAACCTTCATCTGCCTCTGCGCTCCAAGCACGTGTCGCCTCCGCTCTGTGTGAACTCGAGGCGGACGAAGTCGTGCTTGAATTGCCAACAAACTCTGCAGTACCGGCCCTGTTGGGCGGTCTCGTTTCGTCCTCGCCGCCTGTGGTGACACGACCAGCGACGCGTGATGCCGCCACGCAGCTAACGACGGCTCGCGGTTACTACCTCTCATCGCACATTCTCAACGAGGTGCGACTCCGCCGCAGTGTGCGTTCCCTCAGCAGACAAGTTGGCCACGCCCACGCCCAGCTGCTGACAGCGTACAACACCATATGGACACTTCTCGCTTACGTAGTCACCGGAGCGGCCCACGTCTCTGTGCCAGACAGTGACTGGTACGCAGATATCAGTCCGATACAACGCAGTGGTACGCCTGTCCCGTCTGCGGCCGCGACACGAATCGACTCTGTCATGGCCATTCTAGACCCAACAATCACAAGAGCCTTGTGTGCGGTTCAACATTTCTGGCGAGAGCACTTCCCGCGCACCGCAGACGAAGACAGCGCAGAGGCACCCACTCCACACCGGTTCGTGCGGCACACGCTGACGGGCTGGGCAACACGGAGCCCTTGTGCGTGGGACAGTTCGGCCACTGATCGCGACCCTCACTCGCCCAAGGGTGGCGCGTTCCTCTGTCGGCGGTGCCGGAAAGATCAACGTGGCGAGTACGACTATGACGTGACGAGTCGCCGCTTGGCTGGGGTCGCCACAAAGCCGCCTGTACCACCACCACTACCCCCAAGCGGCACGCGTACCGTGTCACGTGGAGCTACGGCCAGAGCTCGGCAAGGTGCCGCCTCGCTCACCACGCGGAGCACCCACAGCGACGAGGCCGCGGCTTCTCTCAGCAGCGACAGCTTCGGGCTGTTCGGTGCCGGCGTGAGCGTGACTAGTAATCCCCCGTCACGGCACTTGACGAGCCGGACCTCTCGCGTGCCACCAGCCGCAGCGAAACTGTCGACGCCACCAACGAATGAGAGGGCAATCACCAAGGGCACAAGCGTTCTACCGCTGCTCTAGGTTCACGCAAGTTTGTGCCAACAATCATGTGTGTGAATGTCATGTACAACCCCTTCCTGTTGCCCGCTTCGCCATCCGTTCTTTTTTTTTTTCGTTGTTGTTAGGCAGGCACATGCCCCTCTGTCTCCTTCACGCACCAACTAAACAACAACCAAGCTGTCAGAGATTTCCAGATGGGGACAATGGCCCACAACAAAGCGTCATGACGACCGTGTGTTGCCAAGGGTGCCATTGCGAAGACACCTCTTCTATTTAAGCGTGTGTTGAATCCCTGCATCTTTCGCATCTTCCACACAGTTATCTGCACCGCTTGTTCAACTTCCGCTCTACCCCCTTTTTGTCTCTCTTGCGCGTGAGTGTGCGCACGTGGGTCTGCCTTGTGGCCGCTAACAAGTTTGTCGTCATGGCGGACTCACTCCGCAAGGTGGAGGAACTGCCTTGGGAAAGCCACGTGTCAGAATTACTTATCGATACCGTGGCCTTGTCAAGTAGCGGCCAGCCCTCCAAGATTCGCATTGACTATGCCAGCGGGGATATCGAGACACAGACCTGTGCGACCGGCCTGCGTCGGACATGGCGAGTATGGCGCCACGCGTGCCATCTCTTTCCGGCGTTCGCTGCCATCGCACGTCAGGATCGCACGACGAGGCCTGTCGTGTTCTGGCTGAGCTTCGCCTCCGTGGCGTTTGTCGTTGGCTTGTGCGCGGTGCTCGTGACGCTTGTGGCCAGCTTGCCTGTCGTTTTTCTCAACCTCAGCCAAATTGAAAACGGCCAAGTGGACCTGACGCTCTCTCCAGGAGGCACCGCTGTGCGGTCAGCTTCACTCAACTACTCGCTGGCTGTGGCCCAGCTAACACAGCTTGTCGCAGCCGGTGCACTTACTGATGTCTATCGACAAGTCTTCCCGTCTATCCACTGGACCGCTTCGGCGTACCCGCTCGCGCGTTGCAACGGCGTCACGTCGGCCCGGGACCTGTGGTATCTGCCGTCGCCGCTGGCTGAAAAGGTTGCTGGTACGGGCGCCACCGACACCGCTGACCTCGTGTGCCGGCAAGGCTGTCTGCGGTCGCGGTGCGGGAACGAGGCTGGCCCCCATGTAGCTGTCGTCGCCGTGGATCCCGTCAGAGTTGACGGGAAGCTGTTCACCACAGACGACGGCAGTGATCCACTCAGCGAGCTCAACGAGAATGGAGGATTAATCGAGGTGAAGGCCAACGACGCGGGCGTCCATCGAGTCATCGGCGCAGCTGTGCTCAACGAGAACGTCGCGGCACACTTGGGTGTCCACGTGGGTGATCACATTGCCCTGAGTGGTGACGTTGAAGACTCACTGCGTGGCATTGTGCCAGCCGAGGTGCTGACCGTCGGTGACTGGCGCAGTGGTCACACACTGGTCGAGGTACGTGTCGTGGGCACCGTTAGTTCCTCGTACGCGGAGAAGTTCATGGGCAGCGACGAGTGGCTCGTGGTACACTACGACGCCATTCCAAGCCTCATTGCAGCCAGTGTGTCTCCGGTGATACCACCAAAACAGGCCGCACGCATTGCCCACGCGGACGCACGCAGCGCGGCGCACGCGCTCCACTTCACAATGCCGCGGGAGGTGCGGGACAACGCCTATTTTCGCTCAGGGTACAAGCCGATGCGCGACCGCGTGGCTGCCTGGTCTGCTCCGCTGATTTCCGCTCTTGGCGCGTCGCAGCTGCACGTGAGCGCGCCTGTGCTGGCGTTCATGTCTACACTGGATTACTTCAGCATGTTCCTTGGGCTAGTGATGGGTGTGTTGGTCATCGTGTTCGCTGTTCTTAGCACACTACTCAACTACTCACTTCTCACCATGAGCCTAGAACGCCGGCGCTACGAGATCGGCGTTCAGCGCATGATCGGCTTCACCCGCACCGACGTCGCTTCTCTGGTGCTCACTCAGTCGTACATGTACACAGTTCCAGCGTGGCTGGTGGGGATTGTTGGCGGCCAGCTCTTTCACTTCATCCTCCGGCTTCTGCTACAGTGGCTAACTGGTGTCTCACTCAAGGCGTGGTTAACGTGGCGCGCCATCGGCTTCAGCACAGCGCTGGCCATGCTCATCCCCCTTATCGCAGCTGTGTTTCCGATCAGAAGCCTGCTCCTCGATCGGCTGACAGAGGCGCTGGACACGACTCGAGGCACGGAAACGTCCGGTGTGCGTTACCAAATCAAAAGTCCAGCAAACGAAATGAGAAGGCGCAGCTACACGCTGGGCGGTCTTGGCTGTGCGTTTGCTGTCCTTGGCATTTCTGTGTACTACCTGCTCCCGCTGTCGCTCTTACGAATGGACCTTTCTACGCTCTTCACCATTTTCTTCGCCGTTCTCCTGGGCATGATCTGTGGGCTCGTGCTGCTCACAAGCAACGTTGACTTCATCGTGCAATACATCGTTGCAAAGGGGCTGCTGAGTTGGTGGGAGTCGCGAAGTGTCGTGCAATGCACGCTCAAGAACCTCACTGCCCACCGCCTGCGTAACCGCAGAACCACGCTGCTGTACACGCTTTCGGTCTCGCTGGCCATTTTCCTCACGGTGATGCTGAATATCAACTTCGACATGCTCAAGTTTACGCAGTACCGCAACATGGGCAGCTGTCTGACCGCACGCTTTCATCACTCCGCTGTTCCACTTGGCCGCACTGACGTGCTCGTCACGGCGGCTACGCCGGAGACCACTCTCCTGAGACGCATGCGTGAGTCGGCGCTGACGGTATCGTGGACGAGCAACGCAACGGGCACGATTGCACACTTTGTCGAGTATGCACTCGACGGCGCCGAGGAGCGGGCCTCACCCGCGTTTCTTGATGACTTCGCAGCTGTGGAAACACTACTGGAGCCTCTGCTCAAGGACGGGACGGTGATGGGAGTGACGTATCGTCTGACCTCGGTGCAGAAGGGGATTCCCACCGCGATTGCGCGCACTGCAGAGTCTACCTTTGGGCGTTATGCGCAGGCGTCGCGCGAGGTCAACCTTCTGCCTCCCAACGCGTTTGATGTGCTGGACAACCGGTTCGTGATTGTTCGCGACACCTCCGGTGATCAGGCTGAGCGATTTGGTCTCGGCGCCAGTCTGTATGCGGCTGAGTCGGCCCACAAGGCAGTGATCGCCACGACTCTGTACCGGCACCTGGCTTTGGAGAGTGTGAATGACACGTTCTTGTTCTCTGCTCACTTTTCGTCTGCGGGACTTGCCGGACTTGACGATACTCGTGAGTGGCCGCAGATTCGGCATTCGGTCGTGAGCCCCGCTGCGGTGATGGATAGTTCGCCAGTGTTCTTCATGACCCGATTTCCGAACAGCCTTGGTGACGTGCTCACCTCCGTGCCTGTGGGACTGACCCTCAGCGCCACGCCGTACCTGAGCAGCGAGCGCCTGCCGCTGGTGGCTCTGCACATCCGCTTAGCGAACAACGATGACGCCTCGACGATCAAAAACGCTGTCCGCGCGTTACTGGACGCGCGAAATGTCTACACAACCTGGACGGATCCTAATTCGTCCGTGAAAGACATCAAGACGGCGTTTCTTTTCTTGTCTTCGCTTCTCATATTCGCTCAGGTGATGATCTACATTGTCTGCTTCTTTTCGCTGCTGAGCAGTACGACGTCGAACGTGCTGTCGTCCTCGAAGGAAATCGGCATTTTGCTTGCACTTGGCATGCAGCACAAAGCACTGTACCGCACATTCATCTGGGAAGCGCTGACTTTAATCCTCTCTTCCGGTTTTCTTGGCGCGTGCATCGGTCTCGTCATGGCCTACACGATACAGATCCAGAACTCTCTGCTGAACCAAATTAGCATGCCGTTCACCTTCGCTGGACACGAGCTGCTCATGCTTATCATCGTTGGTCTTGTGTCGGCACTCGTGGCAAGCTACAGCCCGGTGCGATTTCTCTTGAGCTTACCGTCCACGTCAAGCATTCTTGCGTTTAACTAGTTCTTTCCCCTTCTTTCGAGCGTACCGACGGCGAGCATCGCGGCGCGTCAGTGTTTTCACATACCCACCTTGTTACCTTTTTTTTTAAATCTTTCACTTGCAGGGAATATCGCGCACATTTTAGCGCACGTGCGCCGACACTACGACAAACTGTTAGCAGAACGCAAGCGGGTACTTAAAAACCGCTGTGCAGAGGTCACAGGACGTGTACTGAGGGTTGGCACGCATGCTGCTCGTTTCCCCTTAAACTTTTTTTTTCGGTTTCGTCCTCCCATTCATTGCTTTCGGGACTTCGTGTCCCCCGGCTGAATCAAAACGTGCTGTGCCCTCTTCTTGTTTCACCCCCCCTCCTTCTTGTTCCTCTGTCTCCCTCTGCGTGCCCGGCGGATGGTGTCTCCTGTCACCGGTGCTTTGTTTCCTTTACTGAACCTCGCAGTGCAGTGATTGTCCTCTCTCGCTGGTGCTGTCCTCGTCGTTTATTGCGAACGGCACTGTGGTGATAGCAGCCGGGCGTTCCCCCGTTGACAGGCCCGTTGTTGCTTTCCCTCTCACTGCCACACTCTGCCTCACCTCACCTGTGCTTACTTTCCACTTCACTCACACAAAGAGAAGCCTTAGTCTCTCCCCGTTGTGTGACACTCTATTCCCTCAGTTTTTTGTTCTGGTTTTATTTATTTTATTTTCACACGTATTTTATTGGTGCCCGCGCGCTCTCCCCACTTTCCCTTCCTTGTTTTTTTTTTTTTTGGCGCGTCCACCTCCTGTCAAGACGACCGGGAGCCATGCAGCCAGATTCTGAAGGTGCGAATACCGTTAGCCGTCAGCGGGGAAGTGCACCGCACACACCACTCTCTCCTCCCAACCCACTGCACGCCAATCCTTACCTCGCTATCGACTTGGCTTACGGCGATGAGTCACCCGCTGCCCGGGTACGCACCAAGTCGTTCTTCAGGAATGCGTGGGCATCACTGAAGCGGTGGCGACTTTTTGTGTCGCTCGCGTGCGTCGACATCCGCGTTCACCCGGGTTCCTATGTGCTGAGCTTTTTTGCAGTTGCTGTGGTGGTCATGTTGTGTGTCATCATGTTGAGCATCCTGGCGACGTCGCCAGTGATTTTCCAGCGTTTAGCGGAAGCGAGTGCTGGCGTCGTCGACTTTACGCTCGTCCCGGGGATGCTCATCGCCGCCTCTCCCACACTGAACTATACGGCGATCAGAGAACAGCTACCCTTGGACGACGATGCCGTGACGGGGTTCCACGCCCCGCGTATTGCTTTAGAGGCGACGCTCGTCGGCTATCAGGAATGCATGGGCAACTCACCGAAGGAGTGGTGGTCGTGGAACGAGTCACAAGGGTCGGCGTGTGAACTGACGCCACGGGAGTGCCTGCAACAGCGGTGCGGCGCCATCACACCTTCCTCCATTGATGTCGTCGCGCTTCGTCCCGCGCTAGAAGCCCGTATGGGCTACAACACCGAAGTGAACATTCCGGAACCGGGGCCCGGTGAGGTGCTGATCAGCTCCACACTGTCTGCCACACTGCAGCTGCACGTGGGGGACCGGGTGATGCTACTGGCTGACTGGGGTGTCGATCTGACCTGCATGATCCACAACAACTCCCCCGCCGCGAGCTTCTTGATGATGCCCGCAGTCGTGGCGGGTGTCCTCGGCAAGACGGGCCCGAAGTTCGCCGCCTCCAACTCACTCGTGATCGTCCCGTACGACGGACTGCCGGCGCTTGTGGCGGGTGGGTCGCGGCCTGACAATAGTGCCGCGCAGCTGGACAAAATCGCCTCGACACCACCGGACGAGTGCGTGACGACGGTGAATTTCAACTTGCCGCCTTCACAGCGCGACTGGTACTACCGCAGCGCCAAATATGACACTATTCGTCAGCGTGTCAGCGAAGTGGCGGGACGCATCACCGAGCCTTTCGATGCGCGGCAGGTCACAGTCACCGCACCGATTCTCGCGGTGCTCAGTGACACGCAGATGTTCAGCACCTTCATCGGCATGGTGGTGTCTGTTGTCATTTTGGCCTTGGTGTTTTTCAGCGTTGTTCTCATTTACTCTCTCATCAATGTCAACCTGGAAACACGAACGTACCAGTTAGGTGTCCAGCGGCTGCTCGGGTTCACGCGCGGTGACCTTGTGCTGATGGTACTGATTAACACGTACTTTTTCGCCATCCCTGGCTGGCTCGCAGGACTCGGATTCGGGCAGCTAGTCTACCTCGGCGTACGTCAGGTCTTCTTTTCGCTCGTGGAAGTGAAGATGGATTTGCGCGTCGCGGGCTCATCCGTTGGGTGGGCCACGCTCGCGGGGCTCGCCATCCCGCTTCTGGCCTCGTTCTTTCCCATTCTGTCCCTCGTGGCGCTAAGTCTCCCCGCTGCCCTCGACGCGTCCCGTCGACCAGGTGCTTCTGGGGTCATCTACAGCGTACGGCGAAAGGATCGCCTCGTACGGCGTGGTGTGCTGTTCGCCCTGGGACTCCTCGTCGCCGTCTTCGGTGTGTTGATATATTTCCTGTTCCCGCTCAGTTTGATCAAGATGAACCTCACGTTGATGTTCTACATCTTCTTTGGGGTGCTGATCGGAATGCTCATTGGACTAACGCTGCTCGCACTGAACGTGGAGAACGTGCTTGAGTTGAGCTTGCTATACGCCTTCTTCTTTTGGGAGAGCACGGCGGTGTTCAACACAGTACGGAAAAGCCTCGTCGCACATCGCATGCGCAACCGGAAAACGACGCTCATGTACGCCCTCTCCGTCGCGTTCGTCGTCTTCATCTCTGTTGCCTTCGACATTCAATTTACCGCGCTGCGGTTCGACACGTACCAGGCGTGGGGCACTGATGTGCGCGCGTTGAGGCCCGCCGCCACGCTCGACACCATCGCGTTGGTGCAGAAGCAGCTGAGCGGCTACCTGATCGGGCGTGTCCAAAACGCACCAGAGTTGACCTACGAAATCGGCAAGTACACGGCCTGTCGCCCCTTGGCCACCGCAACGCTGCGGTCACCGGGACGCTACGCTGAGGCCTCGAACTCCCTCAAAACTGTGCCACCCAACTTTTTTGAAGTCATGCAAAAACGCTTTCTGCGAGTCGACAAGCAGCTTAAGGCAGTCACGGAGCGGTACTCGCTCGCAGGGGCCTTGTATACTTCTGAGTACGGTCACCGCGTGCTCATGTCGTCGAGCTCGGCAAAAAAGCTGGCGCTCAAAAATATCGACGAGACGACGCTGGTGCACAGCGATGCCGATCTGAGCAACTACACGAACGCGAGAGAGTATCTGACAACGGTTGTGCAAGTCGCCGCCACGCTGGATGCGGCGGCGACCGTCAGCGTCTCGCCGTACCCCAGCGACATGGGTGATTTTGTCACGAGCCTCCCGCTGGCAGCACGTGTGCTTGGTGAGCCGTACATGAGCGTTCGCTGCCTCACAGCGGTCAAACTCAGCTTGAACGGCGGTGCCGACCGCAAGTACTGTGCCGCTGCCCTCCAGCAGGCGCTCTTCGATGTGGGCGTGTCGCACATTGATGTCGATGTGGTTGAGTCGGACACCAGCAGCACGGATGACGCCGGCAACATTTTGAACCTCTTTCTCATATTCGTGCTGATCATGGTCCTCATCATCTGCTTCTTCTCACTAATGAGCAGCATGACCTCGAATGTGTTCAACTCGGCAAAGGAGATTGGCATCTTCCTATGCCTCGGCATGTCTCGCTGGCAGTTGTACCGCGTGTACATGTGGGAGGCATTCCTGCTGGTTGTCTCCTCAGGCTTGCTTGGCCTGGTCGTTGGGATGCTGGTGGCGTACATGATGCAGATGCAAAACGCCTTGTTGACGCAACTACCGCTCCCGTTTACTTTCCCCTACATCCAGCTTCTGATCCTTGTGGGCATCGGACTCCTCTCGGCATTCTTGGCAAGCTTCAGTCCCGTTCACCACCTTCTGCGGATGCCCTCTGTCACGCACATTCTCCGACGCACTGTGAGCAGCTAGAGAGGCGGGACAGGCATCACGTTTACTGACATCAAACAACCACAACACAACTACACTCATCTGCTGAGCTGGCTTTCGCAAATGGCATCTCGCAGAGTGTATTTTAGTTTTTTTCTCTTCCTTTTCTTTTCAACGTGTTTGTGAGAGGTGCAAACTCCCACGCCGCTTTTTCACTTTTTTTTTCTGTTCTCATATCCCCACAGTTCGTTCGCTCAACGTTGCTACTCTTGCTGATTCCCCACCCACATCATGACCCTCAGTGCACACGGGTCCCTTCGCACACTCTGTGCCAAGCGTCGTCGACAAGCGACCGTGTGCCGCCAGCGAGCGGCGCCGTATCTGGCTCTGCACGTGGACGTCACGGACAACGTCTTTAGCTCTTCCTCTCTTTTTCATCACAGTTGTCTCTGTTCTTTCCCCCTTTCGCTCCCTGTTCTCACCTTTTCATCTCCACCCAGCTCTTTTTGCTTGGTTGTGCAAGGCTTGACTGTCACGTACGGCTGTGCCCTTGCTGTTTATTGGTGTGGTGGTGGTAACATTCGCCACCCGCGGTTTGCTTCTGTGAAAGCAATGGACAAAACAGATGACGGTACTGCCCTTCCGCCGTCGGTGCCGCCCCAGGCCATCGTGTTTTTCGGTGACCGCCTGATTGAAGTGGCTGACGTAACAGGACCGTCCCTTGAGGACCTGTGCGAAGCATTTGGTATCACATTTACCCCAGGTACCAGCCTGCAGGAGCGCGCGACGGGCCGTGTCGTGGCGACTCTACCCTTTGAGACTCTGCCACCCATCGTGCACAGCACTGACAAGAAGCCACTCGAGCAGTTCTCGCCGCAGGGCGAAAGCGAAGAAGCCGAGGGTCACGGTGCTGACGGCCAAGGCGACGACGAGGGGTCTCTGGAACCGGTGTTGTTCGACCTCATCATCACCGCATCGGGCACGGATGCTGTTGACAACGTCGATGAAGGTGAAGACCCACTGCAAGGGGTGCCGGAGGGACTTGGTGAGGCGGCCCAACGGCTGGTCACGCTCGGTGCGGTTGGCCTCCTGGCCGAGGAGACTGACGCCCAGGTAGAGGCCCACCCGTACGTGTCTGAAGATGCACCAGGACTGTTGAAACGAATTCTCTATGCGGACGAGGTGTATTGCCCTTACCGTGCCTCTCGCGACCCACTGCACACGAGTCGATCCGTCGCGTCCAAGGTGACCAGTGCACACGCGCGCGAACAGCTGTACGGTAACGAGAAACCCTACTGGGCAACGCTGGACACGTACGGCGTGCCGTTGCTGCCCACGCAACCGGAAAGTGCTGTGGCCTCGCCGTTGTTCTTCGGCCAACCACTGAGCCCTGAGATGTCCGTGCGAGTGTTCGCCGGACTGTAAGAACAGAAAAACAACGCAAGCAACTGTTTCGTGGGGCCGCGTCGTGTCATACTTGTTCTTTACTCTGCTGGCCCGGTTATTGCTGTTGTTGTTCGTTCCATTGCACGGCACACCGAAAATTATCACACCGTCATAATCAACAAGTGATCTGCGAAGGAGCAGCAGGAGGCACGTGTGCGTGTGCGTTTTGAGTATGGTCCAGTTCAGTCAGGCCGGATCGATACGACAGCTCTCAACCGTCAACGGTCATCCGTGGCATCGTGACCGTTAGGGTCACCGACCCCCAGCGTACCCAGAGAGCTGGCATTGCTGTTGTACCTCTCGCTTGGGCTGGTGCACGGCTCTGTTGTCACCGGGCAAGCAACAAAAAAGAGAGAATAGAGTGCCGCACGTTTCCGTCCCTTTTATGTCCCCATCCTCTTCATCGTCTTCTGATTCTCTTGCTGTCTTTGTTTTTCACACTCACGCTTCGTCGGTTCAGAGGTTACGACTCTTTTTGTAGGTACCGTTGCGTCCAAACAGTTTGACTGGTTGTGTGGTCAGCCAAAATGCAGAACTTGGGTACATGGGAGGCGGCTGTGGAAGCCGCGGAAAACGCAAAGAAAAAGAAGGGGGGAGGCTTCCAGACACTCGGCCTGGAGAAACCGCTGCTCGATGCCATCCTCAAGCTCGGTTTCTCGGTGCCCACACCGATTCAGCGTAAAGCCATCCCGCCAATGATGCAAGGGAACGACGTCGTCGCGATGGCGCGCACCGGTTCCGGAAAGACGGCGGCGTACCTGATTCCCATGTTCCACACCTTGAAGGCTCACTCCAAAATTGTAGGTGTGCGTGGTATCGTCCTGTCACCGACGCGCGAGCTCGCGCTGCAAATTCTGCACAACGCGTTCTCGTTGAACAAGTACATGGACTTGCGTTTCGCTGCGCTCGTGGGAGGTGACTCGATGGAGCAGCAGTTTGAGTTCATGGCGTCGAATCCGGACATTGTCGTCGCGACGCCTGGTCGTCTGCTGCACATCATGGAAGAAGCCTCGCTGCACCTCAGCAGCGTTCGCGTCGTCGTGTTGGACGAGGCTGACCGTCTCTTCGAGCTCGGCTTGCAGCCGCAGATTGTGGGCATCATGTCCAAAGTCCCCGACAACGCGCAGAGGTCTCTCTTCTCGGCAACAATGCCGAGCGTGCTGGCGGAGTTCACTAACGCCGGCTTGCACAACCCTGTTGTCATCCGTCTTGACACCGAGATGAAACTGAGCGACAAACTGAAGCAAAGCGCATTTTTGGTCCGCAACGAGGAGAAGGTTGCGGCGCTGATTGTTCTGCTGCGCAAGGTTCTGCACGTCGGTGAAGCCATGAGCAACAAGGCGCAGGCGCTGGTGTTTGTCGAGTCACGGTTCCACGTCGACTACTTGCAGATGATCCTCTCCCATTATATGATCAGCGCGAGCGCGGTGCACGGACAGATGGATCAGGAAGCGCGACGCATGGCGGTGCAAGACTTTGCCAAGCGTGAAACCAGCGTGATGCTCGTCACCGATGTGGCGGCGCGCGGACTGGACTTGCCCATGCTCGACAACGTCATCAACTATTCTTTCCCACCCAACCCGAAGCTGTTCGTTCACCGCGTTGGTCGTGTAGCGCGCGCCGGTCGCAGTGGCAGCGCCTTCTCTATCATCACGTACGAAGACTTCGGCTACTATGTGGACCTCATGCAGTTTATTGAACGCCCTCTACAGTGCCGTCAGACGCCCGGTGATCTCTTGTTTACCGCGGATGACGGCTGCTACGGACGCATGGCAGAGGAGGATATTCAGCTGGAACTGGACTTCCTCAAGCGCCTCCACCTTGACGACGTGGAAGTGCGCAATATGGCGAAAGTGGTGGACAATGCGCACAAAAAGTTCAACCGCACCAAGAAGAAGGCCACGCACGAGGGCATTCAAGAAGCGCGTAAGCCCAAGTACCACTTTGAGAACACCCCGCTCCACCCCATGTTGATCGACTCACTCGGCCAACAGCGCGTCAACGCCGACGCCGCCCGCCTCGACCTGAAGCGCTTCAAGGCGAAGGAGTTCTTTTTGGAGATGGGCACTGGGGAGAAACTCTTCACGATCAAGCCTCCGCAGACTGTCCGGTCTTTGGCCAAACAGGAGCAGGACCAGCTGGAAGCCGCCGACGGTGCTGCCGCCACCGCCCGGGCGGGTGAGCAGTGGCGGCTGTCGTCAAGTGCAGGTCAGCCGGCGGCGCCAAAGAAGCTCAGTCTGGCCGAGTCCTTGCTTCTCAAGGCCCAAGCACGAAAACGCGCCCGAGAGGAGAACGGAGGTGACTTCGACATGGACGGCAACGACGACGACGGGCTCGTCGTGCAGCCGTACCTGGCGCGCGGCGCCCGCGACGACGACGCCGGTGATGAGCGCAACATGGAGACCGGCAAGTACCGTGACGATGACTTTTTCATGAGCTCGACAAAGCGACAGACCATGGAGGACTCGCATTACTCGGTAAAGGACGCTACGATGGATATCGTCGCCGAAACCGCTGAGGAAGCCGCGCAGCAACGTCAAGTGTTCGCCTGGAGCAAGAAGAAAAATCGCTACGTGAAGATGCACGTCACCGATGCGAAGGCCCTGCTGCGTGGTGTGAAGAACGAGTCCGGCAAGGCGATTGACTTCAAGAAGAAGCTGGACGTGTACAGCAAGTGGACCAAGAAGAGCAACCTGCGCATCCAGGACGTGGGTGAAGAGGAGGACATGGGTGCTGTGCAACGCGTCAAGGCCGCCCGTGCGTCCGGTGCTGGCGAAGAGGTCGGCGAGGACGATGAGGACTACGCTGACACGAGCAACCCTAACCAAGGCAAGAAACTGCGCGTCGGTCGGAAGATCAAGCGCCTGCCCAAGGACGGCCACGTCCGTGACTTTGACGAAATGGCTCAGATCAAGCGCAAGGCGCAGAAGGAGAAGGAGCGTCTGGCAAACAAAAGCCGCCGACACACAAAGAAGAAGTGAGACCCCCGCGTGAAGCAAAGCAAGTGATTCCTCCTTTTTTGTTTGTTTTATGGTCCCTGTGCAGCACGACAGAGTGGAAGCCGAGCGTAGGTCGCGTTACGTACAACTGCTCTTCCCTCTGCAGTTTGCTGTGACTGACGTGTTGCTTTCGCCGTGTTCGCTTCTTAAAAATGACGTTTGTCCTTTTTGCCATTTTTCTGCGCTCGTAAAACTAAGTGGAGGATCCCCTCTCTCCCCTCCTCTCCTTTATCTGCCTGTGCGTAACCGTTTAACGCGCTCACGTGGCGCTCTTAAAAGATCGATAACACACGCGTCTCGCAAAGCGATGTGCAAATCACGTGAAAAGCCTGAGCCTCCTGCGACGTGCGGGGAGCGCTCGGCTTTCCACTCGACGCGAAACTGCACCGCGCACGTGACCGAGCTCCCCTGTCTCACGCACTTCCCATACGCGGAGGTGCGCTTGGCAAAGAGCCGCATACGCCAGTGACTGCTGTTGTGGTACTGTCTCCCCATCTCATGTTGTTTTCGTGCCGTCGGGAGCAACGAATCCGTGGATCTGCCCCTTCTGCCCCCGCATGCGTTCGCTTGCCACGAAAGTCTTTTCTTCTCCTTCCATGGACCTTCTTTTTTTTTTTTAACCACACGTGCCTGGCCACTAGTGCCTGTATTCCAATCCCATGTCTGAAAGACCTCCGCGCCAAGTGTCACGACGGTCCTCGCTGCGGTCGGTGCAGTCGTCGCAAATGAGCGACCGCAGCTCACTCACAGACGACGACGACGAGGCTACCGGCTTCGACGGCGACAACTTGTCCTTCGACATGCGCAGTGTCACCCACTCTTTTCTGAGTGTGGGTTACCGTCAGGACGACAGCGACTGGGACGTCGACGACGGTCGCCGCTCCGTCCGCAGTGGTGTAAGTGCAAGCTCCTCCAGACGGTTACCCCGGCATGGCACACCTCAACCTCCCGGTGCTCGGACGAGCAGGACCTCGCATGCGGACGGCAACGACAGCCTGGAGGTGTCCCTGAACAGCCTGCGATCAAGTCGGCGCAGCTCCCGTCGACGCGTTGATGCGACTCTTGACGGAAGTTTTCACTCGCGGGCCAGTGGCCGCTCCGTCGGTTCACGCCGCAGCGCACGCCGTGCGAATCAACAAAAGGGCAACGAGACTGGCGAGCAAAACGGTTCATTCATCAGTGATGGGGTGAGTGAGGACCTCGTCACATCCGGCTTTGCGGCCCCCCTGTTCGCCCTCGGACCGGGCACCTTTGTTGAGACTCGCAGCGTGGATTCGTCCCGGCGACGCGGAGGACTCCCTGCTGGCGCGGCTGGGGAGACTGACGCCAACGCACGACGCGGTGGTGGCGCTGCAGGCACGAGTGGGAACTTCGACGGTTTTGAGACGGACACTGCAGGAACGACGCGGCAAACACGGAGGTCGACCCGCACGGGCCGCCGTGGTCGGCCTCGTACACACGTGCCCCGCAATGTGCTCTTGCGCAAAGTGAATGTGCCGCTCAAGTTCGTCACGGAGCAGCTGGCGAATCGGCAGGCGCGTATCCGCGTCCTCCGGGAGTTCTTCTTGTTTATACCACTGCTCATCATGTTCTGCTTTTTTGCTGAATTCCACATCACCAACATCCCGCGCTGCTCTCTCAGCACACAGGCGATTCGTCAGCAGTACGAGCGCCGTGGGTTCCCTTCTGACCAATCCATACTGCAGTGGTTTCGACAAGAACAGTCACAACAGTTCCGTGCCACGCTGCCCACTGACCGGCTCTTCAGACAAGTGAGGGGCCCATCAGACATGGCTGAGTTCTACATGAACTCCATCTTGTACGGCACGTTCATTGTCGGGGACCTGAGTAGCACCTACACTGGCGGTGGCTCTCTGATGGACGAGGTTGGCAACGACGCAGCAGGCGGTGACGGTGTGAGGCGCAATATGTCGCTTGTGCGGATGCAGGTGTTCAGACTTCTCGGTGCGTTGCGCATCCGTGCGGCGCGTGTGAAACCGTACACGGCACCTATTCAAGAAAACTTGTACGAGGGCGCTAACGCCAACTTTTCGCGCGAGGCCTGGTCGCCGAAGGTGAGCAGCGACACAGAAGACAAAACGCCGTTTGTGTGCGAACATGTGCGGAACCCCATCGACCCCTCACAGCCGCTGTACGTCTACCGCAGCTGTGACTCTCTGTCGGCGAGCAGCCCTTTTCGCACCAAGAACGGACGGTGGCCCTGTGGCGGTTACATGTTTGATATACCCTTCGACATCAACCACAGTATTGCGCAGGAATTCGTGTCGGCGGTTGTGGCGAACTGTTCCATGCTCGACCTGGTCTCCACGCGCTTCACTGCGGTCGAGTTCTTCACGTATGTGCCCTCTTTGGACAGCTACACGCAGGTAAAGTTTGTCATGGAGGTCAGTGCCGGCGGTCTCTCCACGACACAAGCGGTGTTTCGCCCGTTCTTCGTCTACACACCCGTTCGCCAAAGCCAGGCCGTGTATACCGCAGTGGTGATGGCGTACACGACGCTTTATCTAGCAGTGTTCATTGTCGGTGTGGTTCGTGCTGCACGCGCTCGTGAGTTTGTGCGCTGGCTCACAACCTGGTATAACTGGGTGGACCTTGGTGTGCTCGGATGCGCCTTTGCTGCCTTTGCGGCGTTTTTTCAGTGGATGGGCGGCGGTCTGCGCGTGCAGGACGACATTCGCTGGCCTATGGCGCCACGGTACCCCCTTTTTCTAGACCATATCGAGACTCTCTACGCGCTATGGACAGATATGTCCTCGGCCACAACCATTTTGCTGTTCGTTCGCCTCTTCCGCTTCGTGTCCTTTTGGACACCTCTGACGATCCTGTGGCGTACCGTGATGAAGGGCCTGTGGACCATCTTCGCCACCCTCGTGATGTATGTCTTGCTGCTCACCGGCTACGCGCTGTGCGGTTGGGCCGTATTCGGTCCCTTTTCAGGTGCGTTTCGCACGATCCCGAATGCATTCACGACGCTCGCGCTGGGTTTCATCTCGGACACCTGGTACTACCCGATCGACAACGTCAATGAGCAGTTTCAGTTCTTGTTCTTCTGGAGCTACTGTTTGTGTGTGTTCAGCTTTGCGCTCGTCGCGTTATGTAGCATCTTTTCGACCGTGCTCGCGCAGGTGGCACGCCGTTTTGCAGTCAGCGAAGTTGGTGCCGTTACAGCAACGAACCTGTTTGGCGTTGTCAACCACTTTCACTGTCGGTCACTCCAGCGACTCTGTGCGTCTGTTCTTGGCATTCGTCACGACGACGAGCTCATGCAACGACTCATCAAGCAACTGCATAACTTCAACCGCGTTCAACAAGACTACTACCTCTATGGTGTTCGCGAAAAAATAGAGCGCGAGGTTGACGAGCGTATGCGTGAATTCCGCGAACGTCGTGCGGGCGCCGCGTCAGTGTTTCCAGGCAGCCACACCACCGGCGATGACAACGAGGCCAGTGGATTCAGCTCCGGCGCAGGCGATTCGATCGCACACAGCGCCGACCACCTGGCCCTCAGTCTGGGCTCGGGTAGCGCTGGCGGAGCTGAGAGCGATAATATGCGGCAGATGCTGTCTACCTTGGCCCACTCAATGAGCCTTCAAATGGGCAGCAGCCTAGAGGCGTCCGACGGGGGACTGGCTGCTTTGTTCGATCTGAGTGCGACCACCCCAGAGGGGTTTCGGAACGAGGACGAAGAAACCGCTCTCGCACACATCACCGCGCACGTGCAGTCGCAGTATGTCTCCCAGCTGGTGCCGACGGACATTGAGGTGCGGTTTACGGACTGGGCACGTGTCGTGCCATCGGACTTGTACAATGCCTGCGGCGGTCACGCGTTTTTCGAACACCTGTGGATCCACGAGATTGTACCCGCGTGGACCGAGCACATGGCCACGCCGGAAGAGAAGGAGCGGACCGAATTCATCCACCACACGCAAACCTTAACGCGCGCCATCCTGTCGGCACAGCTGGCCAAGGTGAAGCTTCTCGATGCGACACTGCGCAAATTGGAGGCGCACGTCACGGTGGCACAGGACGTCCTCGATGCGAAGAACGCCGACGACCGCGAAAGCTCCGACGGCGAAGAGATTTAAGCTCCGAGACTGGGTCGTCTCAACGCTTCTGAGTTCCTGTCAGAGAGCTGTGCAAGACTTTCCCATGTAGTTACCAGTCAATACGGTGCTTTCTTCCTTTCTCTTTGCTGTGCCTGCGCCTGTTGACGCACTGATCACCATAGGGTTCGCCGTGCGGAAGCAAGGTGGGCCACTTTTTTGTCCCCTTCTTTGTGTGCTCTTCGTGTGTGCGTGATTCGTTGGATCTACCTTCAGGAAGGACGTGATGTGCTTTTTTTTTTTCATACACACAAACCAACACGTGTCTTTCTCTTTCTTGCTTTCCTCCTTCCTTATCACCAAAGCTGCAAAGGCACCACACCGCTTCGGTGGTTGCTTCTCGTGCGCCTGATGCGCCGTGTCTGACCGTGACGCATGGGTTGTCCACTTACCGCGACGTAAGACCTCTCCGACGTTCTTCATGTCGCCATAGCGACCAACGCTTGTCGTTCTTATGTACGACTGCTTAGCCCTCTTTCGCACACAGCCAGTCCCCTTTACTTCCTCCCTCCCCTTTGACTTTTACACCTACTAACCCTCGTTGGGTGTATGTACTCGTCTTGTTTGTTCCTCTCTTGTCACGTCAGAACAAGACAACGCAGGAGCACCTAGAAACGTCGACTGTGCACAAACCTTTCCTTGACGGTCCGTCTAGTGTTTAACCTTTTTTTCTTTTATTCCGAAAGACTGTTGCTGCTGTCCGTAACACACACTTCGGCTCGCATCCACCATTCGTGAACGTCGTCTTACTTGTTCTCGACTGTAGTGCATTTATTTTTCTCTTTTTGTTTTATTCCAGAGCTCCGCCTCTTCCCTGTTTCTGACCCTCACCAGCCCATCGCTTTCTTTCAACTCTTTTCTTGATTTCTCTCGACTCAACTCCGAAGCATAGCCAGTGTTCAGTGCTTTTACTCACATTTGCCGTTTTCGTAGTCAAGGCTCAGAGGCGGTTCTTGTTTTTTTTTTCATTCTTGCTTTTAGCGTTCTCCCTTGTCTCAGTGGTGGTAATTTGTTTTTTATTTTCTGTCATTCAAAAAATCTCTCTTTGTTTTTTCTCCTTTTTTTTTCAGTGTCACACTGCTTTCTCTGTTGTATCAACCTCTTTTGTGGGGAGTGAACTTCAGCCGCAGGTGCCTTTTTTTTTGTTTTTCTTACTTTCATGCGTAAAGGTGGCTCTACGGAGTCCCTACATATCCCATCCGTTCTTCGGTGTGCATATTCCGTTGGTCACTGATTTTTTTACAAATTCCGTGTGTCTGCAGTAGCACGACCTTTATTCGAGTCTCGCATCTTTTTTCGTTTGTCGCGTGCTTGCCTCACTAAAGGCTGACTGCTCTACATCACTCTTTTTTTTCTCTCGTCACTTTACTCGTTTCATTGTTTTCCGTGCTTTCTTGGACACAGTTGAGCGCGCCCGCACGTGTGTGTAGCGGAACAACTCTCCAACCTGTCGCGGTGAGCTTTTTTTTTTCCTTTTTTGGTTGTGTCTGCTCGTACTTCCGAGACTGTGACGTCCTCCGTGGTTGCGTGCTGCACTGAGCTGACACTTTTTTTTTTACTTTTGTTCTCTTTCCCGTGTGTTTTGTCAACACACGTCAACTATTCACGCTGTGAATTGCGTGCCCCCCCCCAAAAAAAAATGCAATTTCGTTCCAGTTGCTCCAGCGACCGCATGTCCACACCACGGTCACAGCGGTTGTCGGACTGGTGTGATCCCTGTGTGAAGGGTAGAGCACGCATGCTCTCTCCACCCACAGAGCTGAGTGCCGTGGGTGCGCCCCTACTCTTCATTGCGGGCAGTATTCCTAACAGCGGCGACAATGGCCTTGATGCGACACCGCCCCGTCTTGTGAACCACTGCACGTCAGGTGCCGTCGGCGCGTCCAGTCGAACAAATGACGGTGGTCCCGTGTGTCAATGGCCAGCCGCTGTGCCCCACACCGCACCGCTCCACGCCACCCCTCAACGGCTAACATCTCGGGTAGGCACTGCTGTGCCGAAGCGAGGCGAATACAGCCAGCTAGTGGGGCCTAGCAACGCCGACGGTAGTCCGCACCGGCAGAGCCGTGCTCTGTTGGCCGTCCGCCGCTCCCCAGTGTGGCACGGCGACGGCCCAACTGCGCACAGCTCGGGTGGCGATCCCATTGTGCGTGTCCATGATCGTGCACCTGTTGTGGTGCTGAGCGACGGCGCCTCTGCCGGTGTGTCGAGCATCGCCAGCGACTTTCTCCATGACGGCAGGGGGTGCTCGGAGTCGGTGCTGTCGCCGCCAACGATGGTGCTCAGTCCGTCTGACCTCACACCGACCCTTGACACCGCTGTCACGCCCGTCTATTCCAGCTTCAATACCAGTAGTCAGGACCCGCGCTCTATCATCGCCTCCTGCCTACCACCCAGTGGTATCTTTCACCAGCCGAGTCCCATCATCGTTGACGAGGACGAACGCGAGGCACTGATTGCTGAGCTCCGGTATGCCCGTCGACAGCAAGAGAAGCAATCTGTCGTGCTCGAGCACCTTCGCACTCTAGTCGGTCAGCAGGACGCTGTCCGGAAAGCAGACGAACCGCTGTCCCGGCAGCAGCTAGTGGCGAAGCTTCGTTTAGCGTGGCTCATCATCATCAGCTTGCCGGTGAAAATGGGCCAGCAGCTGGTGAAACTTCTCTGCGCACGCCTGTGTGCGTTCGCGTACGGTATCCTGCGCTCAGTGTGAGCACGCCCCCCCCCCCCCCCCACACACACACACAAGCATTGTGAGGTCTTGTCGCTGTCACGACGTTTCCCTCCCCCTTTTTTCCTTCTGCGGGCACAGCTGTACTCTGTCAAGCGTAGTCGCTTACTGTCTTCTCGTGTGTCGCTGCACAGCTATTCTTAACGCGATCTTATTTTTCCTTTAATGTTGTTCGCAAAGTTCGAATTGTATTCGGCACAGACAGGCATAGTATCTCTTCTTTTCTTTCTTCTGTTGTTGTTTTATCTGTTTTTCCAGGTGGGGTCTGTAGTCTGTTACTGTTCTCTCTTTGTCATGTCTGCCAAATGAGTGGTCCCCCTCCCAACTCAGTGTGTCGGCGTGTGTGTCTTTTTTCCCACTCACTTCGGGCACACGCAGACGTGAACTCAATTAAAATTTAAAAAGAGACCCGCGACTAGGAGGACGAAAAAACAACAACAACAACAACACATGATTCCGCGGCTATTATTCATGAACGCCATTTGCGCGCAAAAAAAAAAATTGGTACGTCATTGGTATTCAATGCAAACATATGTCTCAAAGGCCCGCGGCCGCGATTGGTGGCTGATCTCCAGTATTTGCCACGGAAGTGCTGTAACTGACGAAGTGAGACTGTGGACGAACAACAAATCCACTCAGCAGTTTCTTTTTTTTTTTTTGACTTGTCGTTTATGCTGTTGAGCAACTGCGTTTGAGCAGGTTAAGGTATATTGCCGCAAATTGATTTATATACTAGCACAGTTATATATTTGTTGGCGTATGTTTCCATTCGTGCAATGTCGTGTCACTGCATGAGAAGCAGTGAGCGTCACGGTGTTTGTCAACACCGAAATAAGACTTGCACGCACACTGGTCACTTGAATGGCGTAAAATCATCACAAAAAGAAAAGCCCGGTGGCCTGAACGAGGGGATGCCCGAGAGTAGCTCGCCGCTGCCTCCCTCGGGAGCCTTGACGTCGGCGCATCTGCTACACGCCTGTGGTGTTAGATGGCCAATGTTGTATTGCGGCACAGCTGTGGTGTCTGTCGTGATCCTCACACATTCACGCCCGGTGCCATGAACCCCGTATTGAACTCTGGGATGTTCACGGGACACCGATCGCGGAACGTGTCCCAGTGAGACGTACCCAGTTTTTGTTTTCTTTTCATTCAATCCATCTTCTCACAACTTCTCTGCGACGACATCCCGCAGTGATACACGCTTATATACATCCCTCCACTGTTCTTCCCTCAGAAGGACAGGAAGAAAAAAATATATAGTAGCACTTGTACTCCGTGCAGGCGAAAGATAAAACGGTTCACACCAGGTCAGAATGGCGGCTGCACTTCCGGCCGACATTCTGGAAGCGAATCGGCGTGCTATGAAGCTGCTGGGGGAAGGTCAGATGCACGCCAGCCACTTACTGCTCACAGAAGCGCTTTCGCAAGTTGAACAGATGGTCAAATCTATCCCGCCACCGACGTCCACTGTGGCGCGGCAAACAACGGCCCAGCAAGAGGTGCTACTAGCCTATTCGGTCACATTGAACAACCTGGGTTGCCAACTGCGCCGAGAAGACAAGCTCGACGAGGCACTTCGCAGCATTCAAAAGGCAAGTGATGTGGAACAAGCTCTGTTTGGGAAGCCTGCCTGCTCGACCATGCTTAACCTCTCCTCGGTGCTTGTCGGCATGGGCCGCTCCGCGGAGGCACTCCCTATTGCCAAAAGCTGCGTGCTTGCCGCACAAGGTGGTGAGCCGACACTGCTCATCACCGCGCTACACAACTTTGCTGTCGCACTTGGACAGCAGACGAACAAGAAGGAGCAGCGGCTCGCACTGCCCACCATGCTGCGGGCGCTACGGGAGTCTGAGGAGAAACTAGGCGACGCTCATCCGACCACAGAGATGCTGAGGGAAAAATGTGGCCTGACCACGCCGTGGATCGCTGCTGCCAGTGCTGAAGAGACGAGCGACGCCTCACCGTCTTCTACTGGGGGTCACGCCTCTCCAGTCAAGCGTCCTCCGCCCCTCAACAACACGAGCACAGACACTGCCGTGCCACCAAGCTCACCGAAGCAGCAGCCGAGAAGCGCACGGTCGATACACGGTGCGTCATCGCTGCGTGAACGCGGACGCAAGGCTCTCGCTACGCTGAACTTCGGCACACCCCACAGCACACCTCTCGTGCCTGCCGACGCGTTGGTCGAGCCCACATTTCACGCGCAGGATCAATTGGCCGCACAACGACCACCGCACACGGACCTCCCTCCCGCACGTGCTGCACCACGGAACCTACCCCCTTTGCCGGAGGCCCCTGTACCCGCGGCGGCAAAGCGCAACTCGTCGTCGGCGCCGACCGACACAGAGTGGCCTCCACACGCCTCGACCGATACGCTGCCTGTCACTGCCTTGACTGTGCAACAACGGCCCTCTGTGGTGCTCGAGCACAGCTTCCCTACGACACACACGCTCCCTGTGCTCCGCGTTGAGCACCGCACATCGAGCGTGCCGTTGCCAGCCTCACCAGTCGTGCCCGCTGATGCGCAGGTCAGCACACGCCGGTCGGAATCCGCCTTGTCTCAAGCGCTGACTCCGCCGACCTCAGCGGCGGCGTCCACGCGTCTCCCGCGCTACATGCGGTTTGCGCCAGAGGAGTCCGCACTGCCGGCGATGGTGACCGCGCACGGTGGAGCTGAGGTGCCGCTCCGTCTTGGTCGCCTTCACTCGTCATCTCAGCCACCTCTCTCCGCGACCACCGTGGTGAACAGAGTTGAGGATGATCGGCCGAGGCTCGCCTCAGGTGTAAGCCAAACCGTGCCGTCCCTGCCCACGAGTGCCCTCGACACCGATGTACACAAGAGCGTCTTCCACAGCAGCGCCGCTGCACGCCGTGCGCGCGAAACGTTACGCCGTCACCAACAAGTTGAGGAGGAAGCATTCCGTCAGCTGCGCGTCCGTCGAGCCGCCGAGCAGGAAGCTGAGGATCGGTTTCGCGAAAAGCTGAAAGTCATTGAGAGTCGCCGCGACGCGCGCGCCGCCACTGTGATTCAAAAGGCGTGGCGTCACTGGTGGCGTCTCATCGGCCACCCACGCCACCTACTTCAACAGCGTCAGGCCGAGGCGCGTCGCCGTCGCCACGCGGAACGGCTGGCCATGGAGGCAAAGCGCGCGCTGCCAGAAGGTGCGGGTGGCCGGGGTGAGGCCGCCAACCACCGCAAGTCCAGGCACCACCATCTCAGCATGGGGAACGATGACGGCGGACGGCAGGCAGCGTTGCGGCGTGCAGTGCCGCCGTGTGTCGTGGCATGCGCCGGCACGTGGCTGCGTAGGACAGAGTGTCGTCGCTATCTTGTGCGTCGCAAATACGCGCCACTGCCGCGCTACATTCACGAGCAAGAGGTCAGTCACGCTGTGCGGCGTCTGCAAGCTCGATTCCGTGGACGGCGAGTGCGTCGCGCCCTGGCCGAGCATCTCGAACACCCACAGGCGAGACGTCAGGGGCACGTGGTCGACTCGAGGGAGGAAGAGCGCGCCTACGCGGCCATGGTGATTCAACGAGCGTACCGCAGTACATTGGCGCGGCGAGCTCGGTACGCTCTTCACGTCGCCAGGTACGAAGCCCCAACTCGCACGATCCAGTCTTGGTGGCGCCGCACGTTGATGGACCAGAGGGCTCGCCGCGTGGACACACGCTCTGTTTTGCAGCGCGAGGCCGCCGCCGTGCGCATCCAGACAGCCTGGCGAGGCCACACTGCGCGGATCGAGTGTTTGATGCGCAGGTTGCGTGCCGGCATCGAAAAAAGCCGAGCCTTGGAAGCACGCGGTCGTCAGTGCTTGCAGCGCGTGGGTCGTGGATGCCTCGCGCGCACTCGTCTCGGCATCCGGTGGCAGGCGGACAGCCGCCGGCTGCTCTCTGCCCATGGTGCAGACGAACGTACAGCAGCGGCAGACGACCAGACCAGGGACAGCGTCGTGTCAGCGCCCCCTCGATTCACCGCACTTCTCATCCCTCGGACGGCGTACGAGGCTGAATGTCTTGACCGTGCGCCGGCCGTTGCGCAGGAGATGGCCGCCGACCGTGAGCGGTACGACGTGGGGATGTACGCTGCGCCTCAAGCGGAGCGTGAACGGCAAGCGTGGGTGGAGTCTCTGCGCTTGCGTCCCACGCAGGTCGCGCTACGGCGCGCCGGGGAAGACTTCCGCACCGAGTGCGAGGCACACACTGTGCTGCGCGACAGGGCGGCGAGCAAAATACAGCGGCTCTTCCGTGCGTGGCTCCGACATTACCACAACCCTCGTCGTGACCGCGACCTTCTGCTCCGGTCTCGCGGCCTGTACCAGCAACGAGAACTCGAGCTGCGGTTTCAGCGCCAGCAACATGCAAAGGAAAAGGCTCGTGCTGTGGCCTTGCTAGGCAGTGACTGCAGTGCGCCTGCTCGCGCGTACCGTGAGACCCTTCAGCAGGAGCTGGAAAGACTCCAGGCGGCACAGCCCGTAGCGGTGCAAGCTGTGCGCAGTGGCCCGGAGCGGCACTATGATGAATACAACATTCAGCGTGACGAGAAGCTTGTGCAAGCCACCTACCCAGAAGACCTGGCTCGGCTGCGCGAAGACATGGAAACGCGGCGCACGGCGACGGGGAAGGTGTACGTGCACCCTTACTACAAGCCGTACCCAAGTGATGAATACCGCCTGACACTCGGCATTGACTAATTCAGACGTGAGCGCGCATATTGATTACCTCCATTTTTGTACATGTACATACTACCTCATGTAAACTTGATGGCATGCTCACCGTTCTCATGGCGCTCCGCGTCATCTGGGCGTATGCATCCGTGTGGAAGAAGGTTACTGACGTGGTCAGCGTCTTTTTCAAGCGATGCCATCTGTTCAGTCCTGTTTGTCTATTCGGCAAGCTTTTCGTTCCCCTTTTTTTAAATCCCTTGTGCTCTTAGACCGTTGCTCTCAAATCTGTGGGACACGCCTCGACCGTGGCACAAAGAGACATGTAGAGTAGGACGCGTAGCGACATGTGCGATGTGGGCAGATTGGTAGTGTCCCCGTACACGAGGTGTAGATCAGTGCTTCCCGCCCGAGAGGCTAGCGAGTCTCTCGCGCGGCAGTTGACTGGTGACGATTCGGTCATTCTTTTCTGTCGATTCACACGCCGTATCGTTTCGCTCACCTGTAAGTGGTCATGACTACTGTTTCCCCAATCTTCACTCTCTCTGTCTCTAGTGCATCCTTCTCGGACCACCTCTACCGACCTGCAAGGTGACTACCACAGCATTCAGTCCCTGCTCGTCCATTCACTCTCATTGTCGCGTGCCGGCGCTGTTCTTGTCATCTGAGATTATTCAGCACGCCTGCACATACTTCTTTTGCGTTTCAATCACACCACGTGTTGCAGCACCTGTGACCATTGCCATAGGTGAAGCCTTTCTTTCCCGTTCACCCGTGACCTTTTCAGCCTCATTTGATTTGTTCGTGCTTTTTTTTTTTGTTGTTGTCCTTGTTGGTGAGTCTCGTGCCATCGTGTCGTCTCCTTCCTTCTCTCTTTGTTTCATATTGTTCGATTCCTGCTGCTTGCATCCCGCCGACGTGCTTGACACCTACACGCGTTGAGGCCACTGAAACGGTCGGTTTTAGAAACGGGCCACGTACGTTAATAGTGGTTCCTAAAAAGACGAGCCGCTGCTGTGGAGGTCGTGTGTGAGCAAGTGAGAGACGAGGACGCGTTGAGAGCACCACAACGAAGCGGCACTCTCGCTGCTCGTTGACTCGTCCGCACGCGAGCCAGGCTCTTTATCTGACTTTCCATCGTCGCTCAACGACTCCGCGGCGCACACAGTCTCGCAGGCCTGACTCGTTGTCGTCGTTGCCCAAAAACGAAAAAGCACCGAACCAGCGGCGTCGGTGTAAAAGCTTCTCGTTCGTCTAGACAGCCTTTGGCTGCTTTTTTTACTTACTTTTGTGAGTGGGTGTCGTCTCACCTCTTTTTCCCGTTGACCTTGTCCTGTTTCTCGCACACACATCGTAGATCTCACCAGCCTGCGCTACCAGAAGAAAGCCAAAAATGATTACGGACGCAGAATTCTGGATCGAAACGCGGCGCCGTAATGGTGGGGGTGATGCCCTGTTCCGCTCCATGCTTAGTCTTATTCACGCACGCCAGGCCAACCTCGACGCGCGCACGACGTCGTTAGAACGCGAGGAGCACCTGCTCGTCACACTCGGTCGCGAGCGCTGCGACGCCGCGGAGGGAAAGGCGGTCACAGCGGAAGACAAGAAATACACGGAGGAGCTCAAACGTCGCCGAGAGAAAGAGATCAAGGACATCGAAAAGGCCAACAGCGGTGTCATTGAGGCAAACAAGGCGATTCCAACCCCCAATGCGCCGCCTCGCCGTGTGGCCACCATCACCCTGCGTGTGCTGCAGCAAATCATGATGTTTGCCGTACCCATCTACGCCCTGCGCTACAATGTACCGGCCATGTCCATGAGCTGGAACACGAGCTGCTTCATTGACAGACCCACAAAGCAGCTCATCACCTTTGGCGCCGGTCAGGGTGTGAAGGTGCCGCAACATCTGTGTGGTCGCGGCTGTGTGGCCGGCGATGGCTTCTTCGCCATCCTGACGGACCAGGACGAGGTGTGGGCTTCGGGAGGTCTTAAAGTGGTGAACGCGTCGGCGCAGGGTCCCACTGCGCTCGGGCGGGAGGAGGTTATGACGGGCATCGCGGTCAAGGCACTCATGCTGGTCGGCCACGGGCAACGCCTCGCCTCCGTCACGCGCGCCTTCACCGTGCGACCGCTGTCGGCCATTGCGAACCCAACTCGCAGCATCATCCCCTCTCGGCACGTGCGCTTTGTCGACCTTGGGTACGGCGAAGACTACTACATGGTGGGCACGGACTCGGTCGTGTACAAGACAACGGCGTCCAAGCGCGCGATTAGCACACCTCGTCGCGTCATGACGCTGTGCCGCACGCCTGTCTCGCGCATCGCCAGTGGCACCAGCTTCCTTCTTATCATTGATCAAAACGGGCAGCTGTACACGTTCGGCCGTAACAAGAAGGGACAACTCGGCAACGGTGAAATCCAGGACGCACGTCGCAAGCCGTACCACCACGACCATCTCACTCACCACTACTTTGTGCAGGTTGCCGCCGGCGACTGTCACTCGCTCGCCCTCAGCAGCGACGGCGTCGTCTACGGCGCTGGCAGCAACGAGAGCGGGCAGCTGGGATTAGGTGCGCAGGTCAAGCAGGCCGTTGTCTTCACGGCCATTCCGTTGCCCCGCAAGTGCATCGGCATTGCGGCAGGACCGGCAGGTAGCATGTTCGCGCTGGAAGATGGACAAGTCATGAGCTGCGGTCTCAACGACTGCATGCAGCTCGGGCTTGACACGGTACAAAAGATCGTGTACGAGCCCTCGCCCATCGCCATTTTCCAGGCAGGAGTGGAGTCGTACACGATGGACTTTGGCGGCTACCGCAGGCCAGAACCCTCAGAGGAGAACACAGACTTGGAGGTTGAGGAAAGCTCGCCTGTGGCCGCTGGCAGCGGCCCCACATCGCCCACCTACGCAGGCAACGCGGGCGGACGCACGAAGCAAGCGGGCTCACCGTCACCGGGTGGGATGTCGCCCGGTGCTAACGTCCCTCCGCAGGACCCAACGCTGTGTGCGCTCTCGCTGCAGGACAGCCGCGGCGAGACGCCACTCCCTGGCATGATGCGAAACAACACGGGCGCCGACACCGCGAACAGTATCAGTGGTGCGGGTAACAGCCAAGGGCTCGAATTCGATCCATCGTACCCTTTAGGTGCGTCGCTCAACCGCAACGCCACGTGCGTCAGCATCGTTGAACCGGAGCGCCACTCCCCTAACGCCGTTCTCAGCTCCGATGGCGGGGACGACGAACCTGTGGGCGCAGCGAAGGCTACGAAGAAGCCAGCGAAGAGAGCAGACTCAAGCACAGCCGCCGCACAGAGCCCCGCCAAGGCCGACGAAAAGGCCAAGTGCGGCTGTTGTGTCGTCATGTAGGCACGGTACCAGCGACTGGAAAGCTCAACGTAGCTATCCTGTCGTGCCTGTGCCTCGAGGTTGATACCATGTTTCTGTCTGTGTCTCCCCTCTGCGATGTACCCCGCAGAGTACTGTCCGCTTCCGCGGTCACAGCGCGACTCTGTGTGTGCCTTTTCTTCCGGAAATTGGTTTCTGTGCCAGGCCTTGCGGCGCAACGCACCACTACGTGGTGACGATTTAATTTTTGTTGTTGCGGATGGTATCACTCCTCGCTCCCCGGGCTTTTGTTTTGTCTTGTTGTGAGTTCTTGTTGTTTGCTTGTACTCGCTCATACACGATGCGGGTGGGGGCGTTGCCCTTCCATCTTCAGCGTGGACAGTGTGCGGTTGGTCTCGCCGCGGCCTACCTTGGAGGGGGTCGCGACCGTGCATGTAACATTGCGCGCATGTTAACCGTTTGTTCTTCGTTCGGCTCAATGAAGCTTCTCAAAAGCAAGAAGGGAAATCTGGGCAGTGATTTGTTGTTGTAGTTTCGGCTGTCCGGGTGCCTGCACACTAGCAGAAATGCCCGACGGCGCGAAGCCTTGTGCGGCGGCGTGGGGGTACGACGCAAGCATCACGGCTGCGCTGGCGAGCCGTCACTACGCGCTCCTCCTCCGCTCTCTCGTTGTGTGTCACCTCGTCCGTGGCCACATTCAACCGAATAGAAGAATGCTGTTTTCCTTCTTCTTTACGACACGGCTGCTTGTGCGTTGTTTCAACACGCTACACCGCGTACCCGCTTCCTCTACCTATTTCTCCCAATCCTGTTCTCCGTTTCTCCTTGCCGCGTGAATACCTGTATGTCGGTCAACGGCAGTCTAGCGTTGGCACACGTGACGGACGATGTTTCGTTTTCATCAGAGGCTCTGCACGCGGGCGGGACTTGTGGCTGCGCCTTTTCACACAACGGGCCGGCTTCTCACGACAAGCGTGGCCAAGGATGGCTCCAAGACACCCATTGCCACTGACAGGACAGTGGAAGTGGCTGTGGAGAAGTCAGCACCGCCGCCGGACCCGGTGATGGATGGTCTGCCGCCCCTTCCTGACCCCCCGCGCCACCCGGTGAGGCCCTTCCCACACAAGGGTCCGCGTGGTAGCATAGCGCCAGAGTACTACGTGGGCACGGCCGGTGCCGCTGGCCACCCCGACTTGCTTGCTGAACAGCTAGGCGCTGGCCGGCCGGACTCGGAATGGATGTGGTTGAAGCTGTTGTGCTTTATTTGCTTCATGTCAACCGTAGGAACGTGGGTGTATGGGGTATTCTTCCCGCAGCACATGAAATTCTTCCAGGACGAGCCGTGGTCGCGCCTGCCCAAGTCAGCGATTTGAAAGAAAGCAGAGTACAGTCGCTCACGTCAGCCGCTGTCTTTAGGGATACCCGGTGACCGCGCTTTCTGTGCGCGTCACAACTGTGCGTGGCACCTCCGGAGCATCCTCAGCATACTCATTGGCGCTCTCTCACACATACACAGGCGCAACTTTAAAAAAGAAATTTTACTGTGTGCAGTGACGTACAAAGGACTTCCTCTTCTTAGTGCGACACAGTGGTCTGTGCGTTATCACGAGGACCGCCTCCCGCGAACGCTTTCTCGGACTTCTGTGGTTTGCGTCTCCCCACACGACAGAGTGGTAGGATAAGGGCAACAGTGGCGAGTGTGTGCTCCTCAGTGTTTCCATGCCTACTACGCGTCAGGTTGGCGGCCCCAACACCTGCCTTTTTTCTCGGCTTTCACTCAAGTCCTTCCGCGCTTTGCTGTCATCCCTCACCCCGTCTTGTCCTGCTTGCCCCGCCTCTCTTACGCACTCATTGCCAGTCTTCCTTTTTTTTTCTTTTCTCATTAGTTCTCACACGCTGTGCACCGAGCACATTGTGTTGTCGCTATAAGAGTGGTTTTCCGTTGCCCTCCTTTTCGTCTGTTCATTACCCCCATTGCGCACCCCTTCTTGGCGCATCTCAAAAGGCACGAGAAGCGCACACCGCATCAAAAGCTCAGCACGAATCCGCTATCGTCGACCACCATGACCGCAAGGATGCAGCAGACGCCACCGTCGACGGTGCCGTTCGTCGAATATGTGCTGCGGGTGATTGAGCACCCCCCTCACATGTTTGTCTCCAAGCTCGCAGCGTGTTGCACCACCTTGTTCCTTACACGGTCAGATCCCCACTTGCTTCGCTCCCTCTGCCACAAGTGGGCGATTCGCTTCTCCATGGACCGCCAAAAACTCATCGGCTACATCAAGGAGCGCTCTCGGCCCGCGAACCGGAGGCCTGGTTCTCGGAGTGGATCGGACACCACCTGCAGCGCGTCGCTGTCCTCGTGCCCGTCCACCAGCGACGATGAAGACGCGGACGGCGGCAACGACAACGTCGAGGATGAGCAACCGCAAGGCATGGCAGAGAACTCCGGCGGCACACGTCCGCGCGGCCGCGCCGGTCGCACAGGAAAGAGAAGCGCAAAGTCCCGAGGCCACCTCAAGTTTTGCGATCCGGAGAAAGCGGAGGAGCACTTTCTCTCCATCCTCAACTCGCTTGTCCCCCTGTACTTCTCGTGGAACTGGCACCGCACAGATCACGTCATTAAAATGAACAAGGAACACGAGCTGTACATCCGTGAAAACGTGCTGCCCATCTGTATCGCCGTGTCAGCCGAGGACGGGGTGGACGACGACGAAGCCGTGCCTTGGCTCTGTCCACCCCGCTCGTTTCTGCGCGGGTGCTCTGAAGTGGGTCTCGGCGGCAGCCCAACAACGAGTATCAGTCAGTTTTACGCACCGACACACCACGCCTCGCATAATGAGAGAGCCCACAGCACAGTTGGCGTAGGGGCCCGCTTCGTGAGCGACGGCGGTTCGCAAAGTGTCTCTTCACACTCTCCCCGCACGGACAATGGCGGGAATGACGGCCCACTCCCGCAATCCCCTACCTCGGCCGAAAGCCATGGCCTCATCACCAGCAGCCCTACCTCAGCTTCGGAGCGTTGTGGGCAATTGGCGCCGTGGTCGCGGCATGGACGCGCTCATGTCCCGTCCATTCCCGAATCGCAAGCGTCGCCTCTACGGGCAGTTGGTGAGCGTGGTGCAGCCTCGCTGACGCTCATGACGTTGTCCAACTACAAGGCCGTGCTGACCAGCAGCCCTAACGGCACAGTTGTGGTCTTTCACGCAGAGTACTCCATGAAGAGCAACGACGTGTTGCAGATTATGCAGGACGTTGTCCAGAGGCAGCTGCTGGACCCCATGCCGACCGTGGCAGTGGTGTACACGGTGACAGAGCCTGAGCTGTCCGCGTTGTACGAGATCACGTGGATTCCGACAATCATCTACACACCACCGACAACAGAGAGTGCCTTTGACGCCGCTGCAACAAAAAGCCTGAGGAGCATGGAGAGCGATGGTGCCGCCAAGACCGGTCCACACTCACCGAGCGGCCTTGTATCACCAATCATGCCGATCCGGGCCAATCCCCTCCACGACTCGGCCTCCCACGACCACAACAGCGCGGGTGAGTACGCACAGGACCACAACGCGTCTGCCACGCTAGCCGCATCCAGCAACGGCGCCTCCAGTCGTTCCGCCGCCGGACTGGCAAGCACGACGGGACGCGCGAGCCTCGTTGACCCAGGCGTCAACGCGCGTGGTGTGTCCGCAACCACCGACGCTGCAACGACAGCAGCCGCCCAACTCTTGTACGGCATCGACCTCGATCGACGCCGTCGACACAAGGGCAGCACCCCCATCGACCAGCCCTTCACGACGTCCCCTAACCACAGCGCACGTGCAGCCAGCACATCACATCTTATGGTGCCCATGGATGTCATCGTCGCCACGCCGACCTCTGCGCTCGATTCGCTGGAGAACACCGCGCACGAGTCGACGGCAGGCTTGTCGACGCCCGTGGACGAGTTGGTCTCATTCGTCGAGGCTGACGGACATCACATTTACCCGCTAAACGGCGTCACGACGGCGGCGGCGCTCATTGAGTGGATTAACTCGCGTGGTATGGCTCCTCCCCGCGTGAAGAAGGCAAAGGAGTTCATTACGCGTGTGTCGGCCATCCGCACGGAGCAGAAGTTCAAGCAGTTCCGCGAATTGCACTCGGCGGTGGTGATGCTGCGCCGCCTGCAGTCGAACGACTGTGGCACAGGCTCCTCGGCTGCGCAGAACGGTCCACCGCTGTTCATTTTTCTTGGCGGTGGAATGGCAGCGGGAAAGTCCACGGCCGCCATGGCACTGGCTCACAGTCCGTGGTGGCGTCACCACAAGGACTCGAGTGTGCTTGTCAACGCCGATGAATTCAAGGTGGCGGACCCGCTTTACGAAACACAGCACCCGGACGTCCACGCACGCAGCACACGCGCGGCGGAAAACCTCCTAGTTCAGGCAGTCAACCAGGGCCGGAGCATCGTGTTCGACGGTACGATGATGTGGAAACCGTTTGTCGAGCAGGTTGTGAGCATGGTGCGCAACGCACACACCACCATGTATCGCCAGGGACCGGGCTACCTACCCGAACAGAATATCGAGGAATACTTTCAAGCGTCGAAGAAAAGACCGTCTCCACTCGCTGCACCGTACAAGATCGTTCTGCTGGGCATCACGGTGGAGCCTGAGATTGCCGTGCCCCGTGGGTTTCTACGCAAGTTCTCCACGGGCCGCGGTGTGCCCATTTCGACGCAGCTCAAGTCGTTCAAGTACTTTTCACAAAACTTCGATCACTATGTGAGCTTGGTTGACAGGGCGACTCTTTATAACAATAACGTCTTTGTGGACCTCAGTAAGGGTGAGCTGCCTCTGGTGCTGGCGGAAACAGATGAGGAGGCTCCGCACACCCTCCGCATCTACGACGACGCGGCCTACCAGCTGTTTCTCAAGCAGCGCACGGTCAACACGGACGCCGACAACATATTGGAGCTCTACCCGACGACAGGCAGTCCAACCGTGTAAGCCCACGGCACTGGTAGCGTGCTGCTTGTGACAGGTTCTATACACCGCGCGGGTGCTACTGTGCGCGTGCGCACGGGCTCGCCTGCTTTGTTGCGAATCGTCTTGACGTCGACCTGGACGAACTTCCTTGTGTGTTTCTCCCGTCTTTGTTTTCACTATTTCCGTCACGTTTGTTTGAAGGGTATCGAGAAGTGAGCTGGCCAACAACCTGCCAACAACGGTTGCTCGTGGTGTCAGGTGGCGCGCCTGCCACCAACTTCCGTCAACGGCGGTCGTGTGCGGGCGAACGACTGAGGACGTGTGTGGGACGTTACCGTCTTGTTACTGGGCGCTGCCGTCGTCTCCACGGGTGTGGGTGCCGCCCGTAAATGTGGCCGACTGGAATGCAGCGTAGTCGGAAAGAAAAAAAAAGAACAAAGATGTTGAGTCCTCACACTTGTTCGGCAACAGACTCTGCAATGTCGGAGTATCTACCTTGCTCATCTTCTCTCGCCCCCATGTATTCTTCTCTGAAACCTTTTTGTACTCCGTGGCATGGTGTTCTCCATTTTCTCTACCCTCCCTCGCCAAGTGAGTGCTCTGTACGTTCGTGGTGCTGTGCAGTTGTGTTCACTGTGGGTGAAGTGTGGTTGCGGAACTTACTCCCGTCGGACTCTCTCTGAGTGTGTCTCTTTTTTTTTTCAGCACCCTTGTGCGTGCCTGCGTCTTCTGGCTCTGTGCACAGTGACAACCGCTGGATGCAGATGAACGCGGCACCTTCGACGATGCCCGCAGGCAGCCGTCTGGTCTCTCGGTCGCTGTCGCGCACCGCCGCCTGCATGACAGTACTTGCTCTGACCACCGGCAAGCGTGGCGTTGTTCAGTCGAACACGGGCAAACCCATGCGGAGTATTCTGGACCAGTATGAAGACAATCAGCTGGCGTTGAAGCTGCGCCGCAACAGCCACGGCAATTACTACCGTTACCAGCAAGGGTTGTGGCGGAGCGTCGAGTCGATTGAGCGAGAGCTGACGAAGCTACACTACAGCCCCACTGAGCGCACTCCACATGCCCTGCTGCCGATGCCGCAGCGACAGAGACCGCGCCAAGTGGCGACCTTCGAGGGCAACGGTGCGACCCGACTGTTGGAAAGAGCGGAGTCGTCGATAGCGTCCACCACGCAGGAAGCTCCGTTGGACAATGCAGTCGTCACCGCCGTACGCGGCGAAGGAGGCGACCACAGCGCACTCACGGCGATGGATGACTTCATTCACGGCGACCAGTCCATTCGCCACAAGATTATTTCAGACGACGATCTGGCTGGTTCGGTGCTTGAATCAGCTGGTGAGCGTGCTCGCGAGGTTGTGCAAGTCGACTTGAGTGTCAACACGCTCGCCTTACGCCCACACGACCGCACACCGTCGGAACGCGAGCCTGCCTCTGCGCGCGACCTCGCTGGCAGTAGTTGGAGCGCGCTGGGACTTGACCCGCTTCTTAGCCACGTGGCTTCCACTAGGTACGGCGCGGTTCCCTCGCGTCTGCAGGCTCGCCTCATCCCCGCGCTGATTCACGAGGACCACAACGACGTCCTGTTCAACGGTGTGACAGGTAGCGGTAAAACAACCGCTCTGCTGCTCGCTATTCTTCACGGCATCCGCACAGAGGCGGCTGGCCTGAATGTGCTTGTCGCCACGAACACTATGAACGCCATGCGCCTCCACGACACTGTTCGTGCGCTCTGCCAACTCGGCGGCGGTGGCCAGCTGGTGGATAGACCCGCCGACGACTACTCGTGGCTCTTCCTCGGTACATACCGGGAGGAGCACGAGAAGTACTACATGCTGTTGCGGCGAGGACTTCACGGTCCACACGGGCCGTGCCGATTGCTCATCACCACCGCGGACGTGATGGACGAACTTTTTTTTGAGCAGAAGATGGAATTCGAAGACTTTGGCTACCTACGCCGCGTGTACGTGGACGACGTGGGATCCCAAATCACCCTTCCCGCTCCTACAGACTCCGTCGAAGCCGCCAGGGAGCATGTGCGCAACCCGTCGGCTGCCGAGTTGCTTCTTGGCACTCTTCACCAACTGCCTGGACCACACATTCGTTCTGTTCTGCAGCTCGGCCTTGTGTCTGCTGACGTCGACGGCCAGCTCAAGGACCACCTGAAAGCCCTTTGCATCAAGCCGGCTGCCCACACGGTGGTGCTGTCTCCTGTGCGTGTGCCTTCCACCGTTCACTGTTTATTCAGCTTTTACAACTTCAAATGCGACCCAATCACGCAAGTAACGCAGCTCATATGGAACGCCAGAACGACTATACCGGGCCGCGCGGTGATATTCATGCCAGACACTTGCGACCTACTCGCGATACGCCGTCAGTTCCGCGCCAAGGGGCTCAACGCAAAACTATTCTCGGAGGTCTACGCGGCCGGCAGTTTCAAGGACACCTGGAAGTTCCTCGTACTCAAGGAGTCAGAAGCGTTTGGCGTTGACTTGCCGCTCGTCTCGCACGTGTTTATTGCTTTCACGCCGCGCACCTGGCAGAGCTACCAGCACATGTGCGGGCGCACCGGGCGTCTTGGTAACGTGGGCTGGGCATACGTCATCACTGACCAACGTGACGCAAAGACCGTGCGAGAGATCGCTGAGGACCTGCAAGTGAGCTTTACCGATCACGTCATCACGCAAGCTTTAGCGCCGGTGCCAGAGGCGGACGTGGACCGCCAGACGCGTGCACCGACCCCGTACGGCATGGACCCACAGGCAGTCGTAGCACAGCACTACGAAGTGCAGGCCGAGAACCCTGACGTTGCTCTAAAACCGCGCGAGTTCTTCTCGAAACCAAACGTTCGTCAGCAATTCCAGATGGAAGACTACACACCTGTGAGCGTGCAGCAGCGGTCCTTTGAGAATGCCTCTGCCCTGGCCAAGGACGTCACCAATGACCCACGTCGTGCTCTCAAGATGCAAGAAGACGGGCTGCTCGACGCCCAGTTGAAGCCTACACGCAGATTGAAGTCGATGCTGCGTGGGAAGCCACGCCGCGGAGGAAAGGCACCTTTTGATTGACCATTGGTGAAGCCGAATACAGACTCTCCTCGAAAACAAAAATGCCAGATGCCGCGACGCCCCGACTCTTCTGTGCTTTATTTTTTTTTCTCTTAATGCAGTGTCCTCACATCTTGTCGTTTCGCCGCTACCCACACGCAAGCCCTGTGCACTCGTGGGGTCACGTTTGTGTCGCTAGGTGCACGCTCTGACGGCGCAGTGCGTCAGGTCTACGCTCCCACTCACTGTGTGATCACGTCTGTCACGCGGACTGCGTTTTGTCAGGAGGATAGTCTCCGTGTGACCGAGTGCCTCATCACAACCAAACGTTTTTGCGTATCTGTCAGCCACCAACTGAGGTTCTCTCCTCCTCTCTCTGCCCTGTTCCACGTCACTCATTGCTCCGTTACTGACGCGTATAACTCATTGCGCTTCGGCCCGCCACCGACAGCAAACTGATTTCACTCCACTTCAGCACACAAAGGAAAGGCGATGGCGAAGGTGACTGAGAAGAGCACGCTCGAGGACGTGGACGCCAAAGGTGCTTTCAAGCGCAAAGAGTCCATCTTTCGTAACATCATTGAAGAAGGCGG